>JAGQAX010000002.1:19330154-19675154 GCA_019142605.1 Cephalopholis sonnerati
TGGAGGAGTCTCCGTTCCTGAGCCAAGACATGCTGGAGAGCTGCTTCCCATATGTTCTGCTCCGAAACGCCTACAGAGAGGTGTACAGGCCCCTCATCGTCACTCTGGGCTGAAGACTTTGTTAAATACTTTTAACCTTTATTTATCCAAGAAACTATTTTAATGTGTCTGTGGTTTTATTTTCATCACCGTTCAGCGTCTTCGTCATACAGGTCCACACATTCACCCCAGGTTAACCATGGCCTTGGATACTTTCCATCACAGTGTTTATGATGCTTCCTGTGAGTCAGCGCTTTTCATGTCTCCACATTACAAATGATCCTTCCTCATTTTACACTTGCTTTGATGGTGCCAGTATTATGCTGTACTTTTACTAATAACAGCTTAAATAATTCTGTAACATCTGCCTTATAGTGTGCACATCAGCGCTATGACATAAAGAAAACATGTTTTTAGAATGAAACCAAAAGAAATCAATAGAATATTGTATTAATAGTTGCTGTATAACATTATTTCTTACATATTTTCCACGAATAAAGATGATAACAATATGCTAGTTGTTTCCTTTTTGGTCTGTATTCAACAAGTGTTCCTATTTCCAGTCCGTCCTCCACCCACAATACCCTCCTGTCCTTCCTCCCTGGATGAGAGTCATTTTTCATGTACAATTTAAATGATGCACTCCAGTTTTGCAGAACCAAAGTGCTTGTTGCTAATTTTAGATGCCCCTTTAGTGATTTTACTTTGCAGCCAGCACCGTCCCTCTTTTCTTCCTTTTTTCTCTGTCTCCTCCTTGCTCACCCTCTTCTGCAGCTACATCCATTTGGTTGCCACACTAGAGATCTGGATGTTCACATCCGTTTGTGTGCCTTTTGTGTGTGTGTGTGTGTGTGTGTGTGTGTATGTGTGTGTGTGTGCAAGTTGTATTTAGGGCGTCTAAGGACGAAAGATTCAGCCCTTTCACAAGAGCTCAAGAGGTTCAATTCCCACTACAGCTAACACTTACATGAATACGCAGTTGAACATTCATGAATAAACAAATGACAGATCCTTACAACAGCACATTGCAAAATCACACACTTGATGCAAAATCACAAACAGAAACAAACAGTATGAGTGTTTGTGTTTATAAAAGGCTAAAGTCCCACAGGCTGTAAAAACAGACGGCCTTGGTGAGGTAATGAGATATGTAAGGTGCCACTGAGGGAAATAATGAATGATAATGGCCGAAACTACAAAAATAAGATTGTAAAATAACAAAAAAACAAATTTTCTTTCATTTTTAATTCCTGTTATGAGCACAGGGAACAGCCAGATACTAGTTGGGAGGTTTGCTCATTCTTATTTCATCATGCTGCCCATTAGGCACCAAGCAGACTTGTAAGCTGCTCCGTTCTTGTGATATTCTTAATGCGTCTTTCATTTCTTTTTGCTGTTAAGATTTTATAGGAATCTTACCTGCTAGTTCCTCATTCCTAGCATTATGATAACATTGACTTTACCCGCCCTCTCTTTAGAATTTATAAACAATGTCTAATGTGTAATAATATGGATTATAACATACTATAATATAGTTGTAGCAGATATGAGTGCTTATTCTGCTGTATAAACAGATAATGAATGACATTATGCTAAAACATAGTTGTAATAATATAAAATAGGCCATCAAATACTGCACGCTAACAAACATTTAAAGGAACTGTTCATCCCCAAGTCAAAAATGTGTATTTTTCCTCTTACCTGTGGTGCTATTTATCAGTGAAGATTATTTTTGCTGCTTTTCGCTCAGAGCGCAACTCAACAGCAATGTCTCTTTCCAGAAATTATGACCTGGTTACTCAGAATGATCCACACACCTTGTTGTGAGCAGTTTCATGCAGGAACTATTTTCATTCTACTGAACTACACCTTCATACTGTATCCCCACGTGAGCTGTTCTCATACACTGTTTGTACGCTTCCCTCTGAAAAGTGATGCACCAAATTCAAACATATCCCATGTAATAAGGAGCTCGTAATACTTGACTAACTGATATTTTTGGGAAGACTGCGATCATGTGACCAATTTGCTGATGGGAGTAACGAAGGAAGAGGTCCCACACCAAGGCAGGTTGAGGTGTTGGATAGGTAAAAAAAAACGCAGGACTTTCCTCAGGGGACCGGTGTTCAGGACTGTGTGAACTTTGAATAATTTTAAGGTACGTCTTCACTATGTTTTTTGCCTAAACTTAAAGTCTATAACTTTATGTTAAGTACGTAATGTCATTTATGTAGTGCTAATTAATAGGACATCATACAAACCGTTGTATGAAGATATGTTGCACCATGCTGAAGGAAGCATACATCTTAATCTGATACTGCTAGCTCACCTAACCTAGCTTAAGTCACAGCTAAGCTGAGGAGGTCACAATTCATATACACATCTCGTGCTGTCACAAGCATGAGCCTCTCGAGCATGAGTAGATGCATGCTTCCTTCTGTGTGGTGACATGGTTGGCGGGTCTAGTTCGGTAGAAAGAAAATAGTTCTTACATTAAAAGTGTTCACAACAAGGTCTGTGGATTATCTTGAGTAACCGGGTCATGATTTCTGGAAAGAGACATTGCTGTTGAATTTTTCAAATGTTTTTTCGCACGTTGAGCACCACAAGCTGAGGGCCATCAAGTTCCATTATTTTGAAGAGAAGGCAGACGATCTCTACAGCTGATATCTCCAACACTCACAACAAAACAATTTAGACTAATAAACAGGCAAGAGGAAAAATATGTACTTTTGATTTGGGGGTGATCTGTCTCTTTAAAATGTCCTTAGATATGCTTACAAAGACATTATCATGTGTTATAAACCATTTATTAAATGGTTATATATTGCTCATAAATACCTTGCATTAAATATGTTTGTTTTTTTTCAGCAAAATAATAACACACAAAAAATGTAATATAAGTCGTATTACTATTGGTAGTAGGGCATGACATCATATGTTTTAAGGATGCATGCAGATGAATTATTCCCCTGCAGCTCCACAGTGGATCCTGTCCCGAGACCCAGAGGACAGTTAATGGTGGAAACTCTGGTCCTGATATAAAGACTCTCCGCTGATTGTGTTGGTGACACAGAGGCTCTCCTGCTGACACTGAGGATTACACAAACACACACATAGTACACACACTGCAAAATACAGTGTACATACACAGAAGGAAGGAATAGATGTATTTCAGAGTGTAAACACAGAGCAGCGTAGATTAACATTACTACAGCTCTATATACACACACACACACATTCAAACAGAGGACACATGCAGGATTTACAGTAACATTTACAGGCACAAAGCTCATTCTGTGTCTCTGTAACGCTTTCAGTCACGCACATGGTCTTCAGCAGCAGTCAAAGCCACAGGTCATGACACCAGTTTGCAAAATACACAGAGCAGCTGATAGACGTCTGGGTCCTGTGACATGGAGGACGACACTGGGACGGTAAGACAATCATTAATGGTTTGTTTTTCTTCCTTTGCATTTCACTACAGTTTTTAGTAACATTCTGGGGTTGTTGTTGACCAAAAAGATGCATAAGAATTAGATTTGTTTCTTCAGTTAATGGTGTGTTGTGCAGTGCCTTTAGAAACATATTTTGTATGCTAGTTATCAATGATATGACAACTAATACACCGAACTACAGTTCATTGATCTTAAAGGGTTGGAGCTCCCAAATGACAGACAAACCCTGGGGGTTAGAGACAATACACCGAGGCACCCTTTAGTGGTGGTGTGAGATGCACTGGGCAGCAGCGTTGATGCTCTGAGGAGCTAGCGTAGTATATTGAATGAGAAAGCCTGCGAAGTGTTGGTGGGAGCATTAAACTAACTCTGGGTTTTGGTCCGGAAGACTGCTTTTCATTTTCCATATGAAACCAAAGGTCGGTCAAGTTATTTTAACAACAGTGTAATGTGCTAATATGTGTAGCATACTGTAGTAGTGATGCACATACATTAGTAACAAACATGTGATAACACAATGATGCTTTTTTATTAACATAACCATGTAGGCTACTTTTGTTGCCCAGACCTGACGAAGTAACCTAAAAACTTAGGATTTTACCTATGTTTTAGGTTTGAAAAGAGGCTGTATACATTTCATGAGTGGAGGCTGTGCATTTCCTGCAAAAACCAAAGTTTGTTTTAAAAAGACACAATGCCTAACAACTGTAAACTGACACACTGTCCCTGAGCCTCAAAATCTGATGTTGCAGGCGTACCAGAGCATCATAGCTCATCATGTAGGGCCACTAACCAAGTGTCGACATTGACAAGTTAGAAATGAGACTGTGGTGACCTCAGGGTAGCTGCAAAAAGTCCAATCAACTATCAGCATCAGCAGGTTTCATCTTTTAAAGGACCGTAAATCTGTGTAGAAAATTTCATTGCAAACATCCAGTGGGAGACATACACCGAGAGGTTAAATGTGATTTTCCACAAACAAAATTCCAGTCACATACACACTGTGTTTGGGTGGCGGCAGAAAACTTTCTGTAATCAAACACAGATGGTTGATTGGGTATGAAGTTCATCCCAGACCAATGTGTCTTCAGCAGTTCACATGATATCTTGTGAGTAGCGCCCTGACAGATTCGATTAGGTTTAAGAGAAGAATCATGGTTGGGTGTCGTCACCTAACGTAGCTCCTAAAGTCCTGTGTTTGTTTGACCCATCTACCACCCCAATCTTCCTTCCTATGCGGACTTTGTCACTCTTTATACTTCATGACCTGACTTCCTCCTTTGCTCCCGTCATATGTGGGAGGACAGCCTGCAGCACACAGGTCACATGATCATAGTCTCCTGGCTCACAATTACATGAGTCATATATCAATTATAGTGTATTACTTTTCGTAGGTAAAAGTACGAACAGTGAATGAGAACAGCCTGACAAAAGTTAAGATAATTAACCACTGACCCTCTGGCCATTGTAATCAGTGAAAAAAAAGCCTCTTTGAATTGGATAAAATCCATTTGATTCCTCTCTCCGTGCCCCTCAGCACCCTCAGCCTCTTGAACATCCAGTTCCCACACTGAGACACGTCACAGTTAGACGTGATTTATGGTGCCACAGAGTCAGATGTCTCTCTCTGAAGTGTAGGGCTGGGTGAGTAATAATTGGCTCGTGTCACTGAGTGGTCAGAGAGAGAGGGATCGTCATCATCAGAGGGAGACTAAGAGGATGACGGACTAATGGAGAAAAACAACATGAAGCAGTTAGGCGTATAAAGCAAGAAGCTGGCAAGCAAACAAAGGAAATACAGTTCTGAGTGTTTACATTAGAATGTCATTTCTGTAGTCTTTCATTTACATTTTTAACTTACACCACAGTGTGAATGTGAGAGTACGTCTATCAAGAGCATCATCCTCTGGCATTTTGTTGATTCTCTTTCTTCTCACTGCTTTTGGTGAAAGCAAAACAGCTCAAAGTGACACAGGAGACGGAGAATCAAACATCATGATGTTACTTCTTTTCACTTTTGCAATATGTTGAGCCATGTCAAAGAGCATGGGAGCATGAGAGTCAGTCTGACCCAGCAGCCAAAGCAGGACAAGCAAGGAGGGACAGCAGGCAGGGGGTTTTCCCATGCAAGCCACGTTGTCACACAGCTCTCACAATGCTCTATAAATAAAGACTAGTAATGGTTTTAGGACCTCGGACTATAAAAGTGTTAAGAGACAACTTTCATTGTCTCGTCTGATCTTGTAGTTTTCTGTGTTTTCCATTTTTGGTGTCTCAGTGGGCAGAAAACAGTATTTTTCTTCAATGCTGCCTAGAAAGAACTCACTGACATTTATTGATGTGACATTTTCGGTAAAAATATTTTGACTTGCTGTTAAAGCAAATTATTGACACGTTGTTTTTATTATGATTTCAGCCCCTGTGCTGTTGATTGAAGCTGGCTCTGTCTCTGCCGGTTTTGTATTTTGTAAAAAAAGGAAGTCTCTGACACAGTGTTTATTTTCTTTTTGCATAATAAATTCTGTGAATCAACTTCAGCTAGAACATAACAGTGAAAAAAAAGAGGCAACCTGTCAAAGCAGTCAAAGAAAATTTATTTTCAATGTAAGAGTGCCTGTTTTTCACCTCTCACGTTTTCTGTGCACTGCAGTATCGAGAACAGCAGTTAACCTATCGGGCTGTTGTGGGTGGCTTTCGAGGACAAGCTTTGTTTATGTATTTTGGTTCGGGTGACTCTGGTGGGTTTCTGTGAAAGACTCTCTGTGTGGTTCCCTAATTTGTGGCTGCGGTGGAAAATTCTCATTTGGGATTTGAGTACACGCGGCTTGAAAGCCTCGCAGTCAACACTTCATCAGTGAGTGAGGTCAACTCACTCGCACTTCACACAACGAGTGTACACATATACACAAACACTCACTCACTCACTCACTCACTCACAAAGACACTCACACACAGACATACATACACACACACACTGACACAGTTTGGGCCTGCCTAACCAATCAGAGTGAAGTGGAGTAGGTCCCCCCAGAAGTGGGTGGGAAAGCTGTTGAAACAGAAGTCTGTCTCAGGACACACAAAGTTTGCGTTGGTGGTTTGGAGAACTTTTCTGCTTACAACTTCTGCAATTATTTTCCTTTTTTGTCCTGTTATTGTTTTTTTTATTGAACTCTGGGGTCCATCAGGGCACAGCTTGAGTGTGGAATGGCTGAACTGGTGCGAATCCGTAAGAAACGGCTGCAGATCCCCATCTCTAGGTAAGACAGGGTTCAGATTAAGACAGATGATATCAAGTAAGTTATCTTCAGCCTGCATAAAGAAGGCTGGAGGACTTTACCAAACATGCTACATCTTTAAATTTAATATAATTGATCACTGTTGGGTGCAGTAAGGCTGTTTGGATCTCACTCTGATGTAGGAGTTTTCTTGTTTTGCAGCAATGGAAATATGTGAGTCAAAATACACTCTGTGCTGCACAGTGATGAGTGATAATGAAGCCGAACTCTGTGGTTTTTCTGACACATTTTATATCTGCAGATCACTGCAAACTGCAAACAGAAAGAAGTTTAGGCTTACTTTAAAAAGTCTCCTTTTTAAAAAGATACTTGCACTCTGAGTTGTAATTGTAGATTTGACAGATTGTGTGCATTCATTTAGATTTTCTGCAACTATACTGAGCAGCATGAGAGCTTGTCACTCCAAGTTGTTGTGTGATCACTCATCTTAGTCATGCTTTGGCTGTGGGAGGAAGAGGTGCTGCAAAGGGTGATGGGTCATGTGGTTTTGTTTTGGTTAACACATTGATGTATTAGTGTCTGCAAGGTTCAGAGCTCGACACCTTGTTGGGTATTTTCTCGATAAATTCACACATAATTTGCGTCATAGCAGTCAATATTTACTGTTGTCAATTTATAGCACTTTTATGTTGACATGAGATATGGTCTCATGTGGATTTAAGTTTTATTTTCTTCTTTTTTTCTCAAAAAAATCCATGCAGACACAAAAATCTATTCAGAGATTTGTGCTGACAAAGCTGATACCATTCAAGCTCTTTAACACTGCTGTGCTCCGAGTAACGATGACACTACGCAGCGTGTAGATTCAACAAAGCCTGAGCCAAAGGAGGATTTGTCATTTCTCTCTATAAACACAGTTTCACGAGTGCACTTGACGAGTAATTTCCTGTAAACGTCCTGTCAGAGACTCTTCTTCTGCAAACAGTTGAAACAAAAAAGGCCGCGTTATCACGAAAGATTACTTGAGATTGAAAGTGAGCGGTGGCATTCAGATGCATGCTATTTTTATGACTCAACAGCTTTTGAAAGCCCTTGCCAGCGTGATAAACACTTGAAAAGCTGTGAGCGTCTCATCCCCAGGAGTTGGCTCCACGGCGTGGCCTGGCGCAGTTTGAGCACAATCACTCTGGTCACGGCAGCGTAGACACCAAAATGTTTTGGTGAAATGATCTGTGGCACAAATGTGTTATTAGATCAAACGAATCTCCCTTTCAAATGCTCAGAGAGAAAATAAAACCCAATCGAAGAAGAAAGATTCCACTCCTATAAACTGAGGGTGAGATTTTTCATCAGAGCTGTATTATGCTATGACAGCTTTTGGATTTATTACCATGATGAGATTACATTAACACGCTGCAGGTGGGTTACACTGAAGGTGACATGTGCTCCAAGCATTTGCTTTTTATTACGCTGCAGGAGATTAATTCTGTTCCTCCAGTTCTCTATCGTAATTCGATTAAAAGTTTCAAATTGAGCAACATGTTCTCAGACAAGATCAGAATGTGGCCAAGACTTACAAACTCCAAAACATCATTTTTCATGGAGCCCACTTTGACAAAATGTGGCTTACATAAGACCTCAACCATGGGAAGTTTTCCTCTCATGGAAAATTTGGCACTAATGATGCCCTTTTGCCACTGGCTCTCTTTGGACAGCTTGGCATTTAAATCACTTCCAAATGAACTCTTTCCTTTCAAAATGATTTCTCAACCTGTTAAAGCACTCCTCGGACCTTGTTTCACTCCCTTGAGACAATGACAAGTGCTCTCAATTTATAGAGCTGTTTTAGAAAGCTTGTAAGTCCCCATTTTGTTCAAACTGCACTTTCTTCTGGACCTATAACTTTTATGGCTGTACCCAGTGTGATTTAATGTGAGGACTTTCATGCCAACCTGCTGTAACCTCCAACCATTTTCACACCACTGTTACCTTTCAGAGATTGCTGTTTTGAGAGGTGAAAATAGCAGTTCCAGTGCTTTCAAAAAAAAAAGGGCATCAGCCATTTTATTTAGTTTCAATCAAATCCAAATAAACGATTGTGTTTCCTTGCAGACTGAGGAGCATTCTGAAGCAGCTGGAGGAGAAAGATGTCGACTTTGAAGAAATCAAAAAGAATCTGGATTTCACGGCGTCGTTACTGGAGGCAGTTTACCTCGATGGAACAAGGTAGGATATTGTGGAAAAATGTGATGTTGACATTCGCTGCTGAGCACATTTTTACACCAGCTCTTTCAGTAAACAGTTCATTACTTCAAACTTGCACAATAAAGGTCCAAGAGGAGGGTCCAAAAAATATTTTAAATTTGTGTTAAAATTCAGGATTAGAACTAATATCAATCTATTAATGTGTCTATACCCTTAGCAGGGTTGCAGAGGGCAAGAAGCAGAGTACACCCTGGATAGGTCACTGGCTGGTCAAAAGGCTAACACATATTCACACTTACATGTATTAATTTAGAGTCACCATTTAACCTTATCTGCATGTTTTTGGACTGTGGGAGGAAACTGAAACACCCAAAGGAAACCCACAGGGGAGTATGAGGTGACGCCCTGTTGCAAACTGATATAACTTTCCATTTATTTTTCATATATTAAGCACTTATGGGCCACTGTCCCTTACCTGGGGCCATTACATCACCAACTCAACCGTTTCTCATAGAAATAACACATGTATGATACTGAACTGCTTTCTTTATTACGTTGTCGTGTTTCTTTAAGGTAACAAAACACTACATTCACATACTTAATAGGCGTCAAAAGGAGGTTGTTGGGAGGACAGTGGGCATACAAAGTGCAGGACTACAACTCCAGAACTCTGGGTTTGTGTCCCGACTCTTGTCTAAGCTTTAGAAAACAAAGCATTTTGGTATACTGTAGATTGTGATTTTCGTTAAATGTTAATATAAAAGGTAATCAAAAATAATGCCTTGGTCTCTATGAGTGAAAACTGTATTGCAAGATTGCGTAATCTGGTGGAAAACCAGAAATCTGAAATACTTTGTTAGTGAACATTTTATTGACACATTCAATTTTTTAATGTTCAATTTTCCCTTTCAAAGTCGGCAGCAACACCTGTATGGTTTAGTCTGCTGATGATCTCTGGTTAAGTGCCATCATACAGCGGCATGTTTCTCAAAAGAGACCTAATAAATTACATTATCACAAAATCACTCCCTTATTCTCCTTTTAACTGCACCCTCAACCTCTGAACCAATCAGCTACCAGTGTGACGAGGGTAAGCCTCAAGGGGCAATGCTCAATATTTTGAGGGATCCAGTGTAGCCTGCGGCCATCTGGGCTAAGACTTTCTCTTCCATGTGCCAATTTTTTTTCCTAGGATGGCGAAGGCATCACCTGCCCTACTCACCCACTGATTGGCTAGCACTTTTTTTCTTAATTGGTTAGGTTTAAGCAGGAGGAGTGAGTTTGGTTAGGGTTAGAGTAACAATGTCAGGGTAAGCCAATCACAGGCAGGCAAGGTAAGAGCAGGGCAGGTCATGCCATTGCCTCGCGCACCAGTCATTCTGGCTATAGTCTCCTTAAAGAGATACATGAATGCAGATTAATGAAATAAAAAAGCTAATTAAAATCTAAACTGTAGTCAGCTGATCACAGAAAGCTTCTGAGATTGCATTTTGGCCAATACGTTCTGCCTCTTGGTCCCACATGGACTGTTTACCTGCTGCTCAAAGGTGATTGGTCAATACCAAAATCTTGTACCGCTGCATACAGAATCTGCATACATATGCACACATCTGTTTATAAAGATTAGTATTCCCCATATACAGTAATAGACACTCATTAGTTCACTCTGTAGTGGGCATTAATTCGAGACTTCGGACATTTATGACACATCATCCTTTGTATCACTAATAGCTGTAGAGTCACATGACTGTTCACAAATTTTCACAATTGGTTTGACACCCAAATAAAACAGTGAACAATAAATATAATGTATCATAAATGGACTGATTTTGGACACAGTGACGTATCCTGTAAGTGCTTTAATCCAGTACAGGTCTTTGACTCTGTGCAAGGGCGTAGGTTTTGTTTAGACACTGGGGGAGACACATATGAAACTGGGGCTTTGGGCGTCCACAGTTTTCCACTCTCAAACACTTGATTAACTGCATTCTGGTGAATTTTTATGCACCATTTTTCCCTTTTCTGAATCAGTTTATGCTGGAAATGTCATTATTATAATCAAAATAAAAGCCCTCCTTATTTTCCCCTGAAGTCTACATCCGTGCTTCTGTGTTTTCATATCGTCACTGTGTGTGTATATGTGTGTTGTCTCTCACAGACAGTGTCTGGAGTCTGAGGATGACCTTCAGCAGCTGCAGTCAGACGGCGTGCCTTCAGAGGTCACCGATTGGCTGGCGTCCACCTTCACACAGAGGGTTCGGCGGCCTGTACGGCGCTCAGACGAGAAGCCCAAGTTCCGCAGCATTGTACATGCAGTGCAGGCGGGGATATTTGTGGAGAGGTAAAATAACACATAGGTTCGTTTTAGTTCTATTTCAGTGTTATAAGGTCATGATTCTTAAGAGGAGGCCTGTGTGATTCATCTGCATGTCTGTAACAATGCAGCTGCTGCACAAAAGAACTAGTCACACAGCTATATGTATTATTTATGAGACCTAAATGCAATAAAATAGGGAAACTATAATCTCATACCATAAAACTCCCATTGTAAATGACTGATCTCCATGGCTGTACTATAACTCTAATGTAAGCTCATACAGTGTTGTTACCATCACAGCCACAGAAAACACAGACAGCTGCACTGGACTGTGAAACATTAGCCTCCTTTTCTCTTTAAAACATCCTTCCAAAGGGGACAGGGACTTTGGAGGATTTATATAAACAGCTCCTGAGACGAGTTCGCTGCACAGTGTCAACATCTGAACTTTAACTGAACTCAACATAAACATTGCATTATTTCAGGATGTTCAAGAGGGCCTACACGGCAGCCATGCCAGACCAACCTGCGGCGGTCGTAAACTGCCTCAGGGTAAGCCTCCACTGATCATAAATCTCTCCCCGCGTCATGTGTTTGTGCAATAAATCGGACATCACAAAAGGGATCGTATACACACCACAAGTATGCATCAATAACGCGGTCACTTTCCCCTCCTTCTCCTCAGGATGTTGACCGCTGGAGCTTTGACGTGTTTGCTCTGAACTCAGCCAGCTCTGATCACGCTCTACGAACTCTGTTCTTTGAGCTGATCACCAGATATGGCCTCAACAGCCGCTTTAAGGTCTTTTAACTTTGGATTTCTTTGCTCAGTATATATAGTGCACTTCACATTCCATATGTTATGACAGAAATGCAAGAATGTCAGCGCTTTGGATAAAAAATCTAACAGTAATATTATTATTACTGCCCTTGTACTTGTAACCTCTTCTTCTGTGGGAAATGTGTGTTGTAATTTCAGATATAATCAGACATATGGGTTTTATTATCAGTTTGGAACAATGGGTTGCCAAATTATGTGTGCGGATCACATGCATCATACCATAAACCCTGTCAATCCTAACCCCAACTTTATTAGAACATTAAGGCCGTTTGAGCTTTTATTGTTGACACAAACTTTGTGAACCTTGGATTTTCAAACACGACTTTGACTTTAACGATTATGTAATACACTTTGCAGATCCCCATCTCGTGCCTGACAGAGTTCCTGTCCGCGCTGGAGAGAGGATACTGCAAACACAACAACCCTTACCACAGCCACGTTCACGCTGCTGATGTGACTCAGACGCTGCACTGCCTGCTGCTGCGCTCTGGACTCGTGGTACTGTGGGCTCACTTTAATAGTCTTTTTTATTTTTGGTGCTCCATCCTGCATTTAAAGGATAAGGCTGGTTTTTGTATATTGTCCTGACTGTCAACAAATCCAATGAAATGACCAAAACCAGCCAGCAATGTGTTGAAGTGATGGTATGCTTCTTAAGAGCTGCTTGTCTGACAGGCAATAGTTTTGGAAACCCCCACATGTTTCCAGTGTCAGACTGCAGGAGCTGTGCTCAATCTGACACAACTATTTCTGTTACTTTTAATGTAAACCAACAAGTGTATGCATGTCTTACAGAGGAGACTGTCTCAAAATGTGTGCCATTATTTTGTATTTAAACAGTATTTAAAC
Organism: Cephalopholis sonnerati; assembly: GCA_019142605.1. NCBI lineage: Eukaryota > Metazoa > Chordata > Actinopteri > Perciformes > Serranidae > Cephalopholis > Cephalopholis sonnerati. Next base: position 19,343,100 of record JAGQAX010000002.1, read on the forward strand.
TGTTTCCAGATCATGGTTTGGGGCAAAATTTTAAAAAATCTGCCTGGTTTTCTTTCCTTTTTATGATGGTTCCAAAGGACTTTTTGGGTGCTTTTAGTATTTCCCAAAAACAGCTGACCAATGTACTCAACACCACTCGTTTAGGGACTATTTACAGCCTCAGATTTTTGGTACATTACATTATATTGCAACTACAGTATTAAAATGTACTGAAGAAAATGTCAGCAACTGCAAAGATGTGGATAGTGACACTAAAGAAAACATAGTTTTGAATATTATATTCAGTTTCTGCCAATTAATGCTCCTAAATCCTACACAGTTGAATCTTAAACCCAAGTGATCTAAGGACGTAAGAACTGTTCCTCTGGCAGTAAATTATATACACATTGCGACACATACAGTTTGTTTATGCATTGATTTGTTCTGTCTCTTGTGTCCATCAAGCACTGGCTGACAGAACTCGAGGTGATGGCGTCACTATTTGCTGCAGCCATCCATGACTATGAACACACGGGAACCACAAACAACTTTCACATCCACACAAAGTAAGCTCTTTTTCTGAAACCTGCTATACTAACCCTGTCGTATAAAGAACCAGCTATATACGCTGCATCCTGTTTTGACTTTTGTAAAAAGAGATTTCAGCGAACGTAGGAATAGTAAGGTAGTGTTTCTTAGATGTAATTTTAGGAGGAGGGGAGAGAGCGTGCACTCTAAAGCAAACACATCTTCATGGAGGGAATGCAGTATTTTTAGATGTCCATTTTCCACATAGGAAGGCTGAAGAACGTGGTCTCTTGGCACCCATCATCATCATCATGCTTTATTTTGGGAATGATAATCGTCCACAATAAGAGAACATGTCTTAGATACAGAACTGACTCTAAACTGAGTCTGTCTTGAGGTCATACTCCACCCAAAATATATAAGCCATACTCCACCCAAAATATATCTTCTCAGTGTCAAACACTGACCTCCTGAAGGCTGCAAACACTGGCTGCTTAAACTGAACGGTTGGTTCTTTGTTAATGAAGAACAGTGGTTGCGGTCAGCTTGAGGAAAGTATCAAAAACAGCCAAAGAAACATTTCAAACCACTCCTGCAGCAGAACGCACCTCTCCGCTGTCTACCTGTTTGCTCCAAACACTGCACATTTCTCCAAAATATGACAAAATAAACATCTTAATGTTGTGCACCATGGGGCTCCTGATTAAGGCTGTGTAAATGCTGCAGGACTAGACTGGAATTCATTTGAAGTTTCATGGTATGTCTATTTCCCAAAGAGTCGAGGTACAAATGTTTAAAAAGCCTTAATTACAGTTATTTCTATTTAATGTAAGAGTTTATTTTATGGGTGCTATAGTTATCTTTAATTCCCTGAAAAGGAACTGATAAGTGGCTTTAAATTCATATGACTGTTTCTCTATCAAAGACTGTGTAATTTGGTGTTAATTGTAGGGTTGAATGAAAACTGTGTTCAGTCGGCTCATTTCAAGTTAACTCATCAATCACAATTAATTGCTAGCATAAATTTTTAGTCAGTGCACAGCAGCTCAGCTGACATTTAACAGTTTTTTACAGATAAGCATGCAATTTCTTGAGAAAGAAGAATTAAGTTTCCAATTATAAATAGTAAGGCTGGCACGATATCAAACTTTCACTACATGATTGTCACGGCCAGCAGAGTTCATGATAATGATATTGTTGCAATATCTGTAGAAAGTTTGAAAAATAATAATAACATCTCTTTAAATCAAATTCATTTTTAACTTTGTTTATTGTGTGTTTTGTCTCTCTTTTATGGTGAATGAATTACACTCACAATACAAGTGTAGGGAGGGGGAGAAAGAGTTTGTAACCATAACTACATAAAAAGAGCAATTACACTTAATGGATAAAAAAAACGGGGGAAGGACTTCATATATCACTCACCCGTTTGCATTTTATAATGACTTACAAGACATGATTAAGGGCGTGGCTGCTTTGTATGGCATGCTTTCTGCGAGCGTCACCATAATCTGTGAGTCAGATCCACCCCTTGCTCCCCCCCAGATTCTCCCTCTTGTCCAAAATGGTCACTTCTGGCTCCAAAAATCCAAAGTGGTGACGGCCAGAAGGTCAAACTTAAGGCTTCAAAATGGGTGATGTCACAGTGGCTACATCCATTATTTTCATACAGTCTATGTTTCAACGTAAGGTATTTCTTTTTGTTTAAATTGCCTGCACACTGGCTAACAGCTCTCTGTCACAGGACAGACAGCTTCTGGGCACTGCTGACATCTAGGCCACAGAGCACATATAAAAATACGTAACAAAAAACATAGTACAATAGTCATGAGAGATAAGATTCATTTCTTCATTTAGTCCATACGGCTCAATTTGTTTAATTGTTTGTATTTCCCTCAGGGGATGGAGAAATCTGTTCACTCTACTTTCAGTATAATTACAGCCACACTACATACTTTTTACCAGGACTCTACCATCCTAGGAAATTAAAGGTGTTCGGTAATTACGGATCCGTAAAATAAAGTGTTATTTGAGTTTTTTTTCTACCATGAAACGTTGTCATTAATAAAAAGCATTGTAACCGTCATGAATTCAACATGACCGCGGCCACTCTCTCAGTGAAGACTGAAACTTTTAATAGCCCCCAGAGAACCATTTCAACACACAGCTAAATGTTTCCTTTGAAGACATTTAACAAGTGTTTTATTTTATGTTTGGTTTAACAAAATAATCACTAATTGGAAAACTTCTCACACCGTACTTTGTTACCCATTTCAACACTCTAATAAAGTAGATTATGCAAATGAGTGGACACTGGATGCCTGATTGAGAAATAAGTTAATTAACTTGCTATACTGAGTCATTAATACCCACATGGTGCCAGTTTTTTATCACATCCCACTCTGTACTCAGCACTTTAAATTCATCATTTCAGACCACAGTCACAGTGCTTAAATTGCTCCCTGAGGAGTCTCTTTTTATCTCATTCTCACCTCCTCCTCCCCTCACCACTACAGGGTTGTAAAATTACACTTTAATGCACAATCACACTCTGTAAACTCTTTCTTTTCTCTGTGATGATCTCCTCCTCTTTTCCTTTTTCACTGTCTTTATGCCAGGTCAGAGTTTGCATTGATCTACAATGATCGGTCGGTACAGGAGAGCCATCACCTGAGTGCAGCGTTTCGCCTGCTCCAGGACGACCAAATGAACATCTTCACCAATTTGACCAGAGAGGAATGGATGTAAGACAACTAATTGTGTTGCTTATTGTTGTTTCAGTTAGTTGACACTGAGGAAGTAACCATTTATAGTTAATAGTTAGACAGATTTGGCAGGGAAGAGCACCAACAACGACTCTGCAGTGTTGGCTTGGAGAACAAACCCCACACTTATGTTAAATCTTAGTTAAATCCGAATCAAAATGAGAAATAATTTATTGATCCCTGAGGGGAAATTGTGATTGTGATTGTGATTACAGTTGCTTCGATGTAAAGAACAGAGAATTATAATTAGTGAGTATAAGAGTATGGAATAAAAGTATGTAAATATAAAGCGATAAAATAAAATAGAAATGAACATGTGCATTAAATACAATAAAAACAGAATGTGCATTATGCTACACTAGTACTTGAGGTATTAAAATATGGAAAAAAAGTAAGAAAAAAAAGACAGTGCAATTGGGAGATTGGGATGGTCTCTGGGAGCTGCAGCAGCAAACGCATCAGTTTTAATACCCACATTAAGACAATTGGACGTGACAAGTCATCTAAAAGCCACACAGCCATGAATGAACCAATAAGTAGTGTAAAGCATGAATGAAACAGCTGGTGTAGTCAACTAACTGCAAGCATGACTTCAAACACTGCTTCATTTACTGTCAACTTAGAGACTTCCTTGAGAATTGGTTGTGCATTCAGGGTGGATACAACAGCCATCACAATTTAAAAGGAAAATATAATCTAAAACACTCGACCATTTAATGTTCTATCATCTCTGTCAGTCATAAGCCTGGAGAGGATCATGCTTTTGGTCGTGTGTGTGAATGTGTGTGTCTGTCCGTCCACAGCTAATCTTGCAAACTACTGGACCAATCAGCCTCTATTTTGTGTTTACAGTTATGACGGTATGCTTAAGGACATTTCATGTTTGCAGTGATTTATTGACTGTTTTATCTAGTCGTTGACTGCTGACTCCTCACTCCTCTTACCCTAAGTCTAAAGCAGAAACCATGTAAGTCTCATTTTTACCCGGTGCATCTGCAGATTAATGTCATACTCGATCTGTTAAAATCCACTAAAGTTAGACACAATACACAATAAAAACAAACCCAGATTTGTTATCTTTGCTGTCTTGAATGGAAGAGACAATTCCACCGGGTGCAGCTGTGCCACGTGTACTGTCAAGGGTGGTGTAATCAGCTCCTGCAGCCTCCTGAAGGAGATCAGTGCACTTTTCTTGTTCTAATTGTGCTCTGGGCAGTTAATTGTTGATTGTTAGAGGAAAGTTTTCAACATGGTGACGATGGTAGTTTGATATGTTTTTTATGGTAATCTAAAACAGTAATCATTCATGAAATCAAAGAGTTAAGCTTTCATTGTGATATTATATTTTGCATCAACGATCAAACTAGAAAGAAATCCATCACAGAAAAGGCAGAGATAATTTAAATGAACCCAAAAGTCCAGGGTGCATTTTGAACAAATGTCATGACAAGCTTTTCTGGGAAAAACCCGACTGATCTCCACCTACATAACTACACAGCTGAATGTTCCAAACCGTCCTGTTTTTGTTGAAGAGCATTCTGAGAACTTACTTACTGAAAAAGAAAGAAAGAGATTAGCCAACAGCCTTCTGAAGTTTGTAACATAACATGAAGAAAGTAAGGCAAGCAAGTATATTCATATAGCACCATTCAGACACAAGGCAATTTAAAGAAAGACATGGGAATACATTACACATAAGAAAATCGTGACACTTTCTGCAGCTACCACAGTGGAGGATATTTGACAAAATCCAAGAACATGTTATTTTTAGATTATAAAGCCAGCAAATCTTATGAAAAGATGAAACTCTTTGACATACAGTAGATGTCAGTCAGCACACCCCCAGTTTGGAGAATCAGACTGGAGTCTATCATCTAAGTAATGTACTGCTGTGGGTGGAGTCAGCAACAAAACATATTTCAGCCACCTACCAAAAGTCCCACCAAAAAATATAGATATCATTTTAAGTGGGCACTATGTTTGGAATATTTTCACTGCTTTACCTTAATGTCAGACAGTGATTTCCAACAGGAAAATGAAGCCATTCCATCGCTCTCTTCAAAGCCAGACTCCACTGAGAAAAACAGTAATTTAAAATTTCTGAATACAGGATGTGCTGGTCTACTGCTGCCTAAATCAGTTATTTTGTTTGTGTTATTGTGTGATTTCGGCATTTAGAGTCTAGATTCAAGTCTACATTCACCACAGGTCACACAATAACACAAATAAACTATCTGATTGAGACAGCAGCTCCCATGTTCAGCGAGCTCAATGGAGTCTGGTGGCTTTGACAAGAGATGGGGATGGGAATCTGAAGCTATTTACGGCTTCTCCATTCAAACGGGCTGTCTGACAGAAAGGTGAATGGGTGAAAATACTCTCAATGTAGCATGCAGTTAAAATGAAATTTAATTTTCTTGGGTGGGACTTTTTGAGGTGGCTAAAATATGATTTGTTGCTAACCCCTACTCACAGCAGTGCATAGCTTCTGTGTCAGACTGTGTCAGCCTGCTTCTCCCAACTGGGGGCGTGCAGACTGACATCTGCTGTACGCAATACACTGACCATGGATAAGTACCCCGAACAACCCCAGTAGTTTACCTGTTAATACTCACAAGAGCACCAAATGTGTATTAATCTGCACCTGAAAATAGTTCATTTTAAAAAATGAAACTATTCATTAGTGACCTGTTTTTTTTTTTTTTTAAAGATTTACAACTTCAGAGTGGAGTAATGTGTTTGAGGCTTAGTGTCACAAACACGGGAATAAAGTCTGAAAGTGTTGAGACACACTTCGCAATAAGAAAAACAGAATGATGGCGGCCGTATGGTTTGAAATATAAGCAGTGGAGTGGTGTAGTTGTGTTGGTGGATTTAAAGTGGCTACAAGGTGACAGACGGGGACAGAAGGGAGCAAATGAGGGCAAATATCTGTCCTTAAACGAGACTTTGAGTCCTTACCAGCTATGAGGCTGTTCCTCCTGCTGTCCCTGACCTCTGACCTCTTTAGATAAAATGACTCTTTTAGGAATCAATAAAGGCTCATGCTACTATTTCTGTTTGGTGACTCATTCACTAATCAGCAGTTGGATAGTGAATGAGTCACTGTGAACTTCCTGTGACTGCAGTAACCAGCGATCATGGATGTTGTCAGTGAGCTAAAATCATCATATTCTATCTTTTACTTTAACATTGTGATATGTGATGTATGTAAAAGATTTAAAGTCAACTATGGTTGATGGATATTGGCCATCAGCTCATGTTCTGCCCATGTATATAGTTTAGTTTGAGTGTAAACTATCCATTTCTGCACTAAAACACAGTTTATGATGAGAAAATTTGAACTGTATAAAGAGTGTTTATACTCATGGCAGCTGATGCTTCATACATCACACATACAGTATGTGACTGTTTTATTCATGGGAGTGCTCTGCAGATATCGCCAAAGATAAACACCAGCAGCATTATATGTAGTGGGCTTTTCTAGCTGTCGGCGTTACCATGGGAACAAGAAAATCCATCATGAAATCTAAAAAGGTTACCCCACTGAATCTGCTGTTTTTACTCTGTACAGTTACTTCTCATAATGCAAGGTCATCTGGTAGACTGTTTGTGTTTTTGTTTACAGGGAGCTGCGATCACTTGTTATAGAGATGGTGCTGTCTACAGACATGTCCTCGCACCTACTCCAAGTCAAAGGGATGAAATCCTGTCTACAACAACAAGAACGGTAATAAGACTCTGTGCTGTCTGTTCATGCTGCGGTGCACAAATCAAGAGGTCATAAAATGAAATGTTCGCAGCAGATTCAGCTGATTCAAACATCCTGCACAGAGAGACGGACAGTCAAATCAGTGTCACAGCAGCTGGTGTCAAGTCTGCTTTTTCAGACATGTCTGAGACACAACAACAAAACAACAAAAACAAGAAGTGCATCATGTTTTTCCTCTGACAGGATTGACAAGCCCAAAGCGCTGTCTCTGTTACTCCACACGGCTGACATAAGCCATCCATCCAAGCCCTGGGCGCTGCACTCTCGCTGGACCAAAGCTCTGATGGAGGAGTTTTTCAGGCAGGTAGGAGCTCTAATGGACCTCAACTGACAATTTGACTCTTTCTCTACTTCTCTTCTATTCTCTGAGGTCAAGCATCAGTATTATTAGATTTAAAGATTGTTTTTGTTTCCTTTTTTAATAACCTTTATGATACACTCAGCAGCATTGCCCCCAGATATTTTCATATTATCTAGTTTGTCCCCCTGGCCTCCCAAAGTCTGGACACCCCTGCATAACGTGATTGTAATTGCCAGAATATAAGTTGGCATTGAACGTATCTGCAAACCACTGATATGTTTCATCTGTACGTTTCATATATAGCACATGTGCTGAAACTGTATTGGATTGGGCACAAAAAACACTTGGTTAGGGTTAGGAACATCATGCGTTGGCTTAAGATACCTGGTTTGGCTGCCAGAACATGGCTGAAAATGTCCCCAACTGTGTTGTTGTTGTTGTTTGTTGGTCTTAAACAGTCCCAACTGTAGGTGTCATGCCATTTACAGTCCCCTCCTCCTGATGAGAAACTCAGCTCACATACATTTAATCAGAACTACATCACTTTAGAAATATTAATATGATATGTATGTACAATGCCAAAACTTAATTCTGGGGGTACTATGGCTCTTGAGGTATTGTGTTGTTTTAATCTCAGTGTTTTTTGTTAGTTCTGTAAACTCTGTCTGTGAGTTTAGATGTCAGATTTGTGCAACATTTTCACTTCAGTGTCGTAAAGAGAATATTACTCTCAAATATGCTCAGATCATTTTGACTCTGTTCTTTCATGTCCTACGTACGTCTATTCTTATCTGACGGGTTTGATCCGTTACCATCTTTGCATGATTGATAAGTCAAAAGGTTAGGTGCCAAATAACAGCTGTTCAGTTTTGTAAATGACTCATCGGGGTCTTAAAGGCAGAGTGAGAAACCTTCAAAGAGGCTTATTACGTCAGAGCTAAAGAAAACGACATAAATAGCACCTCAGGTATGAAGCGGAGACAGTCAGAGAGAGGAAAGTCTTTTTGAAACGTTTTTTGAACATGCACTTTGCATAGCTGAAGCCACACTCAATCTTACAAGCTCAGATTTTGTACAAGATTTAAACGTGGTAAGAAAAATCCCCTAAGAATTAATGAGCCAGATATACCAAAACATTCGATCTTGTTAAAATGTTGATGTTGTTTTTCAAAACTCCCAAACATCATAAAAAATGGAGCCTAGAAGAAGATTATTCTTGACCCTTGGGAACAATATGTGTAACAAAACAATACAGTGATATCTCTGTAAAAAACAGACGCTTTTCTTTGCAATGCCCCTGCTGTGAAAACATGGCAAATTGCTGAAAAATGTTCACATTTGGTGCCTAAAAAGCCACTGAAAAAACAGCAACGGGTCACTAAAATACAGCTGCAGCTTGGCAGGTATCTCACCTGGGTATCACTTCATCCACCATCACCTCCACCTCCTGATGTCAAAGCCAGCTCATAAACATCACTTCAGCAATGTTGATATGATACTTATTAAATGTGCAAATGCAATGTATTCATGGTTTGCAGAAAAGTAAAATGCCAGTGTTTTCTTCTGGTGACTGGTCTGCAACAACCTGCAGTGCTACAGGTGTAGAAGAAAAACATGAATGAGTAGTTTAGAAGCTAGAACATAAAAGGTTTTTGACTGTATAACATATAACAACATTGTTCAGATTTTGAGAGAAGCTCAGGGGAATTTCCTTTTGAAAAGAAAAAAAGCCAGAAATTGAGCTGGATTTTAATAAACCGTCAAATCAAGGGGATCGAGTTATTAACAACTAAACAAGAGTACCCACAAGGTCCATTTAGCAGCTGTTGAGGAGCTTTATAGAATATCACATGGTCTTCATTGGCAGATAGAGTTGTCATGAAATTAGTTGTTTTCTCTATGTATATATTTTAAAGCTGATGTGGATGAGAAGTCCTTCAAAAGCTCTGGAAATAATTTGAAAATCTAGCTTCATGACAAATCAGAAAAATCTTGTTGATGTGATATAGACCTGTTGGCCTGATGTTCAGCTCAGAAACAGATGCAATGATCCAGTCACGTTTAGGAAGTGTTTATGTTGATGTCTGAGTTACTGTAAGAAGTAAAACTGTAAATCATGTGTTCTTACAAACTGCTTTAAATGTAATTATTTTCACACAAACACTGAGTCTTGCCAGATGTCAGTGAGAGAAGTAGCTGCCACTTTGACTGAGTGGATGTCCACTACATGCAGCAATAAGTTTCGATGTGCTGTCATCCTCTCTGCTCTATTTTTACTGCGTGGACTTGAAGAATAAATAGAAAAGAGGAGGTGTCGGGCAGCCCTGCTCTCTTTGAAAAGAACATGTTTGAAACTGATCTCTGAAAAGGTTCTTTAATGTTTGTTGTGTTACTTTAAAAAACAAAAGCAGTACATGGTTTTCTTTGAACAATTTGAAAGCCGCAGGTGGTGAATGTGCTGGAGTCAAATCAAGTTATTTTCAGGTGACGTGTGGGATGCCCTTTAAGATATCTTCTCTCTCTCTTTCTATCATTGTGAGGGTGATAGAGAGGCAGAGCTCGGCCTTCCCTTCTCTCCTCTGTGTGATCGAAAAAGCACCCTGGTAGCCGAGTCTCAGATTGGTACGTTTCACGAAAAAACGCTTTCTTTCACTCAGAATTCTCACTGATATTCCACAAAATAGATTTAGCTCCTATCTACACTTCTGTTTTACTTGAAGTCATGAAACTGCTGTGACACATATATGACATCTTATTCCTGCAGTCACAGCTCAGAGGCATTTCAATTTCAAATCATCTTCTTTTGCAGGTTTCATAGACTTCATTGTGTATCCTACATTCTCTCTGCTGACGGACATGGCTGAAAAGATTGTTATTCCTTTGGTGGAGGAGAACCCAGGCCCACCAGACCCCTGCAACAGACACAGGTAACACACAGAGAACGCTTGTACTTGTTGGAAAAGTACATGTGCTACATTTTTCTGCCTCTGTGAAAGCAACAGCCATGCCTGGAGGCCTTATGTTCTCAGATTGTCTGTCTGTCCCATTCTCATGAACGCGATCTCTCAGGAACGCCTTGAGGGAATTTCTCCAGATCTGGCACAAGCATCCACTTGGACTCAAAGATGAACTTATTAGATTTTGGTGGTCAAAGGTCACTGTGATCTCACAAAACACATTTTGGGCTGTAACTCAAGAATTCATACACTAATTCACACAAATGTTTAATCAGATAAAATGAAGTGATGACATTTCAGATTCAAAAGGTCAGCTTCACTGTTTCATGAATGTAAACTGCAACCTGACTGGTTGGTGGAGGCATTCAACCACGAGGCAGTAATTGTTTGGTTGGACATTTGGCTGGTTTGGTTTTGAGGATGAAGACTGGAAACAGTGGATGTATCAAGGGAGCTGCATGTAGTGCCTCCACTCAGCCTTGTGAGCAATTTGTCCCAGTGGCTGCTTGTGGCATTGCAATTACAAACTGTGCAGCCCTAAAAGCACTGTTACCATAGACCACTGTTATAACAGAGTGTTGACAGAAAACCTCAAACTACAAACTAGGTCCATCATTACTCTTTGAAATATCAAAGTAAAGTCTATAAGCTAAGAGGAAGCAATAACGTGCACAATGAGGTAGTAAGTTAAAACCTTTTTTTGGCTGATACACACAGCAAGCAAGCAATTTCCTGTAAAATGAACCATCTTTAAGTCCAGTATCCAGTTCTTATAACACATCCATGTTGGATATGGGGGGGAACTGCTATCCTGGCTCTGTCCAAAGTCTGAAAAGATCTGTCTATCATCACCTCTAAAGCTCACAAATTAAGGCCATATATCTATTTTGTTCAATCTATACAAAGACTGAAGTAAAACAATCAGTTGTGATGATTTCCTGTTGAATATATTTTATGGCCTTTTGATGGAGCTGGGCTAGTCGTTTCCTCCTGCTACCAGTCTTTCAGCTGAACTAACTGCCTGCTGGCTGTTGCTTCTTATTCAACTCTCAACCCACCCTCGCCAAAAACAAAACAAACAAAAAACCTCTAGTGGCCATAGTAATTATGTCAGGAACAAAGGTGAAAGTCAGGTAACACTATAAAAGGCAAGAAGTCCATGTAAGCAGGAGGTTGGATGGATGTGCCAAACAAAAAAGGACTTTCCCCAAGGAGACTGCTGTTCTTATCGCGTGTGACACCAAAAGTCAACGTTGACTTATTTTGAGTATGTACTGAACTTAACTGATGTCACGTACGTAACGTACAGTAGTCATGTAATTCAAATTATATTAGAAAGATACTCATGATCTTTTTCTAAACCTAGAAAAGTTTTTTTTTTTTTTTCAACCTAACCATGTAATTCAGGTGCGTAACTGCAATAGTTTCACAACATTAACCAGGTGTTTCAATTTGTGACCGTTACCTGCGCCTGTCACTGGTACTATCCAGTGACCATAAAGGTTGTTCCTGGGAGTCACTGACAAACAACCTAATCTGTCATTTAATTATAGTGATGAGTTAACTCCAGGCAAAAAAGCAGATAAACATATTTACCTAATGGTCGAACTTTTCCCTCAAGAGACAGTAAGATTAAAAAAAAAAATTATAGCACCTCATTATACACAAATGTTATTCAAAGTGCTTTACAAGCAAAAGATAGGAAAAATAACAGAAGAATATAGAAGAATAAAATAAGATAAATAAAAGCACAGGCGACCATATAAACTGATCAATGAGTGGCTAAAATGGCTATAATTGGGACAGATCTTAGTTCAAAGAAAGAATGAAGGAAAGAAGAAAGGCGAATGGTAAAACACAGAAGTAGGCATAAAAAAAGTATAGCTATGAGAGCACTGTTATGTCTCAACAGTAATCTGTGGAAGGAGAGCTCCAGAGGTCTGCAGTGGAGTCTTGCTCATATCACAGCTGAGCTGGTGAGCTTCCGCTCCATTTGGACACGACACACCGAAGACAACAAGCTCAAATGGAAGGAAAGTGGCTCCAATGGTTTGTCATTCATTCATTCATTCATTCATTCATTCATTCATTCATTCATTCATTCATTCATTTGTTAGTTCTTTCACTGAATGTAATGTATGCACTTTGTCAAGTCACAGCTATCACAACACTGCTTACCATTTAACAACCCTGAGCAATGGTTATACTTTTCTGACATCTTTTTCAACAATTCTGGATTAAAATGCTCACCTATAAAAGTCTGACATCCTCTACTAACACAGGATAAAAGATCTTTGTTCTGGATGTGTGACTGATTTGGCAGACACAAAGCCACTCTGCTCCATGAATGTGCTCAGTGTCCCTGATTTGATTTGTTATCTTCCCTCATTTCACAGTGATCTCATGAGGAGATTTACAGATACTGTTTCCCGTTCAGCTTAACAGAATTTTCCAATGCCTTTTCCAATCTCCTGTATCCTCCAGGATTTTCAGACCCCGGCGTGACAAAAGAGCAGAGATCCAGACAAGAGGAGCTGTCAGAAAAATCCCTGCAAGACCCCACTACAGATGCAAAACAATAGACAAGACTTCATTTATGATATGTGCTGTTTGTCATAGAATTTCTACAACAGTTACCTGAGGTTAATGCTGAGTCACTGTTTGTAACAAAACCACAATGCCTTCTTATGTGATTGTCAAGGGAGCTTGAGGAGGGAGGGGTGGTTTAAGGTTAACATCATCTTCCCAAGGTAAGATGCAGCATATTCACAGAAATGTCCTCATGTCTTATTTCAAGTGTAGTATACTGTGATAATTTAAATGCAAAGTGTACATGCTGGCCATGTTATACAGTATAGTGCATGTTATTAATTTAATTTGCCACTAAAACACTTGTAAGAAACATTTTACCTTTAATAGTTTGACCTGTACACAAATCATTTAACCATGCAATAAATGTTGTAAAAATCTCACTGTTTATATGTGACGTATTGATTCATTATGAGTCAGGCCTTGTTTTGGTGAGATATCGTGCTGTGTTGCTTTTAATTAAAACGTTTAAGGGATTCAGCTGCAAGGTCAAACACTCTAATCTTTGATTAAATTGAAGCTGCTGGCCTTGCATCATTTTAACTATTATTTTATTCAGTTCCAAGTCTGTGAAATACAGTTACAGCACATTTAGTGGCTTATTCAGCAAACCATAACCATAAAATACAAGCAGATAATGTTCTGCACAAAGCCTAGAGCACATTGTGGTTTAAAGGCCAACTCAAGTAATATCTCCACTATTTTCTACTGTGATATATAATCCCTTTTTAAAATAACTTGCAATCTTTTTGAGCTGTTTGACTGTAATGCTGGGTTCATACTGTAAGCGAGAGCCCGCCGATTTTCCTTGGAGCGCTGCCTGCTTGCTTTCAGCACCTATGTTGCGTGATTGGCCTGTTCACACTGGACGCAGTGTGATGCTGAGCACCCAGACCAGCTCGTGATCTGCAGCAATAGTTTTGGTATCTGGCCTATTTTTTTTGCAACCCATGGGCAAATCTGGCAAGAAAACAAACTGTAAATATGTTTAAAACTATATAATGTGTACATTTAATATGATATAAGTGATCTGACTCTGATAAATGATTGCATCACATGCTGCCACATATTTGTCAGTTGTGTCTAAACAGAGAGCGAGAGAGACGAGCAGAGCCACACACACTCATTCGCACGCAACTACTCACACAAGCAGGCAGAGACAGAGCTCTACACGTGATTCAAACAGAGCAGAGAGCAGAATCACCTGCTGACCAGCGCAGGGAAATGAGCTTCTGGTGTGAATGGCCTGATGACTGCTGACAGGCGGCTGTGTGACAATTAAAAAATTGGGGCACCTCCATGTCCAGTGTGACCCCAGCATAAGAATTGATGTTTGCAACATATACATGAATTATTCATCCTGTTTGGATCTATTACGTCAGAATTAGTTGACTATTCTTATTAGAATACACTCTTGGAAATAAAGTTTCCAAAAGGGTTCTTGCTGAACGCCTGAGGTTCTACCCAGGACCCTTTTTCTCTTGAGAACTTTTTTTTTTAAAGGTGGTGGTCATGGTGAAGAGGGAGCTAAGCTGGAAGGCGAAGCTTTGGATTTACTGGTCCATCTATGTGCCAACCCTCACCTATGGTCATGAGCTTTGGGTAGTGACAGAAAGAATGAGATCACAGATAGAAGCAGTTAAAATGAGTTTCCTCTGCGGGATGGCTGGGCTCAGCCTTAGAGATAGGGTGAGGAGCTCGGACATCCGGAGGGAGCTCGGGGGAGCTCCTTCGCGTCGAAAGAGGTCAGTTGAGGTTTAGGTATCTGATCAGGATGCCTCCTGGGCGCCTCCTGTTAGAGATGTTCCAGGCATGTCCCACTGGTACGAGGCCTCGGGGCAGACCCAGGACACGCAGGAGGGATTAGATATCTCATCTGGCCTGAGAACGCCTTTGGGACCCCCAGGAGGAGCTGGAAATCATTGCTGGGGAGAGGGATGTCTGGGGTGCTTTGCTTGGCCTGCTGGGCCTGCGACCTGGCCCCAGATAAGCAGATAACAATGGATGGATGGATGGATGGATGGATGTATTGAAAGTATAACTGTAAATTGTTTCGTATTACATAAAGTTTGGGAACTTGCAAGAGACAGCTTGTTCAAGATTTTTCAAAATAAATAAGGCAGATGTCTTGACTTTTAGTTCTCAATATGAGTCGAGTTCCAAATACACCCAAAACCTTGATACCATTCTCCTCATAATGTAAATTACTGTCAAAGTGACTTTAACATGCACAGTAGAAATGTTTAAGTGCCCCTCTGTCTGATGCCTGGTAAACTGATGCTTTCAGTTCTCTGCTCTCCCAGCTGGAGGAGCTGTAGAGCAAAGTGAGAAAAGTGGCTCCAGGATTGCCCAGAGGGTTTAGCTTCACACCCAGTTTCTTTTTTTAACAATTGTCAGTTAAGCAGTTTGCATCTTCAGCTCTCTCCATCTTAGAAAACAAATGAAATTGTTCTTCATACGAGTCAACTGGGCAGCTGTGAATGAAGTAGTAAAAAAGCACCAATCCTATCACCTTACACATGCACTATGCATAGTGAATATGATCTGCAGAATCTCGGTACAAAAACAATAAAGCATATATTTTCTGTATGACATCCTGTATTTCTTAGGGTGGAGATCCTCTCCTAAACCTAATTTAAAAGTTATGATGAGAGTGTTTCGCCCCCTGATACAGAAAAATCAATAAAAAAACTGCAACTTTAGTCTTTTACTCTCAAAAAATCCTGCAGCCTATCCACCTAAAGTGATGACTGCAACGTGCTTTCACAGCAAAAACCTGAAATAGAGGTGATCAGTCTCTCTCAGGCCATGTTAAAAAGGCAACTGGAAGTGTATTGATATCACACGTAGCTTAAATTGCTGCAGTGTTTCAACATATATTTGTGAAACCAGTGCTGTGTATGAAAAATGAATGTTTTTATGCTTCCGGCTCTGAGTACATTGAATTATTTATTGGCAGAGAGCCTATTTTTAGGAGTCAACCTCTACTGAACACGTTACCATTGGTGCAGTGATGCCAGGCACTGTAAGTTAAACTGACTTTAACTTTAAAATTTCCCCAAACACACCTCTTTTTTTGTTTTTAATAGGAAAGAAGATCTTGGTTTAGGTGCTTTGGACATTCAAGACTGTCCAACTTACTTTTACCTTGACTGGAGGCAAAGTTCATGCACTGCCTGGATGTAAGTGGGAAAAAAAAACAACAGCCAATCACCAATTTAAACATTTTATTGTATCAAACAAATTTAGATTACATATGTAATCATCAATCAATTCAAGTAAAATTGGAACAAAACTCCCCAGATTAAATCCATGTAAAGAACACTATTACCATTCAAAAACAGAACAAACATTACATGGTCCATAAATACACTGCAGAGGAAAAATCAAAAGCTTGCACAGGAATGTTTTTATTGTCTTGTTCTTTGTGAACATAGTGGTCATAGTTGTGATAAATACTTGGGTGGCTTTAGTTTTCTGTTTCCGTTTTATTTCTTTCAGGCATGTCGAGTATAATGTGAAGGTTATGGGAGGATTGTCACATAATCTACATAATAATGCCACTTCAGTGATACAATTAACAGATGAAATAACATTTAAGGGTGCGCTGATGACTTTATAATGTCTTTGTTTCATACAAAACTAGAATGAAAAGGGAATGTCGGTAATTACAATTTGTGTCCGGTACTTAAAATGTCTGATTCACTGTTTTAATAAGTTCCCGTACAAAATGAAGCACAGTAAAGAAAAGTCACTGTTGGTTCAGTGCCATGCAGGAAAGTGTTTTATGATCAGGATTTAGATCCCCAAAAAGCATTCAAGTGTCAATATGAGGGTGCAATTTGTTCAGAGAGAAGGGCTTTTCCTTCTTAAATCCTAATATGTAAATGCATCTGCAGACACGCCCCTCATTATTGTCCCTTCTTCTAGAGATTTATAACCACACAGTTAAGCTAGGGAATGCTGGTTATTAGTGTATACCTGTAACCAGACATGATATCATTGTTGCTCCTAATGGGGATTTAGCAGTAATTACTTCCTACTTTGAAATCTGACAGAAAAAAGTTTTTTATGTATTGTTAATAGTTATAATATCAAAGATAAGGGTCTTGAATAAACAAAAATAAATAAAGGGAATATTGGATATACTTTGCGCCTCAGCAGTTGGGGGGCGTGTCTGTTTGATTGACAGCTAGCAGGTGACCTCTGGAGAGACAAAGTAAACAAATTCACATGGTAGCCTACATGTCATGGGCAGACAGGATTCTGTTAGCAGTGATATTTAAGACTGAGGACAACACCAGCATCTAACATCTAACCGGACATTTGCAGGTAAGTTTACAAACTGTTAAATGTGCTGCAGCTGAGCCCCTAAAGTTTCAGCAGAGATATTTTTTATCTTGTGCACATTAATTAGCCTGTTGTGCTTATGCTTATAATAGACATAGGTTATTATCTCGTTAGCACAAGATAATAACTTGTTTCCACAAAATAATTATCTTGTACACACAAGTAAATTGTCTTGTGGGAACAAGATAAAAAATATCACCAGGACTTCAGGGGCTCCATAAATTAGCTAACTAGCCTGCAAACTGAAGTTAGCTGTGTACTCTTCCCCTGGTGGATGTTTGTTATGTCACTCATTCAACAAGGTAAACGTGCGGGGCAAGGCGTGCGTTCATGTTTGTGGGTTAGATGGAAGGAGAAAGTTAATGTGGGTTCTTTAAAGTTTGCGGCTCTTGTGTTGCTTGGGCTGCTGTCTGGCCGTTAGAATATGAGGTTAAAGCTTTATGCAAATATAGTTTAAAATGAAGAGATCTGATTGGCTGGAATGGAAACAAGGTCCCCATTTACTTCGATGAATACCACAACAAAAACCAAAAATGTAAAATATAAAAAGTTTTCCCTTGTGGTTTCCATTTTTGGTCTTTTTTTCTCAAAGTTGAACACAGGAAAAGTGTCTTACAGAGCTTTTACAGACATTGGGGCTACAACTAGTGACTGATGTCAAGTATTAATCTGCTGATAATGTTTTTTTAGAGTTCAAGATGATGTCTTTAAATGTCTTGCTCTGTCCTGACCAACAGTGCAAAACTCTATAACATTTTGTTAATCAACTCAATCGCCATAAAAAATGTTCACATTGTGCGTTTCTGCAAACTACAGATACATTAAATTTGTACATTATTCTGTAGAAGATTCATTTAGACTCTCTATTTAAACACCGCTGTGCTTAATGTGTGGTTATCTTTAAGCACACACCACTGAGTTAGGTAATCTTTTAGCTTAAAACATCCATGTTTGGTGGCACAAAAGCTGTTAGAAAAGCAAGTATGAGTCCATGAAACACATCAGGTTCCATGGCTCAAACGCTGCCTGGAAACACTGTGATGTTTTGGTGAAAGACAACCATTTGAACAGTGGTCTGCAGCTTAAGAGGCGTCTCACCTAGGAGACACACCACTTACCATCCCCTCAACCTCCTGATGACAACGTCAGCTTCTATATTGGTTAGCTTTAGAAACAGTAATATATAAAAACTGCAAATGTAATATATTTGTGGTTTGCAGATACGTACAATACAAACATTTCCTGCCAGCAACTGAGCTGCAACTGAATAAAACTGCAAATCCTTAGATTGGAGAAGCTGGACCAAAGAATCATGGCATTTATTCTTTTAAAAAAGAATCAAAACAATTAATGGATTGTCAAAATAGTTCCAAATAAATTTTTGTCAGACTATTAATTTATTGTTGCAGCTCTGTGCTGTTACTGAAAACTAACATGCTATTTCATTTCAGCTGTACTTTAGGTATTTGTAGATGTCCAATCCAGTGCTGTAAACAACTGTCAATCAATCCAGATGTGCTAGCCACTCATTTCAGATTCAGTATCTAACTCAGCATTTGAATTTAAAAGTGATGTTTTGGGTCCCAGATATTTATGAGGTACTGATTCATTTGTTATTGCTTTGAGATGGAGCAATAATTGCAGGAGTCATGGCACATATTTAATGATAGAAACTGACTAAAAGGACTGCAAATAGAATATTTGTTGCCCTTGAAACATTAAAGAGGACATTATGCATGTGAGTGGTGGTGGTTTATGATAATGATTGTGTGACTGGGACAGGAAAAGACTCTCTCTTTCCCTTCAAGTTGATATCTTAAGCTAGTCTTAGTTTAGTGCAGGAGAAGCTATAGAAAACCAATATATCATAATTAAATAATTCACACAGGATTTTTGACACAAAATAAGTGTAGAAACCTTTGTTCTTGTTCTCGGGGTGGTAACTAAGGCCTGACTGTAGAGGAACATAGATGCCCTGATGTTTCTAGAAAGTGGATCTGCAGACACAATCTTCTGTCATTGTGCTGGGCTGGCTGAGCAGACTGAGCAGCTTTGTGTTGTACAGAAGAAGAACGCTCTATTTCTCTTTCTCCAGGCTGCATTTCTTTGTCTTCTCCTCTGCCGGCTGACTCGCGCTGGATGCTGCTGCTTTTGTGTCTGCGAAATATAGACAGAGACATAAAAGACTGGAGGACAATAAAAGAAAGAGAAGAGGCTGACTCGAGGGATTCTAATGGACTCTTGCAGCTAAACAATAAATAAATATTCAGGAACACTTTTTTACACCAACAAAGGGATGATTGTTTTCTGTTTCTTGCTTGCTAAACTATGTAGAAATATTACATACATTATTCTTCTTGGCTTTACAGTGGAAGGTTACGTTCTTTTTGTATTTTCTGATATCATATAGATATGGAGGGTAAAAGTCATCTTATAGTGTTTTATTTAATATGGTAAGAGAGATTATGAATACCTGACCATTCAGTAAATCCCTCAACCAAACACTGTTTGGCCAATCATAGCTTAGCGACTGCATGGCAGGCCTGTCAAGTAGATCTCCTAACATGCCAATGTGGCATTAATGGAGCTCCAATAAGAGAAACAAACGACACTTTAAGAGGGTATTGTGTTTGTAACTGTGCCAAAACCAGAAACACAAAAGCAAAAGTGTAAGTGACATATTAAACAGAACATGCTCTGCTATTAACCTGCATGTCTTTGGACTGTGGGAGGAAGCTGGAGAACAGGAGAAAACCCACGCTGACACAGGGAGAACATGCAAACTCCACACAGAGGGGCCCAACAGGCTGATGGATTCAAACCTGGAACCCCTTTACTGTGAGGCTACAGTGCTAACTACTGCACCACTCTGCCACCTACAGCTAACATACCATCAGCTTACTGAGCAAAATAATTATAAACCAGCTGGAAACAAAAACATATGATTGGTTGATGTTTTGCTGTCAACCAATTAGTTGAGGCCTGCTCAAATTTGATTTGTAGCGCGTCACGTCCATGCACAGCCACAAGTGCTGGCCGTCAGTTTGTAGCTTCATGTCATCAGCTTCCACTGAAAATGACTTGACACCTGTTTCTGTGTCACTCATTGTGTGAACACAGCATCAGACACCAGCAAGTAAAACACAATCATTGGAAATATGAGCAATGAAGCAAAAATCTAAGAATATATTAGATGAAAACAAGCAAAAGTCAGATCATGTTGCTGACTTTTTGGCCGTGATGCTGACTAAGGTCTTTTAGCATTGAGTATCTGTCCATTCCAAGTCAGATTTGATATTTATATTTACCTAAATTTTCATTAATCATTTATCTGACAATGATCTTTTTCAAGCTACTTGATCAAAATACTAAAGATCGTGATTCAGTTGATGAGCTGAAACTTCAACAACTTTCGGCGTAATTTGACAGGACAGATTAAGTGTTAAGAGGGAGAAAGGGGCAATGACCTGCAGCAAAGGGCCACAGGCTGGAATCGAGCCCATGGCCGCTATGGCAAGGACATTACCTTTAAATATGGGACTCCCATGTACCCGCTGAGCCACTGGACGCCCCTACAAAAATGATCCTGATGCATTTTAACTCACTCAGAAGTGTCAATGCTGCAGTTTGTGCTTACAATCTTTATCTTTCCATTTACTATGTATCTGATTGTGCCGCCTCTACAATTAGCTCTGAGAACACACAGTAAAACATCATGATCCATAATGAAGGTTTATTGTAACTATTACGCCTGAGTTTTATATTCACACGCTTTAATTAGCTTCTCACACAGTGTTAACCGGTAATTTGCGACAAATTACATTTTCTTGATTTATAGGTCCACATAGATCAATGGTCGAGAGAAATAAACAAACAAATCTGCAGTAATGACAGAGCAGCCACAGAATCAGCTCAACCCCAACAGCCCTACAAACAAATTTTTCCACTTCCATACGAGCTGCCTCCCAGGGTATTTCAGCCACTGCAGCGCTCTGTGAAGTGCGGATCAAAGCCACTTCACAGATGTTTGTTGACAAGCCATGATTACATGACACTAAGCCAAGCCTGTTGAACTATTAACATATTGAAATAAACCCTGCCTAGTGAACGGATGATGAAGAGTCCCCTGAGGGAAAGGATTCCTGTGTAAATGTGGCTCTTTTGACTCTACCTGCTTGTGCGTTGTTTTGTTGCGATGAGGGATCTGCTACGTTGGCAACGCCGGGACAATCAGCCTTCTCCTTGGAGAGGGGGCACTCAAGTCCTCCAGCAGCTTCTAGACTCTCCCTTGAGAACTCTGCAGGGAGCAGAGAGACAAACAGAGGACGACATGAAGGTGAAGAGTGATATAACAATGGAGTGGAGACAAACAATACACTTACAGTCATCTAGCAGTGTGGATAAATATAAAACAAATTATATTATATTAGAGTACAAAACGTGACCACCTCGTCACATCACTCAGTTTCACCTGACATTTAGTTACATCTATTTTAGTCATGCTGAGTGAATTCAAAAGGCTCTTTGTGTGAAACCACCCCTTAACTGGACTGGTGTTAATGGTCATCGATTTGTTTCCCCCAGCTTCCCCTTTCCTCCTTTCATCTGCACTGAAAGCTTAATCAGCAATCCCTTTATATCAAGCGAGCAACTCCAAAAAATACACAGCCATCTCATCACACTGGAGTATTTTTTATGCCCTTAAAAATGTATGTCCCAGTGAAAATTAAAATACTGTAGATAACAACAAAAATCCTATGCTGGCACTTCAGAAAAGCAGCTCTCATGGTGCATTAGTGCTGGGTAATTACTGCATGTGTGCACAGTGTGTGCTGTACTCTGTGACCATCCACTCACCTGCCATTAAAGTGAATTATTTGGCCTGAGCTGAAAAGCTGATTCTGTTTTTTCTCATCAGATGTTAAAGTATTTGGCACAGGAAGGAGACAGTATCTGCCAAGGTGGCACTTTGAACCATGTAAGTGTTTTCATTAAAGGAACAGTTCAATTAATCACTTTCTCTCAGAGAGTTTGATGAAAAGGTCAATATCACTCTCATGCCTGTTCTGTAAATATGAAGCTACAGTCAGCAGCTGGTTAGCTTAGCATAGCGACCCTTAAGTGTACCTCACGTTCTTGTGCAGACACATGTATGTATGGACCATAGGTGTTTTCATCAGGATGGAGGTTAAACAGCGCTTAGCGTATCTACCTAGCACGCCTTTGAACACCCTGAACAGTGCCTCAGCAGACGAAAAGTTTTGTTTTGTCCCTCCAAATCCACCAAACAAAGTTTATTTGAAAACTGTAAAATAACACTATAACACACAAGAGCAGCTGTACTGTCCATGAAAAGTCTGGTTGTATTTAGCCAGATGGCTGTCATGGGCATTTGTCCTGCCTGTAGCCAGTACTTATGTTTGTTTGTCTTACTATGATCTTTTATATCGACATTTCCACAGTGCAAAACTGACATTGTACTCTAACAGCAAAGCATATTTGTCATCAGGTACTTTACGAAGGAAGGAGCCTTCTGAAACTCTTTAATGAGAATTCAGACGTGTGGTGCATTGTTTGTTTTTACATTGGGCTAGGTAATAATGAGTGAGACAGAACATGATAAACATCTATGTGAGCTGCTGAAAACAAGTATGATCCTATTATTCAGTCCACCCAGGATGTTGTGATGTTGCAATCGCAATTAACTCCAATTCAGCCAAACGCTGTGAACTCTGTGTGACCTTGCAATTTTGTCAAATGCCGTAACTTTAGCCTATTTAAAACTGGTAAAATCTGATTTCATTGTAGAGCTGCGTGCATTCGCTAACCTATGGATTCGCTAAGCCCCTCCTTGACCTGCTCTCTCTCTGTTTATCATGAGACGACTGCAGCAGGACCAGAGCTCTGTATCTTGGAGGACAGAGTCACATGCACACAGTGACAGGGCTACCTGGGCATCACACAGCTTACGTTACTGAACGGTTTAACAGATTCAGTGGAAGGGTTGAGCTGTTTCAGTGATGGAGTGAGATTAACAGATTGGTTTCGGATGGTAACTGCTGCTGCGAGGCATCTGCTCAAGCAACAAAATATGACGAGTAGGGATGAAATCAAGCTGTGCTGTGTTAGCTTGTGCTAACCAGGCAAAGAGAGAGAGCAGGAGCAGAGCGGCACATGGAGACAGACTTTCAGGGCTGCATCAAATAGCAGTGACAGCTGATTGTCATTAGTCAGACAATCAACCCTGCCCCAATCCAGCCCCACCATCACAAATACATTTTAATTTTGGGAAACACTGTATGCTCATAATAACCTCTAAATAAGCTCTTTTTCTTTCTTTTTGCAATTGTCATTTGTCCCCACAACATTATTGAAAAAAACACATATAAACATCCCAACATGCCTTGCAGTTTTTCTACAAAAGCTGCCATGAAATCAGACATTTCAGGCCGCAACAATCACAAAAACAGCCCACGGAATCCTGTAGAGACTGAATATTGTTTTAAGCATGGTGACATTTTAGTGTGTTACAGATATTTGTCAGGATTCTGCACACCCAGCTGGACAATCCTGAATTAAAAAACAGGGACATCTGGTCACTGAAAACAGGGGAAACAGCAAGATTGGCTCTGTCCAAAGGTGACAAAATCTGCTTACCAGCTCACTTATGATAATGTTTACAAAAACGTGCAAAAATGACACTGCCAGTGTGATGTGTGTGAGTGTGTGTGTGTGTGGTCATTTTTACACTTTTGGTGCAGACTAAATAAATGAGAAAACATGTTATATTGTGAGCATTTCAGATGCTTGTAGGCTGATTCTAAGCCAATTGGCAGCTGGCTCAAGCTATACACAATGTTTACCATCCAAATGTGGTATTGATCTTCTCATCTACCTTTCGTCACAAAAGGGAATTAGCATATTTACCAAAATGGCAGAATATTCCTTTAAGTATTTCTCTCTGTTTCCCTTTACCCCATTCCCTTTGTTTCACTCATTTTAATTTTCCTCTTCCTCCATAATCCTACATCATTTACATACATCCCTTCCAGCCATCCCTTTCCTGCTTCCTTTCTCATTCTTTGCTTTACTGCCTCCCTTTTCTCCCAATTCCACACACTTCCCTCATGACAAAAAGCTGTACTTGGATTCATCCCTCCCTTAACATTATTCCTAAACATCTTCTCCCTCTTTTCTCATGGAACAACACAATCCATTTTTCAGAGGCCCCAGCAGTGACCTCCTTTTTTGTCTGTCCTTGCTTCACTCCAGTATCCTCATGTGTCCCTCCAGAGTCCACCCTTTCATTCCTTTTTTACACATTTTCTCGCCCTCGACTTGCAGCCTCCCTTTTGGCCCTCATGCATTCATTCATGTTCTTTATTTATCTTACGAGCTGACGCTGACCGAATGCAGAAGAGGAAAGTACATGTGCTCAAGCACTATGCTTACAGTAAGTACAATTTCAAAGTACTTGTACTGCACTTTACTTGAGTGTTTCTACTTTCCACTTACACTACACTACATTTTAAAGTAAAATATTGTACTTTTTACTTTCATAAGTTGCAAGTCCAGATTGACAAATACTCACTAAACTTCATTCCTTAATAATCAGTTTAGAGTGTGTAGAGGAAAAACATGAACATATACATGGAAACTTCATACTGTACAAGGGGCCGTACACATGGCACGTTTATTACGCCCTCAAATTCACTGTTTTTAATGAAGATGCGAGGCAGTCGTGCTCAAAAGCCAGAGTGTTGCCAGAGCGGCGCCCACACATTCCGGAGCACCTATTTTTCAGGATGCGACAGCTGCACCCTTCATCCGTAAATATCAGTCTGTGGTAAATATGGAGAAGTTGATCATTATGGTGCAGGGCTGCCAGAGCTTTTCATCTGTCTCACGGACATTATGCCCACACACTTATAAACAGCACCTGGAAGCAGATCAGCTCTGCACTCAGGATTTCAGGTAAATAGGCTATACAGCACTTGTTAAGGTTGCTTAGTAACCTCAGACATAACCTATAGCCATGCTCTTGAGAGCTGGCTCAAAAAAGGCACAAAAGTAGTGCCTGGTGCCTGACCTCACATTTTCCAAGCGATTAAAGACATGGCATGGGTATGGCCCCCAACTCCACACATTTACAGATAGCGTTTCATTTTGCAAAGTGTTGAAGTGCTCCTGTTTATGTCAGTTTTAGGTTTTAGGTTGAGGTTGTGTTGCTTAAAAGGCAGCTGCAATCCTGCAAGCACGCAAATTCACAGTCTCCAAACATACCCTCCATTTGGCAGCGCAGTTTCTCAAAGGCCTCTGCAGTAGCCTCATCGTCGTGTGGGAGCTCCTCCCCAGTGGGAACAGAGTCGGGGCTGGGACGGTCCGACAGGCAGCTCTCTGAGGAGCACTCGTCCCCGGCTCCCTGCTGCTGCCTGTACAGGTGGTGCTCTACCAGGAACTGCAGCTCTGGGAGGAGGAAGGTGGAGATAAGAAAGATGAGAGAGGAGCAGGGAAAAGTTGGTTAAGAGGAAAGAGGTAACAGGGGAAGGAGATGAGAGGGGAAGGTAGGGGGTTTGAAGACATGGTGAAAAGTAAAAAGCACAGAATCATTGGGGAAATGTCAGAAGAAGGAGGACAAGCAATAAAGGAAAGTGGAGTGAGATGAAGGGAACCAACAGGAGAAAAGACGGTGTATGAACAGGAAAGCAAGATAAAGGTGGAGACTCAACAAGAAATCCAGCACTTCAAAAGATTATTTTAGGTTAAGCTTTTTTAATAAACTAGCAAGATTTAATTAACATCCTACAGTGTATGGAGTGAGGGGGCAGGTAAAGATACATCAGAGTTGGGAGGTGATTAGTTTAATCGCCTTCTTCGACCTCCTTCATCCACAGCTTTATTACTGTTAATCTCCTTGTAGTGGGAAACTAAAGCCCGCCGCTCTTTGCCTGGGTTTCCTCTTAGAAGTGACTCATCACACTTGGAGCTGTTTAGCTGTGAAACTAATTGAAGAATAAACATCCTTGAGCACCAAATTTCACTTATCTTCTCATAATTGTTCCCTCGCTTCAGTTTCTTTGTTGGAACTTATTCTCTGTTGTACTGCATGAATCATTACATTCTGTATTTGATTTAATTGGAAACTGACACTTAAAATATTTGAATTGCAGTCACAAAAACAGCCGACAGAAATAATCAGGTGCTGGAACACTTCTCTGGCTCTTTGGCGGCACTTTTTGCATTTGTTATTCAGGCTTACTTGCGGTGGTGCAGGACCCCAAATGCCCCAAACTCACACAGACCCACTTTTAAGCTCAGAAAATGGAAATTGGGAGACATTCCAGTAAGAAACTAATGGATAATGAATCCCTGCTGAGGCAAGTGCAGCACTGATTGGCTTCAAGGTTGAAATAGGACATTCAGGATGGAGCAAAACTTTCATCATTAGCTCAGCGGCTTCACCAAGTAAGTTTCTTGACATGTGACATGCTGGACTCTATCAGACACACTAATAGCGTTGTCCCATTAAAGGATCGGTTTGTCTTGTAACAACAGTGACATGCCCATATGTAGTTGATGAAGTAGGTTTTGGTTGCTTGTCCATACAGGCCATAAAAAGATCTTTTTAAAATGCGATTGACATGTAAGAGAAGGAACAAAATTCACAGTTCTCGTTAGGAGCAGAATATATTATAAAGCTGCTGAAGTACAGACTATGGAATCCCCTGAATCCTCTTGCTCCAGGAAGGGACTGAACTGTCTAACACTGTGACTTAAAACAGCAATTTCTCAATTGAAAAAAGACCAATGAGCATCATGGGGGGCTCAGTTAGCCAATTAGCGCCAAGGGCAGAACTAATGCCGTTATCAAGCTGTAAACAAGTGTTGTCAAGCAGTGCACAGGAACCAATAATGGCAGGCTCTGAAGACTGGATAGACACAGCTGTTGAGGCTGTTCTAAATCGGTCATGTCTTCTCAGTGTCGCTTGACATTGTAGTCTGTTTTTACTTTGCTGCACCCCAGTCTTAAAACTCCAGCAAAACAGGTATGTTGGCATAGCAACTCATCACTGCGGACTTAAAATGACATTAGATTCAGGAAGATACGTTGGTCTCTAGTGACTGGTTAGAAAATAATCGAATCCCCCTCCCCCAGTGAAATCAGTCAGAGCAGACAAAATGTCAGACTAAAGATGGAAACAGAGTGAAACGAGCTGGAAACTCTGTCTGACATCAGGAAAATTATAAAGTTCAGCTGAAGTTGATATGAGGCCTGATAGGAGCGGTTGTATCCCAAAGTTACTGTTTTGTTTTGTCTGTTTGTCTTTTGGTACAAACTTGCATAATTGTGTTTTCATCCTGTTATGATTTCAATTCAAAAGTGGACCCAAATGCAGTGCAGCCAGCAGGCAGGTGGATTAAACAACAAGCAAGCTTTAATGAAGCTGATAAAAGACATCCAAAGCAGGCAGGTAACACAACTGAAGATGCAGGCAGACGTAACTCAAAGTACAAAAGAGAGAAGCACCAAAACCAAGATTAGAACTAAACAGGATGGCACGATAAACACAGGGAAGCAATCCAACAAGAACACAAGAGATTAGCACAGGCAGAAAAAACAAACCTGAGCTGATAAGCACAGACAAACTGACAAGGTGCAAGGGAAAGACACAGGTATATATACACAAAAAACTAATCACAGGAACAAGATACAGCTGGAGTGGGTGGGCACAGATGAAAGGAGGGAAACACAGGGATTGGCTGACAACAAGGGTGTGGCAGGGAACACTAGGGCGTGTCAGACAACAGACAGGAAACAGACAAAGGTAGGAAGTAAACAAGACACAACACATGAGGAGACTGACTTTCAGAACAAAACAGGAAATAAACTACAACAAAACCAAGGATCATGACACATCCACCTGTTTTTATAAGCATTTTCAACTGGTGCATACAAAAACGGGACTGGAGGAAAAAACAAACTCACAACGCTGAATATACACATATTTAAGATATTATGTAAAATCCTTTTACACTTGACTGAAGTGGAAAAGATGCTATATTGATAAAAGCAAAGTGCAAGCACCACCTACTGCTCATATCAATGAACCTTTCCTAACATCACATCTTTGAATAGAGATGCGCGTACATTTGTGTTTTCTTTCTCAGATTTTCTAAATTTTGTTAAATTTTAAAATTTGAATTTTAAAATTTGTATGGAAACGTGTGTTTTCTTGGCATGCTCTGATGGAATAGTAACAGTAACAGTAAAAAAGTTCACAGTGAGCAAGAACAATTCACATATAAGCAATTCAGAAATGCACATGGCCATGCACATGTCTTATCCTTTAAACTTTAATTTCATTGGACCTTTGATATTTCCATATATGGATTATAAACAACAGGATTATTATACAATTTTCGGTTCAGTTTTTTTTCCCATCAACTGTTCTTCTGTGGCACACCAAGCTACAAGGTTTTTTAAAAGCCTCTCCCAATTTTTTTTTAACAATATCATGCAGCAATATTGTTCCCTGGGTTGGAAACTGTTGCTGTGGGCTTGTACGGTACATCTTGCTGAGACACTGGGTCATACACTTGATTTGACGTGACTTGCATGACTACATGCCCCACAGGTAGGCTTTATTAGTCTGGTTTGACTAATTCACAAATTGTTCTGAGTGCAACCTCCTTGTTGTTCCTACAGCTATGAACACCTGCGCCCTACTTCACTTTAAAATCTGACTGATCTGAATAATGACAGAAGCAACCACGAAACATCACCACTGTTCCTAAATAACTGTTTGTATCTCATCTTCTCGAGACCTCTGTCATGTGATGTGACCCATTAGAGAGTCAGTTTGGCTTCATAAGTTATCGTATGAGATGGGGCGCATTACAAGATGCCTTACATTTTGCTTTTGTACAGTTATGTGATGCCTAATTGGAGCATATTGTCATTTAACAAAATGTGAGTACTGCCATACATTGACAGCAGGTGGAGTTTTTAATTTGGGTATATGTTCATTTCAATCAACCTGATAATTAGACTAAATTATGTTTTAGTTCTTAGATTAGCTGAGAGATGTAGCAATAATTCAGAGGTCCTGAAACAGGCCATTATAGATCGCAGAAAAATGTGCACTTAATGAGACTTTAACTGTTGTTCCATCTGTACCAGCAACGTGATCTCACACACCACACATATAACTAGAAAACTGATTTTACCTTTCATTGTAGGTGTCCCCTTTTGCCCTTTTCGTCGTTGTCGAGGGGAGTTCAACAAGGCTGCCTGTAAAACATCAATGTTTCATGTGAGCTGGGCATGGAGCGCTGAGATGGGGAAGATTGTTTTAATACAAATGGAGCTACCAAAAAAAAAAGAAAACAGACTTCACATAATTCTATTTCTGTAACCTTATTCTGATAAAAAATTACCCCCATATAGTATAAATTAGATTACCTTGTACAACTGGTTTGGGAGACGGTCTTCATCTATTTCTGCAAGAAAGCAAATAATCAGTTAAGTGCTGTACACAATCAAACCAGTCAAAAGCAAATACAGCATGAACAGGCAAACATGTAGTCTGGCATACTAAGATCACTGGTCTAACATATTGTGCAGCCTGTTCATAACAGAACTGTTGACCTCTTCAGTGTGTCAGTGCACTGCAGCTGGAGTGCTGCTGTGTCTCCAGACAGTGCAGAGCAGAGTGGATATAAGGTGACCTCTGGACAGATGGTTATCTGACACATTATAAGTCAATGCAGCAAGTGTTCGCTCAATTTTTTTTATCAAGCATAGTGGGCGGATTTTTTTTTTTTTTTTAATTCTTCACTCTCATCATGAATAAACACAGACTCTCTGGGTGATTGTTTTTGTTAACAAAGGGGATGCTAATCCGCTCTCATCTTCTTCCTAATAGACTCCCGCATGCAGCCAACTGCTGATGATAGATAAACAGTAAGACACTGGTTATCCAAAACCCCTTAAGGGAGGTAAAAGTGTAGCATTCTCAAGTGTAGTCTGGAGCTGAGCTGAGTTACACTCATGGGTGAATTTACAAAAGGATTCTGCGGCTTTTGTGGCTGCTAAACCTGCACAAAGGAGGCAAAAAGAAACTGTGGGATTCTCAAAGCAAAAAAGCGTCTTGGTGCTCCTGTGCTATTTGCACCTATTTAAATAAGGTAAAATGCATATATTTGATGCAGTATTGGCCCTTTTCTATGCAAACGAGCCTCAAAAACAGTCCAATTCACAAAGATCAGCACTGATAGCCTCACGCAGTTACAGTCAAATTATTAGCATCTTAGGAAAGTTGGTGGTGACTGAGGTGTATTTATAGTAGCTGCCATGGTTCCTCTCTGTCATGTTTAAATTCCTTGCCTGAAGTTTTGAGGAATACCTCTGCACCTCGTCAGTCAGGACCTGGAGCTCACGCTATGAAAATTTCAGTTTTCTTTTCCTCTACTCCATTTTTATGCCAACTGTGGCACAAGGCAAGTTTATACTGTGCCACATGGATAATTGCAATGCAATGCCAAAAAGGGGATATCGCACTATGCTGTAAACTTTCTGGGGGTGATTGCAGTAGCTCAGTCTGTAGGGCCTTGGGTTGGCAACCAGAGGATTGCCAGTTCAAGTTCCTGCTTGGACTAATTATGGAGTGTGGACTGGTAGCTGGAGAGGTGCCAGTTTGCCTCATGGGCACTGCCGAGGTGCTTCTGAGCAAGGCACTGAACCCACAACTGCTCAGGGTGCTTGTCCAAGGCAGCCCCCTCACTCTGACATCTCTTCATGTACAGTAATGCATTTATAGGTCCTGTTTGTGCATGTGTGTGTGTATTTCGGGCGAGTAAGAAAAATTGAATTTCCCCTCGGGGATTAAATAATAATAAATATACATTCTTCTAATTTTATTATCGCAACATCTTTTGTGACTCAAACCTTGTGATGGGGCAGAAAGGGGTTGATAATGATGCATAATTTATAGTGCCATCAGTGGCCACAATACCTGCTTTGTCAATTGGTCTCTCAGTCGGCAGTGTGTTAGGTACAGGCAGCTAAAACTAATGCCGTCAACAGTCTAATACAACAGTCCTGCAATAATTCCTACCTTCATGTCATGTTATAACTTGTGCTTCCATTAAACTTGAGTTATAAATTAAAATAAGCTCTAAATAAACTTAAATTAAGCTTTTTGAAGTTAAAACGGGCAAGATGGACAGTGCTGGATTGATGTTGTTGCTGAATGTATCCCTGATGTGCTTCTGCCGTTAAGACTATTTTTCTGGAAGTAATATGTGTAAATAATAATCAGACACTTGCATTTTTAAAAGGAATGTTATGTTATAATTGTCTCTATTACTTTTGGTAAAACATGCTTGCAGTTGCAGCAGGTAAGTTAACTGTTGTGCTAGATGAACTGTGTTTTTATATAGTATACTACAGCCGGCTATTTGCTTCATATTGTGTATTCATGTAGTAATATGGTATTGATTTGTGTTTTTATGTCTATAATGTTTCAGTTTAACAAACAAAAGTCACAAAACAATGTTAACTGGCTGTCCAGCTATGCACAAGAGAGGCGCTACAAGGGCAGTTCATACATTTTTAATATCTTTTCCACCCCATTTATATCAATGATGGTAGGCCAAGTAACAGAAAAACATCTCTGTATAAGGCAGTACAGTTCAACAGCACCACTGCTTATTGCAGGACTATTGAATTAGACTGTATCACTTTTAGCTTGGTGTACTTACAAAACTGGACACTGAGTGTATAAACTGAATCACAGTGTTAATTTGAAATAACCTCTGTGTAGAAAATCCTTGTCACGTACATAAAATCAAACAGCACTGAGCAAATGCTGCCTCAAAAGACTGTTTTTTATTCAACTACTTTTTATTCAACCACTGACAACAACAATAATTTTACTTGAGCAGAACACTGAGTGTTTGAGGTATAGCAGAGCAAATATCCAAATATAGCATACACTTACACTGGTATTGATTTTTCTTAGGTGGCTAAGATAAGTTTTGTTGGGGCCCAGTCCACAGCAGCACATTGTTTAGATTGTTTTAAAGTTACAGCTGAAAATAAAAACAGAAATAAACA
The DNA here is from genome assembly GCA_019142605.1 of Cephalopholis sonnerati. NCBI lineage: Eukaryota > Metazoa > Chordata > Actinopteri > Perciformes > Serranidae > Cephalopholis > Cephalopholis sonnerati. Next base: position 19,375,459 of record JAGQAX010000002.1, read on the forward strand.
AGTTTGCCAATTTCACATATCTCCACAGGTCAAATCAAGTTCCCGCTGCACCCGAAAGTGACTGCTGTTGTTAGCACCAGGTCATGGTGATCCAGTCTCTATATATAACTACATAATTGTTTAGGAGAACAAGGAAACTCCAACATGATACTACACTCATGTGAAGCTCATGTGACTCCCACTGGGTAAAGACTTATGATCTGTACTCAATATGTGAAACACGACTCTGGTCACTATATGAAAGGACTGAAATAGAAACAAAGATCACTTGGCTGAAGTACAGTAAAACCATTTACTGTGATCAATGGTGAGTGCGTTGAACCCTGCATCCAACTCAGCGTATCCAGCCTTGGAACTTTTTTCTAGGACACCACCTTGTTGCTTGGCAACCTATGCATCCCTAGGCACTAGGAAGGCACTGTGAGTGCTTGTGTGTGTGTGTGAGCATGTGCATATATTATTCCTACTTAAAAGTATGCGCTAGGCTGCTCAAAATGCCACTGATGTGCTTGTTTCTTTATTCATCACTCTCTCTCCTTCTCTCTGCACCAAACACAAACTCAGCGGTGTGTAATAACCTAACACGTTAACCATTACATTTCATTTCAAGAGGGATTCATCTTTACGGCGCTGTGCGTGTTTACAGTGATGCTTGAAACTGAATCTTATTTTTAGCTTCTCCCAGGAGTTTGAGAAGGTTCATACAACTGTTATGGATTTTGTTTCAAATCAATCCCAGGAAATGGGCCATGGTCCTTCAAGTTACAGAGTGAAGCTCAAGATTTATAGACTGGTATTTGACAGAAAGTTGTCAGACTACATCAGTCTGAAATAACAGTTTCAAGTCACCTGTGCAAAACGTTAGCAGAAACATTTTGTGCAGCAATGAAAAAAGAAAAATAATAAAGGATTGTATGTTCAAAAAATTTAAAGACAAGTGCAGGCACTTGTAGGCACATACTGTATATACATGAATGCATGTTTATGAATATTTAAGGAATAACTACAACTACCTTTTTACTTCTGTTCTCAATTGTGTAGGTGTGTAAACTTAATAGGCTCTGGTTTCAGCCCACACCTTTTCAGTCATTGCTGTAATCTCTTTTTGACTGATTCACTCATAATTTTGTTGCTGTTTAAGCTGTTTCTTTTAGATAAAAATACCACAAATAATTCCCCTCTAGTGATGTTGGCCATTTTAATTGCAGAATTATTGCATCTTAAGTAGCTCTAGCAATTCAACGTGTGCAGAGAGTCAAAGTAGATACTGTTATTAAAGAAGATGAAGGTGTCTTGACCCTGATAAGATGAACTTGGAGGAGCTGTGCTGTAAAATTCGGTAGTTTCAGAGAAAATAATTAGACGTTTGTGCACCAGATGGGATGAAATAGGAGCTCAGGTGTCTTCTCAGGTTTTCATTTTATGTTTAAAATTGGCTCACAGGATCAATATACTGCAACTGAAGACTTAAAAGATAGATCAGTGTGCAGCTGTGCTTTTATTAAAAAAAAAACCACATTGTTATAATTGTTAGTAGTAATAGTATTGTGGTAGTAGTAGTGGTAGTAGTCGACATGTTTCAGATATCATTTTGGGTCAACAAACGTAAAATATGGCTTTTCACTCGGCTGATATTAAAATTGTTTTCTCTGTGTGTCGAGCCCATCTGTGCTGCAAAATGAAAGAAAAGGCCAATAAAAAAGGCCGTTTCGACTGTGATGAGTCTATCACTGCAACTCCCAGCTGACTGGCTGTCTGACACAAAGCCAGACGAGAACACAGACAATCTTCTGACTCCACTTCATTCAGCCAAGGCGCTTTAATTTAGCTGCCACTGTAGCTGGTGTCAATTTATATTTTCTGTACAGCATTTGTGGAAGAAAAATGAGCAAATCAAGAATATGCTTTCATTGTCTGTTGATCGAAAAAGAAATATAACTCCACATGCAGTCAGTCATTCATTTTAGACGTTTTTTTTTTTTTTTTTTTTACTTTTTGCTGTTGTTTACTGTTGCTATGCACAGGGCAAAGAGAGTGGGGGAGGAAGATGTCATTCTGCCTTTATGCACAAATAATAACATGAGCCTCCTTTCTTTTAATTTCAAAGAAAACATTGTTCTTCCTCCTCAACTCCCACTTTATTTAAATAAACCAACCACAAACTGTTTTCAAACACAGATATCATCTCCTCAATAACATAATTAAAAATGCTAATTATGTTACTGTCGGTTACTTTAACCAGAAAATGTATTTTCCTCAAGAAAGTGTGTGTGAGGGCTGACAAGCTGCAGCTGTTACTTGAAGAGCGTATGTTGACACAAGAAATGCTGCATTTATCAGAAAAACAATGGACGTGATTGCACAGTTTAAGATTATCACTCATAAACACAACAAAATATCTCAATCTTATATGTCCTCAGGCACTGCAGGGACTTTAACTTTCAATGCTCGATCAACAACGCGCACACTGTACCAAGTCAGATGATGCTTGAGAATGAAATTAGTGCTGTTTTTTTAAATAAATAAATAAAACAACAATATACAGAGCGTTTAAATTTGATTGATTTTGTGGGCCAGAGAAAGCAGGAAGTTGCGTAAAATCAATGAAATTCATTTCCAAGAACACTGTTGTCAGGATCATCTTTGTCAGCTAAAATTATAGTTGCCTGACGCAGCACATGTTCAGTTTTCTTTCAAAAAAAACTAAAGCTTGTAGCTCCAAGATTTTGGAGAATGTAAGTTGAATAAGTGAAAAGGTGAAGGAGGATTAGCCCATCAGTTTGCAAAGCAGTGAAGAGGTTGTCGTAAACCGTGTGCATTTGTGGAAAGGCTCCACCTCTCAGTCAGAACGACAGTAAACGGAAGAGTGACACCATTTTCCGTCATTGTAACTTCTGAATCCATTTTAAAATAAAAGGTAAAGTTATTTCCTGGGTTGTTTTTGGTGTCAATATGTGTGTGCTTGCACTGTACAGTAGGTGGAATAATCATTAAGGTCTTGATACAATGATAAATCAATCCATCTCGCCTTGTTTCCACACAGTTGTGTTTTGTGTCCGTATTTCCGTATAGCACATGGGATAAGTGTTCAGTGCAAGGAAATGCATCTCTTTACGGATGGATAACAACGCCACCACAGAAATGGTTCATTTTGAGTGTGTTTTGACATCCAGTCTTGTGGTGTATGTGCATGAAGCAGTGCAGGACAAGAAGACAACCAATAATGAACTAAAATCAGCACATTCACCTGGGTGTTGTATTTCCATCACTGCCAATCAGAGCTGGAGCTGAAAAATACCCATACTACTGCAGAGTTATTATTATTATACGTACACAAGTCAAATGTTAGCAGGTGCTTATGGGTTTTTTTGTGCAGTAAGAAAGGGGCTTTACATTCATGAGTCAGCTAGCTCATTTGTTTTTACACCTACCTACCTGTGGCATAGTGCGTACAGTCTGTCAGAAACCTGACGCCAAAGTTACATTGTTTCAGCGTACATGAGGCAAATTAGGGACCGAAAAATGGAAGGAAGAGTTTTGCAAACACATTGGACATCACAGAGGTTCTCATAGGAATCAGTGGGCTTCTGGTTAACAAGCATATGTACACTGAGCTACGTGGAAACGAGATGTTAGGGTTTCATACATTTGCCAAAGTGTTTCAAGTGGCAGTGCTCACTCACCACAGACCAGCTGCTGCTTGTAGAGGTGAATTATCCCACTAAAAGGGCACTACATAACGCCGTTGTTAAATGTGGCATTTGTGGTTATTTCCTCCCCCTTTTAAAGGGCTATAGCAGTGCACTGCTGTTGCTCAGCGCTAAACAGAAAATATCAAAACAGACACTAATAAAGAAGGCATTCTTCTAAGTTCAATGTACCGTAATGAATTTAAATATTCTGTTTTTGTTGAACTGAAGTTGTCTCTTTGTCTCTCTTGAGGAATCAATAAACACATGAATCCCCCTCTTCAGGGAAGATTCAAATCAGGCACACTTGTGTAACAACTCCTGCTACCTCGTTATTTAGCTCGCAGCCTGCATCTTAGTTGTCTGTACATCTGAGGCTGTTTCTATGATGTGCTATTGGGGTTCACAGTGCACAGGGCAGAGCAATCTGCAGAGCATTAAATAATGCAGAGCTCTGTCTGATGTGGGGCACACCATTACTGCACCAGCACAGCTCCTCTCCCTCATCATCATATCTATTCCTCCCCATCCCCCTCCTCTTTGGCACACACACGCACAACTGTAAATGTCTCGGTCTCTGGTTGTGTCTCTGTGTCTGATTTGATGTTTGTAGTCTCGATTCTTTCCATGGCACGGCTGTCTTTCTCATAATTTCTCATTTTAAGGACACACTCACAGTGAAATGCCACTGGGCATGAGATTATTGCGACTACAAGGAGTGTGAAACAGACTCAAATTAACACTGATGCCTGTATATGACCTACATACGCTAACAAGACCATCACTGAGAAGATTGGCTATTTCTATAGAGTTATTCTAAATGCCTGTCACTGGCTCAGATCCCCCGTAAATGAAGTCATTTACAACACACAGACCAGAAGAGCGTATGTTAACATTTTCCCAGGCAAAGTTTTGCAGTGAGTAGTACATTAGCCAGTTAGAAGGCAACGGGAGTAGATTTTTCTGTAGACAATGTTATTTTTGATGTGGTGTTTTGTGGTTATGGCTGAACAAAAAAGCTAAAAGTGACAGTGATACAGCATGGAAGCAGAGATTTGTGGGATGTACAAGAACTCAAAACCAACCAAGAGTCAGCTGCCCTACTCCTGGATAGGTATGTAATATGTCTATTTCTATTTTTAACGAAATATATAATGAGACATGGTTTTGCATCAGTTTTGAGTTTCACCATCGTCATATTAGAATTATTAATCTTACATGGCCACAAATACCTACATCACCTCATCACTTTGTGTCCTGGAAACAGCTGTGTTTACAAGAGAAAAATAGTATTAAAATGAAGATGCATCTTTCTTTCACTTGCTTATAAAACAAATGCACATGCTCGTCACATTTAGATCTATACAACACGAGGCGATGATGCTCATAGAAACACTACCACTCTTGCTCACCAAAAAGTTTCTTGCAGTTGCTTTAAATGCAAAACCATCAAAATTAAACAAGTCATACAACTCGTCTCTAATATACATGTTTTACTCCCCAGACATTGTCTGTGGACGAGGACTTGCTCCCTATGTAGGTATAAATGTCTTATTCTAAGGTAATGAAAACACAATGATTCTTATTTCAAGGTAATTATACACTTAAGAGAGCATATTTATCATATTGCATTTAATTTCTGCCAATATTTCCCCCTAAATCCTACACACTGGACCATTGAGGACTGTTTCATGACATTTTTTCCCAAAAAATACTGCAGGACATTGCTTTTATCTAAAGGCACCTTCACCCTGTTCCTCTTTGTTCTGCCATGAAACTGAAATCAGATCTGAATTCAGTTCAAAGACTTCTCTTTTTATGCCATCTTTTTGTATGTTTTTTCATTAATTGAGTCAGAGGACTATACAAGTAAAAAAAAAAAAACTAAAGTCAAAACAAGTTTAAATCTCATGTAAAATAATTAAAACTGGAGAATAACAGGTAACAAGGTAATATATTATCCAGCACAGAACACACTTCCTCCCTCTCCCTGTCTGTCATCTTTTATACAGTATTTCAGTTTTTTTTCCACATTCACTTCACATTTCTTTACTTGATTGCCTCGCGAGTCTCTGCTTTCTCTTTTCTTTCTCCTTGTCTCTGATCTACTAAGCAGGGCGGATTGTCGAGGGTTTTCTCTGCACTTTCATTCTGAGATCAAGGTTGACTCTGAGACACTCCACATGCTCAGTGTCCAATTACTGAATCAAACACATGTAATCACACGGAGAGACACACACACACAGACACACATTAAGTAAACAGATCACAAGCAAAGACACCAACTTTCAATCAGACCCAATTAGAGAGACTGTTGTTTTCAAGATAAAACACTAATTGCATTGACTCTCAGTGATAAAATGCTATGAGTTAAACAAGTTAACAATGGCCGTCTCTGCTGCTATCCTCAATGACGCATCGACCCTTCATTTATTCATGCAAAACAGAGAATACCACCCTCCGTTCTCTCACCTGGAGAACATTACACTCGCCGCCCTATATTCCCAGCTGATCATCTTTTAATTTGGGTCACATTACACACTCATACACCGAAGTACAGCAGAGGCAGGGGGGGAAGCAGGGAGCAGCTGGATGACTCATAGAAGATGATAACTCTCCAGAGGAGCGCTGTTGTGTTTGATCATTGAGATCCCACGAGAGGATACACACACGGCTGTTTTTGTTGCTCTAATGCAGCAGGAACACTCATTTGGCGCATGATAGACTTGAGAGGCTGCATCACAGCAATCAAAATAAGGAACTGAAATGTCTGGTACAGTGTAAAACGTGTTGTGGCTTAGGCAGCTTGTTAGTGTGTGGGCCTACATACCTGCATTAATCACACTGTGGGGGAAAAAAAGCTACTGACAAAGTCACATTGTGGGGGCTCGCTCCCATAATAAAGCCGGTCCTCCCAAGGTTAGGCATTTATTTTAGTGTTTAGGTGAGCTTATTTTAGGCATGTAGCAGTTATAGTTAAAAGACAATTCTGGTTTATTACAACTTAGGTCCTATTTTTGTAGTTTTAGCAATCGTTTCCATTGATCAGAGCATGTGCAGCAGTGAGAATTTCAGTTCCTTGCTCACAAAGCTGTTCGTTCTATCAGCTCCCCTGCTCCAGGCCGCTCTGCTCAATATCACACTGCTCTAAACTCAGATTTCACCCTGCTCCACTCAGATTCCTTTTGAAAGTACTTTGTAAACTCTATTGTTGAGCTCGCAGCAACCAATTTTTCGACAGAAAACAGTTCATGTGTGCATTACACAGATGCATTCTGGGTTGGGCATGCTTTGAACTCATGGTGTGAATGGTACCAAAGCAAAATTGGAGCAGGATGGAGTGGGAGGTAAGGCCATGCTCCAACTTTTTTTTTAAATCAGCTCCGCACATCATCCAAAAAGTGGGGCAGCATTGCTCAGTATATCATAACAATTGTTCATTTTGTGATAAAAGCACTAAATCTGGCAGATGTGTTGATAGATATATTGGGAACTACACTGGATATTGGGCAGGTCACAAACTCTGGACCCTGGTGGCTGTGGCAGCCATTTTTCAAAATTCAAAACTGTCCTATCCCATTGGGCCCGCATGCAATAATGGACATAATCTAGATTGGCCCCTTCCGTACTTCCTACCCCATATTTCCCATGTCCTTGCCCGGACCATTTTTGAACTCAGCCTCCATCTTGATCTAACTACACAGCCGTAAAGTTGCGAGACTGCATCATTCATGGTTGTGACACTATCACGGTGACAATATCTATCCACAGACAGACACAAACAGTTGGCAAAATACCCCAAACAAGTTCTGTGGTAGTTTCTGCATCAATGGTGTCAACAGAGCCTCATTTTGTCATGATCACACAAACACACACACAGACTTATAAGGTAAAAGCTATACCAGCTGCTTCAACATTATCGCAGCTGATAGTTTTCTATAAAGTCTAGGGTGAGCCTCAAGTCATTCATTTTCAATGACTGCTTATCCTGTCAGAGGTCGCCAGGCGTTGGAGCCTATTCCAGCTGACATTGAGCGAGAGGCAGGGTACACCTGTGGACAGGTTGCCAGACTATCACAGGGCTGACACATAGAGACAGACAACCATTCATGCCTACGGCCAATTTAGAGTCACCAGTACTTAACCTGCATGTCTTTGGACTGTGGGAGGAAGCTGGAGTACCTGGAAAAAACCCATGCTGACACAGGGAGAACATGCAAACTCCGCTCCCCCGCCCTAGGGTTCAATCCCCCTACCCTTGGTTCGAACCAGGGACCATCTTGTTGTGAGGCGACAATGCTAACCACTGCACACTGTGCCACCATCTCAAGATAGTGAATGCAGATCAAGATAATGGCCTCACAAGTGACATAAATAGCCTGTACATGTGTGTGTGTGCGTTTATGTTTCAGTGTCTTACCAGGTGATGATTGATCACTGGATGCCACTAAAGTTGCAGGTGTTGGTCTGCGTCTTCTGATCTGAAAAAGTAGAGCAGTCTTATTTTTAAGTGAGAAAAAACATGTTCTATAACAAATGTTTGCTGCTACGACAGTAAAGCACATTATGAAGCTTTTTACACTAAAAATGATCTTAAAACCTTAATTTAAACAGCTGCTCCTTGACCTTTAAAGGGTTATACTGGTTCAAGCAATTAATATGCTAAGCAGTACACTGATATTTGTGCATTCTCATTACTCAGCCAATCAGGGAGAGTCTAGCCCTGCTCCCTCAGTACCGGTCTTACAGTATGACCAACTCAGCATGGAGTTTCTCTCATGATGCTGGCAGCTCATATCACAGGCAGTGTGATCCATATTTTGGGTTTGGATGTCTGTGAAGATGCCTGAGCTGGTTGAGAGCTCCACTACATCTCACAGTGCTGTGCAGTGAGACCAGCAGGGCAGCCTGCCACCACCTACTTGCTTCTTGGCTCATGACTAGCAGAGTGTGGCAGCTATGGACCATTCTGGGATAATACATGAAAGAGCATGCACATTTCACTGAGCTGTGCAGGAGTTGGACAATCCGAGCCTACTGCAGAGCTGCTGCTGGAAAGCTCTCTAAAAAATTAGAGCTGCAATGCATAACCCTTATTAACTGCTACAGTAACAGGCAATGGCATCTATTTGTATCCATTCGTAAGAGTGTGTTGTGTGATGTTAACATGTTTTTGATGGAAAAATCTGGATTTCTATATCTTTCATTATTAAGAAAGTTGGACCAGTTTCAAAAAAGGTTGCTAAGATTGCCAGTGAGCCCGATGCAAGCTGAAACTACTAGACACTTGCTAATTTGACTGTCAACCTAATTCTTATGGCAACTGGGAGAAGGAAGGGGAACAAGACTAGGCCAAAACGTAGTAGTACTTAGAGTACTTCTAATCTGAAACTTTTTGCTTTACAGAGCTGGCATGAGCTGTCCCCATTGTTGCAGTCCGGCCCAAAACTCATGTTAAGATAAAGAACAGTACCCTTTGACAAAGTCACACAGCAGAAGAGGCCCTCTTTCTTTGGAGCTGAACCTACTGATTGAGCTCATTTTCTCTCAATTTAACACAACCCTCCTCTCCTCTCTTTCGTCATTGTGGTGGCACGTGTTCCGACAATTTAATACGTAATATTCACTTTAATATCAATCAGTGTCTTACCTCCACTTACTGCTCATAATGATGGCAGCACCCATTCTGACATTGCAACACATGATAGTCAATAAATGCACAGCTTATGTCATACAGACATGGCTGTTCTTCAGACTATGGGTGAGAGGCAGGGTACACCCTGGACAGAACGCCAGATAATCTCAGGGCTGACACATAGAGACAGACAACAATTCACACCTACGGGCAATTTAGAGTCACCAATTAACCTGATGTGCATGTCTTTGGATTGTGGGAGGAAGCCGGAGTACCTGGTGACACTGTGCTGCATATATTGCACCTATGTAAGACATTGTCTTGTGTTTTGTATGTCTCTGTCCCAAAACACCCAAACAGCACCATCCAAAAATATTAACTTGTCATCTATTAATATAAATTTTCCACGAAATTGCAGCTAGTTTTGTAAAAATGATGCCAAATATACTGTCCTCTGTAATTTAGGTCCAACTCCACACCAGAACTTCTCAGGCCAAGTGTTGCCCCTGAGCAACCCTGCATTTTTCCTGACTGTAACTGCTGCACCCATGATCTAAAATGTATTTCTGTCCCAGGGCTGATGGATAGTTTTGCAGTGAAATATGCACCAGTGCATATGCATATGCATCAGTTCTGCATTAATATTTCCAAAAGTTTTGGGACCAAAGATTTTTGAGGGAGATCACAGTGTTTAATTTTATTTCGCCTCCAGAATCAGGTGATTACTTTTCTATTTTATCGCTCCATAAACCTAAAAAGGGCTGTGCTGTAGGAATTTAAATAGGGAGTCAATTGCACACACACACAGACGCAGAGAGAGAGAGCGAGAGAGACAAACACTAATGCACTCCTCACACATAGCTGACAGGGTTGCTGACTAATGCTAGAGGGCATGCGAGCTCCAGTCCTCCATGCATCTTTTCTAAATGCTGCTTGTGCACTTACAAAGCTGTGTAGTCTTTTCCAGTCAGCCATACAGCTTAACCCCAGCCTGCACAGTGCAGCATCAAACTGTATTTTCTCAGACAGTTTAAATCAGCTAGTACCAAAACTCTTTTATATCCAGATGAGAAACTAAAAGATTTAAGTTCTAAGCGTGCTGTGTTTCTACAATGGAAAGAAAAAAGTAGTTATCCTTTTTAATGCAGGTGCATGCAAAGTTGAAGGTAAAAATAAAGTTACAAAGGAGAATCAGGAAATAAATCGTTGCCCTTGGATTCACCGTGCAGGTTTGACTTTGAGGCTTTGCTGTGCTCAACAAAACACGTGAGGAAATTGTCAAATAACACAAAATGGTTAGAAGCCCAAGACATCAGTTCAGACTCTGCTGAGTAAAATACAGATGTAACTGCAGCAATGATGTGCAGTAATGAAAAATGAGCAGTCAGTGGTATCTCAGTAGCAAAGTCTAATTGAGTATTCAGGATTTAAGATGTTTCATCTTCCATTACTTTCAGAGCACAGACGTGGAGTATACAAGAAGGCTGTGTGTGAATAAGAAGAGGCATTGAGTGACTTTTCTTTTCTTTACCAAGCAAGCAGGGATGTCTTTTTATGCTTCTCCAAGAGAAGCATGTCAGCTATTCAATGTCACCTTTCCGTGGTACTGCTACCGTCCTTTCTGTGTCCGTATGTTCTTACAGTAATGTCTGTGTTTCCGCCGACATAAATACAGAAACAAGTAGATTTCTCCTTGCATAAAATTGTGTTTCATGTCATTGCATAGCAATCCAATGCTCAGTTGCTCATGCTACATTTGCACCTGCATCAGCCCACATACAGTGCAGTATGTGGAGTAAATACAAATGTATCCCCAGGACATTAGCAGCAACTGGGCAAAAACAGAACAATTCTCCTACATACAGTTGATTTAGCTTTGCCAAATACCTGGAAGAAGCAATCAAAATGAGATTCCAAGTGTCATCCACTGTCCTTTTCTCTGTCTGCATGTTGGAGTGTAACAGTTTATTTTCCTGGTTTGGCAGAGGTCACACTTGTTCCTAAGATAAATCAAAATCTTATTCAGGGGAAGCAAAATCCAATCACAAGTAATCTGGATGCAACACTCTAACTAGAACCATGCAATCTGTAGTTTGACCTAAATTACTGTTACACTGATAACACTTAAAGCTTTAAGTATCTTTGAGAAATGGTGATCTTATAAATCTAGTTATTTCTGGATAATCAATGACTGATTGATTTAAAACTTTCTTTACTTTAAGGTGCTGTAATGGGTGGTATTTGGACCCGTGGAAAACCAGGGACAGTTTGTAGTTATGGTTACTGTCAGAGCTCAGCTGGTACAGAGCAGAGAAGCAAACAATACAGCTCAACACTCCGACATCTCTCCACAAAGTCCTTGGCAGCCCAGCTGGTTTGGCAAGCCGAACCAGGCTGAAAGGCAGGCAAGTGCGCAGGGGCAATAGCCCAACAACAAACACAGTTCAGTTCAACAGCAGGCAACAATACCGTGGAGGAGCAGGCAGGGGACATAGTCAAAGAGGCATAAAATCTGGAATCAGGTAAATACACAGTCCAAACAGATGAACCAGAAGAGAGCAGGCAGAGGGTTGGTCGAGGCCAGGTGAAGGGTCGAGAAGCCAGGTGGTAAATACTCCCAAGAGGAACACACACACAATGGCGGGTGTGGCGACATGGTGAAAATCTCTCAAGCGCCGGGAATCATCGGTAAGCAGACTGGAACACTCACACTGTAGTGTCTTTGTCAGACAGAAACGCCAGGCAGCCACAGGCAAACAGGAAGCAAGGGCACGGAAGCAGGTCACGGGGTCAGTGACTGAGGGCGAAGCAGGCAGGTCGGAGGCAGGCAGGGTCAGCAAGAGGAAATCAGACTGGAATAAGGGGCGAAGGACAATCTGGCAATGAGTGTCTGTGAGGCTGGGGTATGTGCACTGACTGTGTGTAATCAGGAACAGGTGAACCGAGTTGCCTTGGTGATAGATAGGCAGCTAGGAGTGGCAGGGAGGCGCAGGAAACCAGAGTGAATGGGAAATAACTGACTATGGGCTGGGTGAGTGGCCATGCAGAAAACAGCAGATGACCATGAATGCAGAAGTGTGACAGGTGTAGTGTGTAAGATTCAGTAGCATTAAGTGATGAGGCTCCAGATTGCAAATAGATGAATCGCAGGATATTACAGTTCCCTGATAAACGTCTGTACAGTCACTAGCAGGATGCCAGTTCAGCTGGTGTCCATTCTTCTCCATCTTCCCCTTGATGCTTACTTATATTTACATTTGATAACATCAACCTGGCTAACTAGCAGGTACCTAGCTAGAAGGTGGCAGGAGGAGAGCTCACAGCCTGGTGGGTTGATTTCCTCATCCTGGTGATGACCTGCAGCCACCACCATCCAAACCAATACAGACAGCACCACCACGGCTTGCAAAAACATAAACATAAGACATAAGAGCCTAAAGTTAGCACAAATTTACTGGAGCTGACAGAGAGGCAGCTGTAAGCCCCTGCGCTTACGTCATAGTAGGCCTGGTATTTAAACATGTCACTGAATCATCATTGAATGCTGATGCTGGGTTGTGAATGATAACAAAGCCTGTCTGACATCACCAAAACCTGCTTGACAGCGGTTGAGCGCACCTTGACCAAACTCCAGAAATGGCCTATCTTGTACATAACTGTGTATTTAATCTGGTAATAAAAATGCTAATCAACGCGGCATGGTTTGATTCAGTGTGTCCAAAAGTGCAAATAGAAGAGCCCTTTAAGTTTCCCTCTCTGCCTTAAATAAAAGATCTGAAAGTTCAAAAAGCTCTATGCAGCTCTTTAAGTCTGTTACACTACTAGTCCTCTGAGCGACGTGGTATCACAATCAAAGCTTGAGACTACAGATGATTGTTTTTGGCACTCCTGGGTTCCAGGTTATTGAGCAGTCACCCTCTACAGGTCAGGTCTGTGGTATCAGTGGAAAGTTTTAAATCACATCAAACTGTAAGTTCTGTATTTATTGACTTCTCCTGCAGAAGTTCTGTGCCAGGCTCTGTTTATCTTTATTTGATTCTTTCTGTATATTTCCGTGAAGCTCTCTGGGGCTCGGGTTTTAAAAACTGAAATAGAAATCAAGTTTTATTTAGACTCCTGTGTAAACTATAAATCCATGTAGTAATATTTTAGTATTGTGTGTGTTTTGTTGCCCTTCCAGAAAATCCCCCTCCCGGCCCACATTAAAGCACAACGAGCCATGGCTGTGTAGAACTGATTATGCCCAGAGTCATTGTTATTCTCCTCACCCGGCAGCAGAGCAAACTCCCTGATCCTTCGCTCACACAAATACCACCGCTTACTGGACAGGCTCAACCCTCAAACCACCGTGCCTGCCTTTCAACCCACAGTCCGTTTAAAATGCACTTCTGTCACTTCTCACAACAGCGAACAAAAACAGCCTTCCAAAGTGATGGGTGGGCAGGAAAGCATGCCTGATATTCTTGAGTGGGGGGCAGCGGGCAAAATACCCTTGGATGGAAAATATAGGTCAGGCCAAGAGACAGCAGGGACAAAGTCCTTTTCATAATTAACACTGGTGTTAAGTTGACATTTGGTGTTTTCAGGCCAAACAGTTCTCCCTGAGAGGAACTGCCCACTGGGAGCTCCCTGAAGAATAAGAGGCCCTCAAGGGCTCTTTTTCTGCATTCACACCACCAATAGGAGCATTGAGGTAACAGCAGCTGGCTCTGACAGATTCCTTACATTTGGCTGGACCTGCACTGTTGATCCAGTTGTCGGTTTTTCAAGCTGTAGTTTTAGCTTTGTGTTGTCTGCTCTTTCACAGCTAACGTGCCTTTTTGTTTTTGTTTTTTTAAATGGTGGGTGCTGGTGCTGCATTGGCTCATGTATTTGACTAGTCACCATTTTGTCACTTGTGGTTCCTCTTATGCTGGGACAGTACCAACTCTGAAATAGGAACTTAAAATCCCTAAAATGGTGTTCTAAGAACTACGATCGCTCCTGGATCTTGCGAGTGGACGCAATAAAAAGGGAGGTTCTTGTAACTTACGAAAAACTTCCTCTTGTCCAAAAATCCTTATTGGCTTTACAACATATGAAGCAAGCTGAATACTGTTGAGAGAGGTTTTTTTTTTCTTATAGTTATTAGTAATGTTACAAATGCCAGTTGCATATTAAACAAGGTTTGTCATTTTGATGTCTTTTTTTTATAAAGTAATTTATAGTTAAAGAAATATTTGTCATCCTACATAGAGATAAACATATGTCCGCTGTAACTCCCTACACCATTAGAAAACTCTGATAACAGAAATTTAAATGGATGTATTTGAAATTTGGAGGGATGACGGACAGACGAGCAATAGATGTTGTACAGAACAGATCAATATAATGAATTAACAGTAATCCATATGACACAATGAGACATAAGGAGAAACAGATATTATATTAATAATATGATTATATATGTATGTGACGATAATGTTATGTGTATAATAGTCCAGGTATGACTAATAGTAACAGCAGCAGTGGGAGGCATCAGGCAGGACCACGGCAGCAGCACAACGACGACACATCATCCAGACACAGCTGCGACACAAGTTAACCTGAGAGACAGTGGAGCACAAAGGCTCCGGAGAACAAGCCGAGTTAGTGACATGCAGTAGGCCCGGGTTAGAGAGATGCATTAACAGGACATGAGTACTAGCAAGGGAGAGAGAGAGAGAGAAAGGAGAGAAGGGGCTCGGTGTATTATAGAAGGTCCCCCGGCAGACTAGGCCTATGTCAGCCTAACTAGGGGCTGGTCCAAGACAGGCCTGAGCCAGCCCTAACTATAAGCTTTATCAAAAAGGAAAGTCTTAAGTCTAGTCTTAAAAGTGGAGACGGATATTGCTGTGTAAAAGCTACTGTCAGATTGCATGAGCATCCATTGTATCCACCCATATTTTACAGCTCTGAGACTGTGACCAGAACCAGTGTGTCATCTTTTAAAATATGGCCTCATTTCAAAATCATGTTTTTAAGCAACTCTTGTAAAATTAGGAACTATCGAGCTGATAGAACAATGACAGGTGTGTTTTTTGAGCCTACGACACAGATGAAAAATAAAAAGGTAAAATAAAATCAATAAATAAACAGAACATAAATGTGATGTTTCAGTGGTGATATTTAGTATTTTGTTGGCTTTTGTCCTTGTATTGTATGTCCACTGTCCTTTCACATAAAGACATTTTAATTTCAGTGGAAGTGAATTAAGAGGTTTGGAGGAGATACAGCTATTGTTCAGGTTTGAAGCAGATCTGAACTTGTGAACTCTTTTCTTATCGTAGAATAACCAAAGTCATAACTAATTGAGGTGACAGAGATGGGAAAAAAGGTTTACGGTTCAAAATGTACTCAGGGAAATTCTGAAGCGTAAAGCCTTTACCTCTTAACCCTTGATTCCCCTTTGAGAAAAGTCAGTGGTAGTTTTGTAATACTTCCGCTATCAGAGTTGGCCTGTGACCTTCAGGAGAACAGTGTGTTTGCACCAGTCAGCGCCATGAATCAGAAAAAGGGCATTCACACCCAATAGATTGCAGCAGGAATAAAGGTTAAAGAAAACTTTCCCCACACCTTGTTATTGGGTGGGCCAAGGCTGCACTGAGCTGTCAGAGATCCAGTACAATGCACAGACATAATTAATGTGATTCCTCATCCTGTCATTTGAAATATGGTCTCGGTATTGTTCGGGCTAAAACCAGCCTCAGCCATTATAAATCCTAACATTGTCTCCAACTGTGGTCTCATTTGTCTCTGAATAGAGGAAATTACTGTATTCACAGGACACTAAAAAACCCAGATCACTGACTTCCACATTCTTTTATCTCAGTTTCTTCAGTCCTTTGCCTCCCTCTCACTTTCTATCAATCCTTTGTCTTCCCCCCTAACACCCCTCTTATCATCGTCTCTCACTGCATATCATACAACCAGCTGCACTGGGAGCAGGGGTTAGATGCCGCACACAGGCTGTAATTTCAATGCTGTAATAATAGATTTTTGCTGCGAATCACAATAAATAGCAGCAGTTTATAATAAAATATAACTTAGGAGCAATGAGGGCTAAACATTATGTTTTCAGTGAATGCAGCACGGACCTTATCTGCTGGGGCCTGTTATTGCAGCAGCTGGGAACCTGTTTAAGTGTCTGTACTTGTGCCTCAACTGGCAAAAACACCAACTGTGTAAAGGGACTGGTAATTGAATTAGTGGGTCCTTGATCTCAGACAGAAAAACGCCAGCTTCTCATTTCTGTCTGTCTACGGTCAGTTTTTCTGATTTAACAGTTGTTGTTGGCAGATTTTATCACCTGTAGCTAACTAGCTAATCAAAGTAAAAAAAAACTCTCTGAGTTGGTTGAAAAGTGTATCTGTATTTGCCTTTTCAGTCTTTACAGCTGACTCATTTTAAAACAAGAATCTTGTGAAATTGGTCTTAGATATGAACTTGGTGGTTACCTATTGTGCTGAAAGACTGAGCTTGAAACTGAGTTAAGACTTTCTTTTGCTCTTACATAACCCTGTTTTGCTGCTTAGCTTACATACTTGTTCATATTTTCACACTGTAGCCTGTTTTCACTTTTAACTTCAGACCAAGCTGTTTTTTCAGCAAAAGCCAAGGTATGGCAGAGCGACATGT
This sequence comes from Cephalopholis sonnerati, assembly GCA_019142605.1. Taxonomy (NCBI): domain Eukaryota; kingdom Metazoa; phylum Chordata; class Actinopteri; order Perciformes; family Serranidae; genus Cephalopholis; species Cephalopholis sonnerati. The sequence goes on from JAGQAX010000002.1 coordinate 19,392,439, forward strand.
TGTAAAGGACCTACTGTGCTAATGACAACTGTTTTCACAGATATACAGCTCTCTTTCACATTTACAGTTCCTAATGTTTGCATATAATGCAAGACTAAGAGAGCACATATTTTAGCACCACAGATAGAGAGCAGGGGTCTAAGTATCATTAGTAATTCGTAAGAGAAAATTAAAACAAGATATAAGGCAAAGTTGGCCCAGTGTAGGCGAATTTATTGTGATTTCAAGTAAGGCCTGACCATACAGGCTGATTTAAGTCTTCATGAAAAGATGTTTGAATTTATTCATTACTAGAAAAAATACCTACAATTGCGGGCATCATTTGCACAGGTTGTTGGGCACTTGTCTGAGGCAGCTGTGAAAAATGTTTCCATAACACACTGTCAAAAATTATACAAGAACAACTTCTCTTCCTGGTGATGCTGATAAGTTTAGCTACGTAATACTGTATTACGCATTATGAATTACCACAGACACACACACATGCAAACTCTAAAAACATGCAATATTTATATTTTGCCCTGGTGAGATTTGTTGAGCACAAATTATCAGTTTTAAGGCAATACAAGACATAAATAGTTTATCATTTTTATTTTAATATTTTTTTAATAAAATGATTCCAAGGCTATGGCAGCTGCCATACCTTGCCATACACAATTGACGCCTATGCGTCAGAAAAGGCTGAGAGGATGCGGACAAACTGATGTGTTAGACAATGCTTACTATCTCAGGTAACACTGACCAACTCTCCCATCTCCTATCATTACCCTAAACTTATATCCAGGACAAACTTCAACACATTAAGGAAACACTACACATCCTAGTGGTGAATGTGGCTATATTTTAGCTAGTTACGTAATGATACTTAACCTTGGAAGTAATGCTTGGTTGCTGGTGTAGGTAGTGTGCTAGTTAAACATGCTAATGTTTACAGCTTACATTAATCAACACATTCCAACTCCCAACTCTTCACATATCACTGCTTGATTAGTGGACTTACACGTTTACATATTGCACACTAGGTATCCTGGGTGCATTGTTGTCGATGCTCTGGGTCACCATGTCAGTTTGTGCCTATTATATGCATTGTAGCTCTTCAGAAAACACTTCTGTTTTCACAGGAAAAACACCTTGTGTTTATGTTTATTTCCTTTAGGCAACAGAAGCAGGTGGTTAGGTTTATGTAAAAAAAAAACATTCTTTGGGTCTACATTCATACAGGAAGTGAACACCGGGCTACTGGGTGAAAGTCTGGTGTCTGTTAGACCCATCCATCACCCCTCTTGCCAACCATATAGGGACATTCCAGCCCCTTAAATTACATTGCCGTACTGCGAGATTTCAAACTGACACTGTCCTGCAGTATTATGAACGGACGCCGCCTGGCAGCGCATCATACTACCGCAATAGTATGACGTTTTTTCGTAGGTGTCTGACGCGTAATTCAATGACTAAGTGGCAACATTTGACCACTTCAGAATGAGAACAGGTTGAATTCACAGATACACACACCTTTAAATACAACCCACTTTAGCTCGTGAGGTTTTAGTTTTGAAAAGGCCCCCTCTTCAACATGAGAAGAAATCCAAAGCTTGACAGGCCTGCTATACCTAGTTACAGTTGCTATGATATGACTGGACAATCACTACTCTGGGGAGGTGTTTAGCAAATGGCCAAAAAGCACTATCTCCTGCTTAAAACCATATATTTCAGTTTAACAGGTCTTGACTGCCTTAATGTGTGCGACAGATATGCACGGTGTGATAATAAATATAATCTACTGCAGGTCTGGCAGAATTTCTTCTTGGGAAACGGCCCTCCTGAGGCAATCCTGAGTAATAGTTATGTTCTCACTCAAGGACAAAGATGGTCTGACACATCAACGTGGGGAATACGTGGGAGGAAATTGTCAGCCCTGAAATGTCTGTAATAACAGATCACCTCGAAATGTCACGATTCATCATCTCACCAAGGACTAAATTGCCTTCATTTATGAATATAGTTTTCTCTTTATCTAAGTAATAGAAGCAATGAATTAATTCAATGTGAACTTTCTGTTGCTGTTGGAAAAGATTTAGTTTTTAGTTTTTCTGTAAACAACATTGTCACTCAAAGGTCTAAACAAGCAAAGAGAAATTTAATGTAGAGGTAAACCAGCTGCCTTAACCATGTCACGCAAACACTATTTACAGCCTTAATGTGAGACAACAACCTGCTGTTAACATGGCTACTGCACTCATCAGACTGCTGCGTCAGTCTGGCAGTAATGGATTCATTAGTGTGTGTGTGTGTGTGTGCAATATGAATATAATGTAGACATCATACAGAGTTAAAGCAGTCAGGAGTTAGACAAGAAGGTTCATGTCAGACTCGTATCTGTCTGTTGAATTGAAGGCTACGGCCAGCAGCCAGTTAGCTTAGCACAAAGACTGGAAACAGGGACAAAACACTTGGTCTACAGCACGTACAGCTCTCTATCATATTCCCAGAGCTTTTCGAAGCTTTTATTGGCCTTTACTGTGTATTGTACAAGGAATAGTTTGACATTTAGAGACATATGCTTGTTCAGTGTCTTGCTGAGAGTTAGCTGAGAAGATCAATAACACTCTGATGTCTGTGAAACATAAAGCTGGAGGTAGGAGATCATAGGCCAGGAAGGTAAGTGCTGAGGGTACTGCGGCACCCCCCTATTGACAAGAGGTGCAACAATGCAGTCTGTAAACAGTGGGCCATTTTACCATACCTAATGGGTTATGTGAACATTTGTTTTGCAGTCAGAGCAGTATATGATAGGGTACCTGTGAGAAAAAATATAAAACAAAAGATGGTTGAATTTAATTATCTCCTCCGATCTGACGTTACGTCATCACATCAGGGCAGAGTGCAAGGGTCGGGGTCTTCTGCAGTAGCGGTAGCTGATCAATGGTGCAGACAGGCTGAACAGGCTCAATGAGTCCAGAACATTGCAAGGAGAGTTTTGGAGCAGCGTTTTCGATCCATAAATTCTTGGACATCAGGGACCTCCACTGCAGGGGCATAGCTACTGGGATGGAGTTTTATGGCACTTAATGATGGAGCGGATGACAAGCCGATGTGTGATTTGCCCATGGCACATGAGTGGCTTCCACGAAGAGACAACTGATATCCGACAGTCAGACTGACATATTAATAATGTTGTCAAATGCAGTCCAGAGAGAATTGTGTCTGAGGTGAGGGACCAATGGCTGATTTAGGTACGTCTGAGCAGTGTGTCTGTATCTTCTGTGTAAGCGTGTGCACATACATAGTGCTGTGGGAACATATATTATACTGTGCAGCACCCCTCTGCGAAAATATGTTGGAGGTAATAGTTAACACTGGAAGCAGGTGGAAACAGCTAGCCTGGCTCTGTCTGAAAGTAACAATATACACATACCAGCACCTTTAAAGCTCACTGATTTTCACATTATACTTTTGTTATACAAACTCTATGTGGACTATTTCTTGGCCAGGTGCACTGACTTCTTAAAGTATTGCTGTCTCTGTGAGGTTGCAGGCAACCAGCTGATATTTTATTTATCTCAGGACAAAGCTGGGCTAACTGTCTCCTGACTCCAGCTTTACATTTAACAGACAGATAGGAGAGTGATATCACATCCGAATATTTCCTAAAATGTCTCACTATTTCATCAAATAGTCAAACTGTTCCACAATCTGTTCAAAGCTAACACTATGTACTTCTTCTAGTGAAAAAAAACTAAGTAACTGCATGAAAATAATCTGGAAACTACTATTCCCTGTCACCAACAGGTCTTGGCCTCTATTAGGTACAGCCAGTTTGTTCTCATAAGTACACAGTGAGCTCTAACGTAAGGTTATGATAAGGGTGGCACACACTGTATCTGTGTGTGGATAAGAGGATGAGTGCGTGCTGTTGTTGTGAGGGTCAGACCTCAGGGAGGCAGCTCTGACTGACGTGCAGGTCTCCACGGAGGCTGATTCACCATGTTGGTAGGAGTCAGGTTGCAGAGATTAGTGAACCATGGGTGAAGCCCCCTGGCGTGACATTTTATAAGTGTGCTTGTAAACACAGACACAAGCACATACACACATTTTGTTTTTGTGTTTTTTTCCCCTTCTTTTTCTTTGAATCTTACTGTTTCACTGTGTTGTGCACGCACACGCACCCACACACACACACACATATACAACCACTTAAGAACCAGTATGCAATGCAGGCTCAGTGACCACTCACTGTGGTCCTAGAATAAATAGCAGATGTATCCTACAAGGGTAAAGTCTCAATGGCAATCAGCCAAGCTTTGGTCTTGCTTATTGAGGCTGAGGGCTAAGAGCTCTCTTGAGTCTTTGCAGAAGATGTAAAGTGAATTTTACTTGCAGCTAAAAGGAGATTTGTCTGCTGGTAAAGACGAGTAAGTAAACACCAGGCTGGAGGTGTTTAAGATCCTATATTGAATGGCTGCAGCCTGGGAGCAGACAGGCAGCTAAATAAATACAGACAGTGGACACCAACTCCCTGACACCCAGACACAAACAGGACAGACAGGGAGCAACTTTAATTATGTCTGTATGTACAGAGCAGAAGGAGAACAACTAAGAGAGACAAATGCACTGCAAGTATGCACGGACTCAAAGACATAGATGCACACACACAATTAGACAAGCACACTTTTTATAAATGTACCACAGGCACCAATTTACAGACACAGTGTCCCTAATATCACTTGGCCAATTACACACATAATGATGTTTCTTAGTTCAAACAGCAACATAATCAAACCACACTGGCACAAACTAATAAGTTTCAGGCCTGGATAATCACACCATCCAATCTTTATGCTCATCTGCTGGCAGTTTCATTAAAGTTATAATCCTGGCGATTTCAGTCCTGGTTGATTTGGCGATGCCTGTGGTTACCGTAGTAACAGCAAGTGCTATGTGATACTACAGATAGCAGGATTCTCATTCATTCACGTCTCCCTTTATAATATCATCACTGACAGATGCAGAGTCGCTCAGCAGTAGTTTTCAGATCAAAGAAATAACAGAGTGCTGCACTGTGGGATTTTAGCAGAAAGTAGCGTATATGCCCTGGACTTTTCATGTCATTGTAGAATTTTTGAGGGCACTACATAATGGATACTCAAATAATATGGTGGATAGTAGATACAGTGCACGATGTAGTTAATGGGGAGGGAGTTTGTGTACAGCCAGTGAGATAAAATTAAAGCTAGACAGATCAATAGAGCACTTTATTAATTCCAAAGGGAGACTGCAGTTTTACAGCACAGCAGCTACTTAATATAAATTATGAAAACACATGAGGTATGTAAGAAACAAGTACAATTAAAAGGTCAAATTGAATACAATAACCAAAACGGACTAAATGAAATATAAAAATATGAAACAGAATAAAATGGAAAAGTGAATACACTGTAGAAATTAATATACTGCACATTAGTCATAATAATGAATGGAAATATTATTACTTAATGTAAACACTGACTGCACATGGCTCTCAACATGGAGGTGGTTGAGCTGGTGGCTACTAGCAAAAGGTACTTACTTACTTACTTATACAGCTTCTTTAATAGTAACATCAATAACAGCTGCACCCTGTTTAGGTGAGCTACTTGCGAGGCTTTGATATTGTGCATGCTGGCTCCCTGTCATGTCTTACTGGGACACCTGCTGTAACTGAGTCATCATTAATGAAATTAGTTTCACCTGTGCTTTCCTGCAATAAAACCAGTCAGAACATCTGCTGTGTAAATGGCCTATTGGCTGCACCACTGATGATTTAGATTTGTCCTGGTACAGGAGGTAAAATAAGTGTCCTGTTCTTTGTAATTTTTCTAAATTTAGGTCACTTTGTAGAGGTACGTTTTCACTTGACATTTGAGTTTTGTTGTTGTTGATCAGTATCAAAAAAGCCACATTAAATCAATCAATTAACAATAAAAAAAAAAGTAAAACTGGGGTGCTTTTTATGGGCACTGCAATGTGGACATGATGTTACATTGACAGTTACAGTATTACAGACAGGCATGACAAGTCAAGGGGCAAAGCTAGTTTGATATTTTTATTGGGAAAAATTAAATATATAAAGAGTAAAAATTTAAATATAAAATCGAACTTACATCAGTTAGTCTTTTTTTTTGTACTTTAAAGGAGACCTATTATGCTCGTTTTCAGGTTCATATTTGTAATTTGGGTTTCGATAAGACCATGTTTACATGTTTAAATGTTCAAAAACACTTATATTCCAGATGTTGAACACCTGTATCAATGTTCTGTCTGAGACGCTCTCCAAAAAGCCCAGTCTGTTCTGATTGGTCTGTAACTGTCAATGTAACATCACATCCTGATTGCTTTGATTGGCTAGAAAATAGCTGAGCTTTCTACCATAAAAAAATCACCAGTAAAATCTTCTGAACACAACAGGACAGCAGGAATATGACCCACAATCAGGGAGAAAATCAACATCAGCAACCAAGGTTGCGTGTTTCACAGATGTTAGCATGTAGCTACATGTAGCAATGTAGGCTACCGACACATTCTCATTCCAACCTCGTCACATAATGACGTTTGGTGATGGACTTTCCACATCCAGATACCATGTGCAAGGAACCCTGATGTTCTGGAACAACGTGTCAAGTTCTGCCTGTTATATGCACTGTCTTCCTTCAAAATACACTTCAGTTTTCACAGAAAATTTACTTTTTACATACAGTCTATTTCAAAATAAATGCACTATGTTGGTACAACATATTGATGTTGCAAATTGATGTTTCTTTTCTTCAACAACAAACACACGTGGTTGGGTTTAGGCAACAAAACCACACGGTTAGGTTTAGGAAGAAAGAACAGGGTTTGGCTCTAAAATCTTACGGGACATGACCACTGCTCTCCTGGGTGAAAGTCAGTGCTTGTTGGAGCCATCCACCGCCTCTCCCATCCACCCTACTTGGACTTTCGCCACACTGACTGTCCTTCTTGTCCCGCCGTGTTTCCCCCTGAAGCTGCCAGTCACTGTTAAACTATAACTGTGACCAGCTGCGTATTATGATGTCGTTAAAGGACAGCTTTCTTGGTTGGTATCTGACGCCAGAAGTCACTGATGAAGCACCAGATTTCAAAGACTGATTTAAACCCTTGTAGTAATGATGACCATATAAAGAAATGTCACAATCTGATGCCAACGTAAAAAACAGAGTATTCAGAAAGGTCTGAGGTTTTTGCTCACATGGAAACTTTAGCCATGTTTAATATGAACATTGTAACATTTTACATATAACAGAAAATAAGAGCATAACACTTCCCCTTTAAGAGGAACAAAGAATGTAAAGCCAGTAAAGCTATTCTTCTTTCTATATGTGGAGGGAAGTTATGTCATTTACAGGTAATTTCAGCTGTGAGAGAACATTCATGCAGAGAAGAACATTATGTAGTATAAATGGTGACAGTACATTCTGCACATGAAAAGCCTGCACATACAGTTCCTCACATCTGAGCCTGACAAAGTTATCATACTTGCTCATACCAGTAACTCCAACTCAACCTGAACCTCACCCCTGAATGTACTGTATTCCCAAACCATCCCATTAAATGTCCTCACAAGGGCAAACTCACATAGACACACGTACATTGCAGTCCTCCTAACATCTCGTTTCTTACAGCCACAGTGGGGAGAAGAGTGACCCGCAGAAAAAGAGAGAGACGTATAAATGGGGTGCAGTCAGACTCATAAATCTTTGCCGGTTTTACTCAAGGCTTATTTGTTATTAATGACCTGTCCGATTCATGATATATTTATAAAAACGAGAAAATGGGACAGGTCTTTTCACTACAATCTCGAAAGACACCTAAATTGCACCCACTGGGTTTTTCAGCCACTAATAAGAGGTCTTTGCTCTTGTGTTCTTCAGGGCAATTGAATTTATAGACCCTAAAATAAGTCAGTATCTTTCCATCTTTTCAAACTTCCTCCTTTGAGAATTTGCTTTAAACCATGTCATGCAGTAACAATCTATATATCTTATATATGCATTAAAAATTTGTGTGACAAAAGCAGTTGGATTTGGAGCAACTTCATCTTCTGATACCAGTTAACTTTAGTCAGTATCTCTCTGCTGTACAGTGCGTGCAGTCAGTCACTCAAGCCAAAACACCACCAAAACCCCCTGGAGACGCATCCATACACTGCAACATCCCTTTTTAACACTGCTGAGATACTGTGTCTCTAAGAACCTGCTCTGCTGTAAGTGGAGGTGGAAAAATCAATCCTAAATTCATCATGATCACTTCAGCGCTGCGTTCAAAAGAGACAGCTTGCTAATTATGTGCAGTGGGGAGAAATAAGACACTGACGATGTGGTTTCTTTTAAGCAGCAATTTGTCATCAGACTATACGCATTTTGGACACAGCACACTGCGCTTTTTATTCCAGTTGAGTTGCTTGGCTACGTCTGCACCCGCTTGCTTTGATGACTGGAATTAATGTTTCTCAGTTCTCTGTGACAAGCATGAAATTTTTCACAATATAATCTTGCTAAAAGTCCATTTATGTCACTGATGCATTAAAGAAATATCTAAAAGCCTGACAGTCCCACATCACCCAGACCACCCCCTCTCCCTTCTCCTCACCTGTTCGGCTGCCTCTGGGTCCAGGTGGGTGTCCAGTAGGGGGACAGTAAACTGTATCTTCCTGGGGCTCCCGGTGTCCATGGTGGCTCTGTCTGTCAAAGAGGAGGACAGGATGAAGAGGAGGAGGAGGCGGAGGAGGAGGGGACGATCCGAGCAAGAAGAATCCGTACGAGAAAAGGAGGGTAAGAGCTCAGTGAAGGTGGCTGAAAAAGAAAATAAGTGGGATCCAGCTCAGGAAAATATAATATTATATTCTAATCTCTGTTTAACTATTTTCTATTCTTTACTTTTATCTTTTAACACACTTTTCCCTAATTAACTAGCTTTTTTTGGCACCCTGTTTGTTTCTATCCTCAGCACCTGCTGGTGTCTCTACCCCTGCTCCACTCTCCTTCCTCTCCGTCTCCCCCGGCTCTCAGCGCTGAGGCAAGGGCATTCTGGGCTAGGAACACCTCTCCTTCGCTCTCATTCGCTGGGCGCGACTCCCTTTCACGCTAGTCCCACCCTCTGTTCACATTTCTTTCTGTCTGCATTGGACGTTTGAGATCAGGGCTGTTCTGCAGCAGCCCCTGCACAGCCGGCAGAGAGAGGATGACAAAAGACACACACACACACTCTCTCTCTATCTGTTGGATGGGTTGGCAAAGATGCACAATCCAGCCTCTGCTTTAAGAAAAAGTATTTTTAAAATCACCTTCCCACACGTGCATATATATAACCTACATGGTATTGTAAATGAAAAGAGGCTACCTCAGAATGAGTCATCTCTCTCATACTTAAAGTGGAAACACCTCTATATTTAATACAGTTATTTCACCTGTGACTCACAGACAAATATGTTCATGTGTTTTCTAATGAATAACACCTGTTTTACCGAGATCACTACAGTATGTTTTAAACATAAGAAGGCCATATAATGACAGCTTTGAGCCCAAACTATCAAGCTGATAAAGCTGTTAAATGATCCTCTTAGCTGTTCATATTGTTCGTATTTGTCCAAGCTTGTCCTCGCTGCCGCCTGGCCAGCACAATCTTTATCGATCGCCTCTTAGCCTGAGTGTCCCTACATCACACGTCTACTGGGCCCTGATACCTGACACCAGCCAAGAGGCATATGACTGCTGTGTCGTTACAGATTTGCAGCACATTTTGGGAGGAGAATGAAAAAAAAAAAATCTGGCAATTACATCCCCAGAAATATTACTTTGTTAGCAAACATGTCTTGAATTCCAAGTTTCAGTCACATTAACAATTATAATTTAATTCAATAGCTGGAGGCTCATCTTGGAAACTGATGAACAGATGTTTTCACAGTTTCTTCACAGTCTGACTGGTAGCTTTACGGATGATTAATAGAGGATGACAGCCAAATTTAGACCACTACTAGGACTGTAGCAATCTACAAAATATAAGACATTTAGCCTTTGTGTGTTTGTTCAAAGTTACACACTGTGATACAGACAGATTCAGACAAGAAATATGAGAAAAGAGCGAGGGAAGGGAGGGTGTGGGTTCACCAACAACAAAGGTCCCCAGCTGGAATCAAACCAGGGACACTGTGGCCATATGGCATGAGCCCCAGACCATTATACCAGAGGGGGGCCTTTAATTTGTGTCTCTAAAGTTGACTGGCAGTTTTTATTTTGCCTCATTTAAAGCGAGTGGATACAGTAAGCTGGGTGAAGAGAGCATTTTCATCATCTGACCTGAAGAACTCCCTCTCTCTATATTCATGTATAAATAAATGAAAACTACACCAAAACCCTTTTTTCTTTTTTTAACTCAGCCATTTTGTTGCTCCAGTAGAAGTGCACACAAACCATCCACACGCAAAGGACATGTTTTCTTTTCATGGCAGCTGAAAGTGAAAGAGTGAAAGTGATAATAAGAAATTGCAACTTTAATAAGAGCTTTTCTTGAATTGTGTCTTTGTCATCAAAGCAGAGAAGGGAGTTAATAAAAGACCACATGCCCTCTGTGTGCGTGTGTGTGTGTGTGTGTGTGTGTGTGTGTGACTGAGAGAGAGAGAGAGAGAGAGAGAGAGAGAGAGAGAGAGAGAGAGAGCTGACAACAGCTGGCTACGTATTCTCCCACACACCCTCTTTCCTGGAGGGAAAACACTAGTAGAATTGTACAGTCTGTGTTATCTCACATTAGCAGCATAGTGTTTGTGTCTCTGGTTGGGAAAGCTTCAAAGAAAACTGCACACAGCTACACATATAGTCTCCTACAGACTGCTACATGTCCTGTTTACGACTAATTAAATACTAAATGTTGTATTATTATTTTATATTTATACAGTCCCTGCCAACAATTTTTATAAGACACCATGTAGCGAGCATGTGTTGACTCATTTTATACCCAAACCCCAATCCTCTATGTTATTCAATGTTGTTCTATGCCATAGTGTTAAACATTGTGGGTCACTGGGAAAAAGAAATAAAAAGCCACTAACAAAGCTAAATACTGCTTGGAATCATCAAACAAAAACACCCACATACATGTGCAACTGCCTTAATTTAGCCAATTATCTCTCAGTAAATCACAGTGTGCTGCATAATATGAGGTTGTGATTATCTTCCTTAAAACAAGCCTCTCCATTGCTCCCTTACAGCGCCATACTGGTGGTTTTGCAAGTTATACATGCCTAACTGCAAATTGCATAGGCTACGTGTTCCCACAGGGCCCGACATTAACATCTGCCAAATGCCAAATGCCAGATTTTCTATTTGGCAACTTAATCTCAGAGGGCTATCAGACAGACTGGCAGGTAGATGTTTGAATCAAAACAATCATAAGAGAAAACTATGCTGAGAGTCTATACTGCATTTTGGTGTCATTTAGGGGCGCGCTGCTCTGCTGCTTCCCTGTACTCAGTGTCGTAGTTTCACACACATAAACACACACACTACAGATGTGTTTTTACACATGTCTAAACAATGCCAAAACTGAAGAGACTGTACATTTCATGTGGTCCTAGTTTTGCAGCACTGTTTACTGATAGTTTAACTACTCTGCTAAACCATCACCTGTATTCACCTTGTCATCTACATAATACCTCATTATTTATTTATGAACGAATGTATCAACCGGTTCTCATCCCAACTTGTCATATACCACCGTTTTGTCAGTGGGTCTAAACGTCAACATGTGACACTCGAGGTAGCCTCTTGCATCAGTTGGACGTTATGGACGGCATCTCAGTTAGCGCTTGTTGCGTGCATTGTGTCTTTTTAAAATACATTTTTGTTCACAAAAAACATGCACGCATCTCTTTCAAAACAAACTTACAATGTAGGTAAAACACTTTGTTTTTTCCCTTTAGTTTAGGCAATAAAAGCACGTGGTTAGGTTTGTCTTTAAATAAGTCCAGTTCTTACTAACGTGATGTCACGTCACATGACATTCGTCGTGACATATATCATTGCTGTAGCATGCTACATATAGCACACTATGTTCTTATCAAGATAATAATAAATCCACTGAATTTTGGTTTCACATGGGAAATGAATGGCAGGCTCGCAGGTGATAGTCTGATGTTTGTCTGATCCATCCACCTCCCCTCTCATCCACCCTATACAAACTTTCTCGCTCTTTATACTACGGCACTTGCCGGCAGTGCCACTGTCCAGTGCATATCATGCCACTGTGAAGCATGTCTCTGGCGTCAGTGTCTGACGCTGACATCCACTGACAACGTGGCGGTAATTGATGAGTACAGTTGTTGCCAGTGGCGTTAGAAATAGCTGCAGCCCGGTGTGTATCATACTGCGGCAAAAGGTGCCTCTGTGCATTAGTGTCTGACGTAGAGATCACTGGCAAAGTGAGTTAGGTGTGAGAGTGGGCTGAATGTCTATGTGACACAAAAAGGCCATTTATAATTTTGCCGATGAAAAATATGCTTGGCCAGTGGATTTTTCCATCTACTAGTCCTCTTGGCTAGTGAGTTAAAAAGCAGTACAAATTCTGTATTTTCCCAACTCTTCAAGGTCATCAGAGGTTTCCATTTGCATCAGCATAGTAGGAAAGTCTATAAACAGCAACTTGAATCGTGCAAGCCCATCACACTATGCATCACAGTTATAGATCACCATCTCACAGAACTGTGACATTTTTGTTACTCAGCAGCTCAACATGTGTTACTTAAACAATGTGGTAAATACAAACTCACTGAATGGTAGCAGCTCTCTTAGCAACTTATAGGATGGGAAAACATAATGTCAAAAAACATGATGTACTCTGGTCAACAAGGATAACTTTGTGTAGAGTCAGCAGAAATCATATGAAGTCAAAGGTGGCACCAGATTTATTTTTTGATCACAGACTGCAGCATAGTGCAGTCAGTTCAGCTAAATACTTTATGTATCCTCTGGCCCTCAGTTGCAACACTGAGCTACACTCCAGTAAGTAAATGAAAAAGAAATACACACCATATTTGATTTTTCATTACAGCTAAAGAGTCTGCTAACAGACTTTCTCTACACAGAAATGGAAAGCAAGGCCTGTCTTGAATGGTCAGAAGAACCTTAAACACAGCAGCATGTTTTGCAAAGTGATTTGCTGCGAGGTAAAATAACTCTTTGCGCTTTTTAGTCATGCGGGAGAGCACGCCTCTGCAGTTTACCCTTTACACTGACATTGTTTTTTTTTCCTTCACTCACCCTGTAGCCATTAAAGCCTGTTGTGTGTGACAAATTGTGCTGTGTCATGGTCACGGCCGATAATGGCTGAGACCTCCCTCTCCACTGTTCAAGATGGCTCCCTTCCAAGATGATGACCATGAGGGAAAATGTGAGCGGGGGGGTCGAGGAAAGGTCAGCGAGCCTGTACAGCAGACAGAGAAGGACATGGTTTCTGAAAGGTAAGCGCAGTTCATATTTTTGTTAGTTACTGCGAACAGTAGGTGGCAATAACAATCACTCTCCCTCTCTCAGTGTGTCATCCCTCCGTCTCTCTCTGTCGATTATAATTGCTGCGCACACAGACTTTTTGTCTGAGCCCCCCTGCAGACTCATGAAATTCAGATGAGCTGAATCTTTCTTTAACTCAGCTGTGCAGATCAGAGGCTACAGCTGTGTGATCAACAGCACCCACGCCCTGATCTCTCTCTCTGTCTTTGTCCTATCTTTTTGTCTCAACATGTTTCTTGTTACCTCATATTTATTTCTCATATCTCGTTGTCATTGCCCTTGTTGCTGCACAAGTGTACACCTACTGCACACTCAGACATCCTGGTGGGGGATCCCTGTTTGAATATTTTAGCTGACGGCTTCTTTCCCTTTCTCAAATATGATTACTAAGTGTTTCCCTTGTCTTCACTGAGGTTGGTGAGGTAGGCAGAATGTCTTTGTGCTTTTTTCTTTGTGTATTGTATTGCATATTTGTGTTTTCTGAATGGTTGTTATATTGTTATATCTAACTAGGCCTATCTTTTAAGTCCCTTTAAATCCCTTCTCCTGCGAGGCTCAAAAGTACCGTTTGAAACCACTAACAATAAAGCATAAATCTTGCCTTTGTATTGCTTGTCCAAGTAAGTTTTCAAGTGCTATTTCTTCTCTGCCTTATCATGTTGCAGCAAGCTATAGCCTAAATGTTAACTTAAATGTTGTGTTCAGCAAGATAATCTTCACAAATATACACTGCTTTTATGATTTTTGCAGCATAAATGCAATCACCAGAAGTAAAAAGCTAACGTTAGACTATAAACACACAGTTGCCTGACTTCAACATCCACTAACTGCACTAGTGAGTACGTGCTCGCCCTGACGATGTATAATGTCCTCGACAACCTCTGTATTCTTATTTAGCCACTTGTTAGCAAGAGACACATGACGGCTTTAAATTTCACAACTGTAATATAGGGACACGTTTTATGTCATAAAAAAATCTTGACAATCTCTTAAGCTTGTGTTAAACCTACCTTATTTCAGACATCTAACCAAAAATCCTTTAAAAAAAAAAAAAAAACAGCAACTGCAAGACAAGGAGACTGTGAGTGGTAAAATGCTAACTCATATCCAGACTCCTCCTGCAGCACTCTATGGGCTAATTACTGTCACCTGAGGCTGGAGAGCAGAAAACACCCACTGGCTGTTGACGGTTGATGAAAGCATGCCCCCAAGAACATCACTGGGCTTTGAAGCCAGTTTTACAAAGTGGTCACACTGTGGAATTACAACATTTCAGTCCGTCATATGATGCCAAGTGACCCAAAATGACATTTTTACTATCAACATTGTGAAGCTTGCTCTATGGGCCCTGAGATTTGTGCGATTCAGGTAATTTTATACCCATAATGTCAAACTTCTTTGGCTTCATTGGCCACTGAGCAACTTTCATAGGAATGAACGGGGCTCCGCCTCCAATGCTGTATCCAGTTCTCTCTTTACAATATGTCCATGAGTGACAGCTGCTGTTGTAGTGGGTATTTAAGTGTTTGTGTTCCCAACACCCACAAGGGGCAACAATGAGTCCATTCCACACTTAAAATACTTAAACACGAGACACAAAGACCAGATTTCTGCTTTATCGGAAATATTTTCAAATGAAATTTTTCAGCTTTACATGGGAAAAGACTTTAAGAATGAAGACTTACTTGCTGTTTTTGTAGATGCACATCAGGTTAATTGCGCCACCTCCATTAAAGAGCAGCACTTATGGGGCTACTGTATCTTTGTTAGTCATGAAAGACTGGCTCTGCCTTGATTGCAACTTTTATTTTCCATCCCCACAACTTTTTCAAAATGGTTTTTGATCAACACTTGCTGAAGACAAGGCAGATATGTAATTTTTCTCTAAGCCTTTAAATGATCATATTTAGGCTAAATAAACAAGGTTGAAGGTTGAGGTTACAATAGGTTAGCTAAATTAATCAACAGCTAGTGAATGACAGTCCTGGTAAGAGCTCGGACTAACAACCTACAGTATTTTATTATAATGGTTAGCAACTTTGCCACCTCACTGATGGTCCCTGAAGTAAGTAATATTGTTAAAAAATATTATATTAAGGAAAAGAAATCTTACCTCTGTGTGGCATTCCTTCATTCTGTTTTTCCCACTGTCACACACCGTTTGAAGCTGATGGTTTCTGGAGTGCAGGTTAACAGTCACACTGTCGACAAACAGGAACTTGCTATCCAAGCAACGTTAAGGCTGCAAACAACACATAGTATAATGCCATCTACTGGTGACAGGCAATGTCTAGTTCTTGAGTACTACACCACACCCAGTGTTTTGATTTTTTTTATTCTGTCCGTGTCTCCATATTATTAGGTCTAGCAAGCTTGCAAATCCTAGGATAGCGATCAGAATGACCCACCCTACTCTCCCTATGATTGGCTAGTACCTGTTGCCTTTGTTGGTTAGATTGGTTAGGTTTAGGCAAGAGGAGTGGGATTGGTTAGGGTCAGGGCAAAAATGGTAAGCCTGACTTACCCCGACTTAGCACGATCATTGTTCCACTTGGTAAAAGTGTTACCATAGATACAGTCTATGGTTACCGCTGAAAAGCATTAGAAGCTATGTAGGCTGACATTTTACTTCTGGGTATAAACCTGCTGCGTCATGTACAATGAAACAGCAATAATGCTGCCTCAGTTGGTCCGTTTTAAGCCACAAAAAAAAAATAAATACATTTTTAAATGGCCCACCTAAAAAAGGCATTACAAAAAACAGCTAGCTTGGCTAATTAACTAAATTATGAAAGCCACATTATCATGGAAAATTGACAACATGTCTAACTCAACTCTGATTTAATTTGAGCATTTATGGTCTTATATTTTAAGTGTATTTTCCTTTTATGGGCCTATTTTTAAGCTGCTTCTTGTAGTGTTTTTGTTCAAGCTACATTAGTAAAAATGACTACAATATTATGCACAGTAGCCTACTTCTGTTTTTAACTCTGTAAACTACTCTAGATGGTGAATTGCTGAAAACAACACTCAGAGGAGAATAATATTCTACCTGTGATGTAAGCTAAATGTTGCAACAGTGCATCTTGACTTAACCATACATGGTTGAAAAAACAAACCAAACAAAGGTTAACAAAGGTGACCTCAGAAAAAAACACATCAAGAGGTCATCTGTCAGCAGTGTCCAATCAGTACCAGTTATTCTCCATTTTGTCTTCTGGGCACATAATGAGGAATGGGAGGTCAGGCTAATAAAAGACTCTTCCTAAGAGGGATTGACGTGCTTTCCTTCCCAGTAATTGGCTGCGGAAACCGTGAAAGTGTAGAGTAATTGCATGTTGCTGTGTTTTAATTAGTGCTGAAGCTTATTGCATGCTGCTTCCCCAGGTGGCCTGTAAATTCACCACACACAAAACCATAACAGCCATTGCTAGTCTGTGGAGAGGAGCTGTGCATCACTGTACATTAAACAGATGATAGCTGGATAAAACATTCTCCATCCACGTCGCACAAACCCTAATCCTGCACGTGGCTGTCTGTGGTCAGTGGACTGGATTAAATTGAAGCAGCTGATATTTTGCTAAATAAGATACTGTACCTGCATATATGCTTTGCAGTACATATATTTTTCTGTGTGTCCTTGTGTGTCCTTTGTGTGATGTCTGAGTGAGCCAAATTTAAAGTGGAAAAACGATTATGTACTTGTATTGCAGATGTTCTTGCTGTAGAAATTGTCAGCAATTACAATGATAATACAATCTCTTGTGACAATGTTTTCATTTTTTCTGCATACCTGCCACACTCAGCACTGCGCTATAAACATCCTGCTAATCGATGTTTTACAAACAATCACAACTGAACAGCTGCTGTAAAGCTGCAAAAGTTGTCCAGCAACCAAATCCAAATAAATTGGAAAACTGACTGAGTAAACACTGCCTGCAGACTTGCAATTATTTCAACAATACTGCCCAAGGTCAGAGTCAATTATATGATATCAAAGATATTATTATCATTAGATCATTAGTCAATTATCAAGAAACTTGCTGGTCTAAATTCTTGCTGGTTAAAGCTTCTTAAATGTGAGCATCTGCTGTTTTTAAGATCCTGTATCTCTTGGGGTTTGAGAAATTGTGAAGGCATTTTTTATATTTTGTAGACTGATCAGGTCAGAGATTGTGAAAAAAAGATGAACTGATAATGAATGTATTAATCAGCATAAGTCTGTATTTTAATAGGATTATGTGTCGCAGAGGGTTTTTGTATCATGCAAATATCAGAGCTCAGACAGACATTTAGAAAACACAGTCTCAACATTTGTATTTGTAGTATTCAATAATTTGAGTTTACACTCTTTTATTGACCTTTCGCTAAGCCCTGCCCCTTTGTGTTGGTCCAACAATCTGTCGCAGTAAGCATGAAGCCCACACTGTAACTAACTGCACTCCCTGAAGAAATATTATCATATTTTTGGAAAACTGAAACAGTGATTCCAGAGAGAAGCAGACAGAGGGGTCTACAGTCTGTGTTTGAAGGATATATCCAGGATGTCAAACTGACTCAGCAGCAACAACAGGTTAAAAAGACAAAGATAGTTAGAAGCTAAAGCCCAACTATAGGCTACAGATCACAGTGTAAAAGTGAACCACCACATCACTGCTGATCAACACAGAAGACAATGAATATAAAGGACTTCCACCGCCAGATGGGCAGGGATCTCTGGGGGAAGTCAAGACACACAGCTGGTTGAATATCAGCAAAGTCTCCCTGCTTCCCTTCTCTGGTTCCTGTACAGCAGGGTCGGTCTTTGTTTCACTGTTATAATCATTACAAAGCAAAAGCAGCATGTGTATACATTCAGTAGGCTATATCTTCAGTAGCTAGCTAGCTAACCCTACACTTTTCAGGGTTTGATTTTGGTTTTGGAACAGGGAAGAAACGTATATCTTTTTCCAACCTCTCCAGGTAACGAGTATCATTAATACACGACGTGCCCCAGGCACAACATTTAGCTCCAAATCCACAAAACCAGCCTGAAAATGAAGGAAATCTGGAACGACTGCATTAGAGTCAATGGAGCACAGCTGTGCTGTTGTCAGACACTGGTCTGAGCTGCTGATGCTACGTCATGATTGGCCAGTCTGTGTCCGGGAGTGGGACTTAGCACAGGGCCAATTACTGTAATCCTGATCCCTCTATATTGATCATTTTGAACACACACACACACCACTTTATCTTATCTAATTTCAAAGCTCTTTTATTTGACCAGAGAAAGGAAGACAAACAAAAAGTAGCCATCAATTTACAGCGAACACTTTTAGGTCCTAAATAACATTCCAGTCAGGACAAATAAAGTCTGTTCAGGAAACCTCAACAGGCCCAAGTCAACATGCTTTGTTCAAAATCAGAAAGAAAAGCAGTAAAATGAAGCTCATGTCATCTTTAACTGAACATTGTGTGTCAAGCAAGGCCTAATGGACAATGCTGAACAAAAAGTTTAATTTAATTCAGATTTATGCATTCAAATTTGGTCTCTCTCTGCTTGGCCTCATGCCAGGACAGTGATGCGTGGATCCGCCTGCCAGATTATTTCTTGCCGAATCTCTGGGGCACGGCCATACTCCAGATCTGACCGGGGGCAGCCTCCCAGTCACGGGTGTGCATCTGATCCTCTGACACTACCTGCCCTCTGGAGCCACGACCAAACCTGCATGGGAGGAGAGACACAGGTAAGAACTGGTGTAATTTAAAGTATTATATGATTTAAATGAAAGACTTTTTTGTATATACTGTATGTACACTTTTACATTGTGGACTTTTGCAGGAGCAGACGCTTTTGATTCGAGATAAACATGGACAAATATAATTTACAAGATACAAATACAAAAGAGTCTATTTTGCAAGCGGAAACCTCCAAGGCTGAAAAATGAAGCCAATGTGGAGTTGTGTGCAGTTCCTCAAATGACCACTTGAGACTGACTCAAGAAATTAGTCAATCCTTATAGACCCCTATGTTAAAATGCCCAACTTTACAGCAGAAATAAACATGTTTACAGCCTGGTACAAAAGCTGGTTCTGGTCTCATCAACATTTAGGACAACTGAACAAGGGTTAATTTTTATTAAGGCTTAAAGTTATGCATAATTAGAGCGTAGCAGAGAGAGTGAGAGTGACAGGCTGTCTGAGACATGCAGGCAACCACAGTCTATGAGTCAAACCCATCCTACTCTCATCCCATTGCAGTCACTTGTGGCTCCAAAAATCCAAAATGGCAACCAATGGGTGATGTCACAGTGGCTATTATTACAGTATTTTATTTGTTCTTGTTCAAACGGTGCAGGAACTGAGTAAGAGGGAGTATTACAGGAAGTAGGTTTAACTTCAAAGAGGCAACACTTTTAATCCCTACAGGCTGAGACCACAGTTTCACTTCCTTCTCAAATACATGATATTTAAATTCTTTGGTTCTTTGTGTCATTTTTAAAATTCAGATATCGAAAACAGAGGCAAAAAAATTCCAGCAAAAAAAAAAACAACACTCACAACTCTAAAAGCATTTTCCCCATAGGCCACCATTACAAAAAGATGTCTGTAAAACTGTTGACAGGACTACTCGAATTGCAAACAAGGTCAGTTCTGACTCTTTCTATTATGAATGTGTGATCCATGGAGGTTTAATACTTGTAAAACTTTCCTGGAGCTGAGAAAAGCCATTTGAAAATCTGTGATGTTGTTACATTGTAAAGTCTATGAGCCAAGCAGGAACTCACAGGTGGGGTCAGTGAGAGAAACACTCCTGCACATATTTAGTGGGCCACAGAGCATGAAAGTTAACCTGGAAAGTAGGAACCTTTTTTGGCATATGCTTCAGGCCAGCAATTCCATTGAACTAAATAGGTGCCATCTAAGGGTCCAGTATCTAGTTGATGTGGAGCTGCATAGATCAGTCAATAATAGTTGTTTGACACAAGAACTACTTTGATTAGAGTTGAAGTCCATTTTCAAGCATTAATGTAAGTTTAATCTTTTAAAATGTGAATATCTACAGCTTTTTCCTCTCTTACTTTATAGTAAATTATTTGCTTTTGGATTGTTGGTCAGATTAAAACAAGACATTTAATGACATCACCTTGAACTTTTAAAAATTTTAATGGGCATTTTTCACTTTTTTGATGTTTTATCGGCTATTCAGTATAAATAATCAACAGATTATCATAAATTGTACGTAATAATGGACAGAACTACTGTGACATCACCCATTAGTTTGTGGACCATTGTTTTGAAGCCTTGAGCATTTTGGCTATCACCATATTGGTTTTTTTTGGAGCCAGAAGTGACCATATTTAGACGAGAGGCTGGCGCTATGGAGGAGTGAGAGTTGGAACTGACTCACAGAGTGCTGCGATGCCTCACAGATAGCCTGCCATGAAGCAGCCCCACCCTTATTAATGTTGGGTCTTAATAAAATGTAAACATGTGAGTTATAAAAAAAAAATCACCCCCCATATAGTAATTATTAATGTTAAAATTAGCTATAGATACCCAAACCATTTTTGTACCAGGCTGTAAATGTGTTGATTTCTGCTGTGAAGTTGAGCGTTTCAACATGTAGGTCTATGGGGATTTACTGTTTTAGAGCCAGCCTCACGTGGCCGTTCAATGAACTACAGTTTTTGGCACTTCCGTATTTGCTTTATTTTTCAGCCTCTGAGGCTGTTACTTACAGATTATTCGATCATGAAAATAGGCTAGAAATCAGGGCTGTCATGTATGGTGAGCTGTTTTCCTATAAATCCTGATGTGACCCTAACATAGCATGGCATTGGGCCATGCAGCAAGTGTTGTTTTCTCAAACATACCTGACTAAACCTACTGCACCTGCATTTAGTGTCACATTTTTCCACAACAGAAGTGATAAATATTTGGTTTAATTCAGTGCTGACAGGAAACTGCTATACAGAGGGTTAAAATGCTACAGTGTTATAGATGACTTATCTCCTTTGTGCTTGTGGTCATGTGTGTGTGTGACAAATCGAGGCTCTGCAATGGCACTGACCTCTGTGGCTGATGGAGGACAGAGTTCCTGGTTTCCCTCTGAGATCCGAGCAGCAGAGCTCTCAGCACTGCGGTCAGCAGACGATCATCGATGCTGTTATCTATGTTTTCACTCTCCTGGAGCACAGCAGCATGCACACAAACAAATGCAAAGCCCAGCATCAAAAGGCTTGTATTCTGTTTATGAAATCTCCACAGAAATATCTTGGGACAATATCAAGATCCCAAACTGCATTCAATTCTGGGTTGCAACACAAACCCCGGGGGTTGGAACTGCAGCCAGTCGGTCCTGCTGTGGCGAGGGACCTTGAGATGTAGATATCAGTGTGCAAAGGCAGAGAAATGGACCACATGCCTATCCCAATATCCATACACCCTTATCTTTATGCAAAATAAAACCCAGATCTGTCTGTCTCTGCACGCCACAGTGGGAAAACCTTATAATTTTGCCTGCGCTCTGAATCCTCCTCCTCTATCCTGCTCTGACTGTCTGTTGACCTCAGAATGTATTACAGTGTATTTCACACTGTTGCATGAAGACGAGCACTGTCTGAAATCTAAATGAGTTGTGTGATTTAGCTTGTCTCACTTGATAAAAACAGCTCACATCGCATTTACATACTTCATCACAGGGAGTGACAGACTTCTCTGAAAATGTTGGCATGACTTCTGGTTGTGCACAGAATGTTTCATTCAGTCTAATGTGGTAGAGCAGACACTCCATATTTAAATCCTGCCTAGAGACAGACAGTATATTTAACACATAACCATGTGTGACTAAGATAAGTCTCAAAATTAGATTTTTATTTATGGATGCCAAAATTATTTTTGGCAAATCGGATTAAATGTATCCTGAATTATATGGGAGAAATGGTATATTTACTTGTCACAGCAGGTTAAATCAAAGACTTGAAATGAAGTGTGAGTGGTTCGTTGTCTCACCAGTCCCAGCAGGTGGTTGGCCACGTCTTCCTCTGAGCCTGGCAGGATGTCATTTTTGTCCAGACTGCCTTGGATGTGAAGAGCCTGACTGACGCCAGCCATCGCCACAACCAGAGCCAGAAGAGTCACCACCGCAGCTGTGTCCATGGTCTCAATCTGAAGGGGAGGTCAGATGAATTCTGATGATAAAGGCAGCAAAAGGATTTTGGTCGTCCGATTGCACCTGTTGACTTCAAGAGGCTTGGCTCCTGGGAGACAGAGGAAGCGCTCGTCCTGATCAGGGTTAAGTGTCCTCTTTGTGCAGTGTCCTGGCTGACTTCAGTGGCGGTAACATCCTTGCCTGGGTCTTATATACACCTCACGGTCACTGGCTGAGAACTCTCGGGAGAGCTGGAGAAAGATGCTACTGTACAAAGGGGAACAAGGGACAGGATGGGGGAAGAACCAGCTCCCTAATATGAGAATTAACCAGGTCCATTTAGCAGGATCAGGGCATTAGTGATGACTGAGCGCCAGAGTGCATTATTATGTGGCCCTTAGGGTAGTGCAACACAACTCTCCCAGTTATTAAACAGATAAATCCCTGCAAATGGACTCTGATCCACCAGTCCCCGATGCCCAGTAGTTCACACTGCATGTACAGACAAACAATATGAGAAAGCACTCATCAACCTCTTAATCATGCACCAATGTTAAACAGATCACCCTGGAAGACTTTAGTGATCTTAAGCAACAAAGTAATGAATCTAAAACAAAGCAGACACAAAAGAATTTCAAAAGAAATTACAAAGAGAGTGAGACATTAGTGAGTTTTTAATGTTTTGCTCCGGACCTTATTTGTCTAAACTAGAGGATAAATCTACAATATCATCTCACACCTCAGGGTTTGCAATAATGTAACTGATTCATTCATCAGTGACGCATCGACCGCAGAGTTTGTCTCTTAATGGATTCTCATATTGATGTTGCCGATCTTTATTTTCATTTAAGGGATCATTTTGTAAGCAAAGGCTGACTTATCACGTTCAAGATAGTGTGTGTAAACTTAATTTTTAAGTTAAATGGCTCCTTTTTTCTTGCTTTTAAGTTTTTTATCGGGACAATCACTGAAAATGCATCACACACGCTCTCTCCAAGTGATTATTGGAAGAGATATAAAACAAAATATGGTTCAGTCGTAACGTTATGGGTCATCAAAGCCTTTGCTTACACAGAGTAGGAGGAGATGGTTTTATGAGTTCCTTCTTTTAACATGCTGATGAAGGGGTTTCAGAAACAAGCTTCTCCCAAGGGAAACAGCGTGTTAGAATTAAAAATAAAAGCCTTCATTTGTTAAATGTCAACTTCCTTCATTTTGTTAATTTCAAACAAAGACTACTTTAGGCCTGATTTGTGAGAGTGACACTGGCTTTATTAAAGCTGTATGTGTCCGCTTTGTCTCTGTCTTTGACTCATTGTGTGTGTGTGTGTGTGTGTGTGTGTGTGTGTGTGTGTCATAATTAGTCACTTCCCCAATACTGGATGAGACATCAACAGATTTGGCTCGTCAAAGTGCCCTAATGGGTGACAATCCGCTTACACTGCCACACAAACTCACACACACACACGTACACACACACACACACACAAACACACCCACACACACACACACACACACACACACACACACACACACACACACACACACACACTCACACGCACAGTCCAACTGTCCCTGTTTAACTGTCATGGCAACCAGGATGACATCTGACAGATTCTGAGGGAATTAGTTTTCATTACTATAATAAGATCATAAGCTTTTGGATTAGAGAAAAATCTAATTTACTCACTCTGACGTGATAATAAAAAGTAACATATGTTTAGTCTGTTTTGATTGAGATTAAATAACTATAAACAGGAACATAAAATTAGTTGCCATTTTATTAAGTACACCTGTACAGTCTAATGCAATCCAATACAACAGCTCTGCCTAACGTCTACTCTTGTGATGCCTATAACGTTTTGGTCTTGTTGACAAGAGCTGGGTATCAGTACTTGATATGTTTGAGGTATGGACCAAAATAAACCAAGTACCAAGAAAAATCAAAATGTCTCCAGTCAAACGACATCTGGATTTAATCCTTTTTTCACAAGTGGTCTGAATCTGGACCGTCCCGACTCCCTGCTGGATCAGCAAACTTTCTGTTACTGCCATCCTCTCCTGGTGTACAGTCAGTTCGATGTCTGCCAGTTAGCACGAGCTAACACAGCAGCAGTGGCTAATATCCACAGCGACAGCCATTAAACAGTTCCAGCAAACTAATAACTGTTAGTGTGATGCGAACAATTAGCCCTGTCACTGTGTGTGTGTATGTGTGTGTGTGTGTGTGTGTGTGTGTCCACCGCTGAGCTCACACTCCCACAGCAGCAGCAGCTACAACCAATACAGTCTATAATGTGGTGAAGTCGTATGCGGTGTATCTGACAGAGCTGGCAATTCAGCGTGCCGAGATGCCACCAAAACGTGACTATACTACACGTCAGTCCACTCACATCATGGGTCTCAAATTAAGTACTTTATTGGAATGGCTTTTACTTTAAAAGTCCAATGTGTGGAATTTAGTGACATCTATTGGGAAACACTGAATGTAATATTCATAACTATATTTTCATTAGTTTATAGTCACCTGAAAATAAGACTCATATTTTTGTTACCTTAGAATAAGCCGTTTATGTCTACACATGGAGCAGGTCCTCCAAGTTTCAGCTCTGCAATCTCACCACTAGATGCCACTAAATCCTACACACTGCATCTTTAAGGATACTGGCATTGGTCCTGGTAGGCTATTATATCCAGCCATATTGTTGACACGGTCATAGAGGTATTCATTAATTGATATGTTTTAGCATTCAGGGTTGTAATACGTAGTTAGCTAGTGATGTGTTGTACTGGACTAAATTATAATGAGAGCTGTTTCTAATATTCTGCCTCGAATCATATATACAAATAGGGATGACAGAAAAAAAACAACACCCCTTATTATAATGTAGTCCAGTACGTCATCACTTTTAACTGTGATCTCAATAATATATTTAATTTTCACAGTTCCAACTATGTCAACAAAACCTGAATATCATGGGCTTTGTAAAGGTAGAATTTATAGCAGATCTGTTGTTTTGGGTTGCACAAGTGTGACTGCTGCGTATGGTACAAATGCTATTGCTATCACCATAGCTAAAGCCCCATCTTCTTTTGCAGACATCCTCTATTAGAAAGAGTTAATGCACAACAATGTACAACAATTACACAGCTTGAAACAAATGGCTCAGTCAAAAATATTTTGATATTTGATGTTTTGAATATTACCCATCTGTCTTAAAACCTGAATATACTGTACAGCTGAATGATCTTGAATGGTGTCTGCGAAGATGAAGCTGCAGTCTAGAAACCCGAGGCAGAGTTTCATATATTTCCATTAAAGAGATGAGAAATAAATGCATTTCTATACTCCTCAGAGCTTGAGAAGGTCATCTACACTTACATCCCACTTTTGTTTTTTTTTTAACTCTGCTGCAACACTCAGGTAAATTCATCTCTCTATAACACCTCCCGCTGATTCAGCTGCATTTTAACTGGGCCTAAAAGAAAGACCATGTATGATTAGTGCAATCATCTCCCTGCTGGTAGCCACTTAGAACAGGATGAGCCAAGGATTTAAAGCCCACGTCTCTCTGACCTCGAGCTATATATGGCTGACCTTTATGTTCTTTTATGAGCCAGAGCAAAGGCTGACTGTGACATATCCTGATGATTACTGTTATTATTACATCACAAAACCACTATAGGTTTCCTACTCACCTGTTACTGTTTCATTTCACTTACACGCACACACAAGATTTACGTGTTGTAATCATAAACAGAACAAGATTTTTTTCCCCCTTTTTTTCCTTAAGAGGGTGTGCATTCAAAATCCACCCTGGTCCTTAGTCCCAGGGAGCCAAAATGTGCAGTTTGGGCAATGTCCAAAAAACACCAGTGTCCAACAAACACAAGAAACCCCTTCTTATCATTAACCTATCCTGTGTCAAAATACAATACATGAGGGATGAGAGGGTGAGATCACGTTGCAAAAGCACAGGGATTTCTAAAAAGAAAAAAAATATCTCACCAATATCTGTCCTTGTGATGAAATATGTCTCTGCTCATGCTGACAAATTCAAGTCACACTCACAAGGTTATGGGCAACATTACCATACAAATAAGGAGCAAAATAATGCAAATTTATTCCATGCAGGCCCTGTTATTAGCTTATAATTGTTTTTGTTCCATACTCACCTTATATATCACTTATAATTTACTTTGTGTATCACATACATAGGTCTGTTTTTGCAAAAAAACAAAACAAAAGCCCCAATAGTACAAAGACCAGAGAGGTGTTTCAGTATTCAGACTTTTGCCTCCCTCTGTTGTTTACTGCATGAACTGCAGGCTAACCAGTAACTGGTCACTGTTGTACAATTCGCCAAAGTTCTATTGACAATGACACAATTTACGTTATCTGATGGGTTATTTTGTTTCCTTTTATTTTATTTACAATGTTAAAACAGTGCAGCCAAACATAAAATAAATAAAACACTGAGTCATGACAACGAGAAAAAAAAAGGACAGAACAGCAACAGGAGCCTCATGCAGCTAATACAAGATTGTCCAGCAATACCTAAAAAAAACAAGCTGACTCTTCATGCTTTACAGCCTCTTCATCGACCCAAAGTAGATCCATAGAAAGTTTGTCTGGGTCCTTGCTGACATATTCTGCTCTTCTGGAAATCTTCTCTCCTCTCTTCATGCTGTTTAACTGTTGGAAGGATGTTATTTGTCCACAGGTGTCCAACAGATGCTTCACAGCCTGTCCCAATTTGCAAGTTGCCTTTTGTTCTTTACCAGTAGCTCGCAATCTGCCACTTTTACCATAAGGCACTTGTATGCAGTTAGAAATGACTCTACTGAAATGAATGTACTATATTACCCTGGCAGGTGTGGCTGAAGTACAGCACCAGGAACAGTGCGGCAAGCAGGTTAATGTAATCCAACTAAGAAGTATTTATACAAAGGTCATGATGTCTCCTGGTGAAACATTGTTGCGGTTCAGTTAAAAAATAAAAAATAAAATAGAGGTGAAAACCTCATAGTTATGACATTTTGAATTTAGTTATATATAGTATTATAGGTTTTAAAGGTTCAGTGTGTAAGATTTAGAGGAATATATTGGCAGAAATGGAATATAGGTGTGTTTTCTTTAGTTTATAATCACCTGAAAATAATAATTGTTGTCTTTTTGTTACTAAAATGAGTTGTTTACATCTACATAGGGAGCGGGTCCTCGTGTATGGTGACTGCCATGTTACACCACCATGTTTCTACAGTATCTCAGAACAGAAAAACCGAACACTGACTCTAGATAGGGCCATTCGAATTGATGTGTCGACCACCATAGTTAGCAGCCCCTCCGCGTCAAGAGTGCTGGAAAAACATTTTTTAACATGACACTGCTTTATTCTGTGTTCTTACTGTAAATTACTGCATCTATTTGTTTTGAGAGGAAAAGACTGCTGTAGACTGAGGCAAAGGGTGAGCACACCAGGTGCGGGGCTAACGGCCCATCTCCGACATGCCAAACTGCTTCGGAGAAACACTGACTTGTAATGTGAAACCGCTTTATTCAATGTTTTTACCAGCTTAAATCACCAGGGGTCTCATGTATGAAACAATGCAAAGGATCTATACTAAAAATTTACATATGTACAAAAGCCAAAAATGGCTGTGCGCCAAAAAATATTCAACAATGTCTACAATCAAGCTTCCACCTCATCATCTGCGTTGCCAATTTCCTGTCTCTAAAATGTTTGAAAGCATGGGTCAAAGTTTCTTCCTCAAGTCTTTTTTATAGATCATAACTTTTGTGATATTATGAACACTAACTGAACAATGACTGAAGGAATTCTAACCAGGAGAAGTTTTAGCTTGTTGCACTCTGCAATCCTCACCACTAGCTGCCACTAATCCCCCAAAATCTTACACTCTGGACCTTTAATTTGAGACCATGTTTTCACACATAATCCTTTTATATACTGATTCAGAAACTTAAATGCTTACATTACAAATGTGCAGACCATATTTTAAATATTGCTTTTTTTCTCTTACACATTTGGTTTTCATGCGACTACAGTGCTATGGCCCGTGGTTGTCATATTGTGGTTTTCTTGCTCTTATTCAAGTTCACTCAGGCAATAAACTACTGATGTACAGTACATTTGACTGACATGTTAACAAAAAGTGAAAAAGATTTTAACACAAAAAGGCATTTCTTGTCCTTGAATAATGAAATACAAAAACCATCAGGTGAACTTATTTTCAGAGCAATCAGCAAGCCCAGACACAACACTCAGTGTTCTGTAGCGTATTACTGATATCTTACATAACAATATTTTCCCAATGTTTACCAGTGCTAACTAAAACAAAATCCCAAAACAACAGTTATATAAAAAAATGCATTTTTCATTGCCCATATCAGTCGTCAGTCTTACAGTAGTTATTAAGGCAAAAAAGTAGTCTTTGTCACGGGCAGTGGCTTCTTCATCAACATTGTCCAGTGTGTCTGTATGCATCTAAGATTATACTGTATGTTTGTGCATTCATGCATGTCTTTGAGTTGTGATTTTCTGACCTCCTTTGTCCTGATGACAGACACTGAGGTCCTTGGGAGCATCAGCGCTCCTCCTGCAGGCTGCAAAGCATCTTGAGCAGCTAGACTGGCTCTAATATTGTAGTTGGCCTTCAGTATTAACTGTAACACACTGATATAGATGCACAGCATAAATAGACTATGCAAGGCCAGCCATCAGCGGGCTACAGAATGGGAGAGTATAGATCCAGTCACACTGTAACAGGCCACTGGTATACAAGTACTGACACAGTACAGAGTGCACAAGATGTCATGATCTTAGTCCATGTGCACTTTTTTTAGTCCATTAGTTCCAATGCAAAGACAGAATGAGTGCCACACATGGTGATTTGAATTAATTCAGTCAGTCAGTGCTTCAAAGCGAGTTACGAGGTCCCGTCGCTCCAGTGCGTGGCCCATTCCTT
The DNA here is from genome assembly GCA_019142605.1 of Cephalopholis sonnerati. Taxonomy (NCBI): domain Eukaryota; kingdom Metazoa; phylum Chordata; class Actinopteri; order Perciformes; family Serranidae; genus Cephalopholis; species Cephalopholis sonnerati. The sequence continues at coordinate 19,422,115 of JAGQAX010000002.1, forward strand.
TTTATGGACAACTCCTGACTTCTCAGTCTGGAACTGTGGCCGGTCCTCGCGAGGAATCTTCACCGCGTGGTACTGAGGCAGTTTGTCTTTGTAGTGGGCCCGTTGGAAGAAGCCACACTGTTGGCACAGGAAAGAGGAGCGCAGGCAGGAGTGCACACAGGGATGGAGGGGCAGGAAAGAAGGAAAAAACACAGAGTTAACTGATGTCACAAATAAATCCATAATTGCATATAACTTGCATTTGTTTGCTGTTATTGAACTGGTCTAGTTTCCACTATCATGCCCGCTGACAGATTTGTATCTGATGACCTTGTGCAATCAAAGTGACATTTTAATAAAGGCACATCCACCCAAAAAGCACATCCACATGCTCTGCATTTCAAATTCAGCATCAGTCTTAAGTGTCCTTGATTAACACGCTGCTAAGTGCCATTAAGAAAACCTGCACACGTTAATGTGAACAAAAACACCTGCTGATATAAATGACAAGTTGATTCTGGCACCTGAAAAAACACACTTGGTCATGAGATGAAAGTCAAATAGGAGTGTTAATAGATTGAAAAGTGCATAACAAACACATCACGAAAATTAATGGTCCCCAGAGACTGGTGCCAGAATGAACAAGTGTAATTAAAGTGTAACAGCAGAGGCACAACGCACAGCACAGCAGGCACCTGAAATGCCCCGAAGGAGAGATGGCTGGATGGTGTTAAATAAGCACAGATTAAAAAGACAAAACAATGCTAAATAATAGGAATCCGTATTGCATTAATTTATACAACAAAACTACAAGTGAACAGGCTGATTCAGCCCAGTGCCTCGTTAGCTTAAGAGAGAACAGAATGCTTGCCAAGCATAGCAACAGTAACCAAGGGGGGCAGGGCTTAACAAATGGTCAATCCACCACCCCACTGCTACATTTTCACGTTTGTGTTAAAATCGTGCCAAAATGTGTTTATATTTCATATTGTGATGAACACCACCAGCCACACCAGAGTGCATCAAGGAACAAAGCAATCATGGGTATTTTTACCGCTTGGAGGGAGAGGCGGAGGGGAGAGCAGGCCAGAGTGAAACCATTTCTACATTATAGTTCTGTTGCCTGCTTCTCCGCCTCCGAGGGTTGGACCCCCAAATGGGCGCGGTAGTACTCCGTCTCATAGTGCGGGCGGCGCTCACTGCGTTTGAAGAAGCCGCACTGGGCAACAGATCACCACAGGGGAAGTAAAACAGGGGGAACAATGGGAAATGAAATAGAAAAGGGGATGGATAGTCCCCAGAAGGGTTAGTTAGAGAGGGGAGACAAAACAAGACTGGATGACACACAGAGAACAAACAAAAGAGGAAAGGAACAGATGACAGTGAGCTGGAAGGAATAAAATGATTATAGGACAGAATAGAACAAAGCGGCAAGAAATAATTGGACTACAATGGAGAGTGATAAGAAAAAGCCAGTGAGGTGACAGGGATGAACTCTGTCTATAAGGACCTCTTTTGTGTGGGCCACTGGACCACATTTATCAATGTTTGCTGTTAAAGCAAATCTTAACTCATTCTTCTGGGGACTCTGACACGGAGCACAATGAGGTGTACAGAGAGTACAAGTGTTACCAACATGTTCTCATCCCAAGTCATCACATAACGTGCTTTGCCAGTGGCCTTTTAGGTCTATATATTACACACTTCTGCATCTGTTGCTGATGTTCAAGGTGAGATGTCAACAAAATGCACATGGTTAGGATTAGAAAAAAGCATCACTGGCTCTACCATCATACAGAAGTAAACACCTGGCTAACAGGTGAAAGTCCAAGGTTTGTTGAACTCCCCTCGCCTACTCAAAAGGGAACTTCCAGATCCTTATATTCTGTTGTAACCAGCAGCATTTCAACTTGACGCCATCCAGCAGCATGTCATACTGCTGCAACAGGTGCAGTCTAGCTGACTGGTAGCATATTATAACATCGCAAAAGGTTACATCTGGCCACGTTACATACTGACGCTGCCCGGCCAGGTGTCATACTGCCCCTAAAGGTGCCTTTTAGCATCAGGTGTCTGACATATTCGATGACTTCCAAATGCAGTGACGGTTAGGTATTTTGTGTGTGTCTGTTACCTTCCACAGTATGCAGACCAGCAGAGTCAGCAGCAGGATGCCCGCCAGGACGGCTATGAGGATGATCCACCATGGGATCCAGTACTGGTCAGCAAGACCAGGCTCAGGATAAATCATTACTGGAACCTAGAGAAGAAGGGAGTACGCAATCGAAAATTTAAGAACAATTCAGCAAGTCAAGCCTTAGTCACACATTTCTGTAATGATAATAGATGCATTAAAAAAGAGTTCAGAAATGTGTGAATTACCATTTATTACACCATACTGCTGGTCAGAGTGCGTAAAGAGTGCTGCCAAGTTATATGCCTAATTATATGGACAATTAATTACGTTTTGAGGAGATGCTCTCTGAACTGAGGTGTGCTGAGTACCTGTGCAGCTGCGTCCTTGAGGACCAGGTGTTTGATGCTTGACTTCACAGTGATGTTGGCTCTGACCAGCAGCTCCAGAGCACTGACAGCTGGAAACTCCTGACAGACAGAGAGAGGAACAATAAAGAAAACTTGATAAATTAGATAAATACTCAAACTGCTCAGAGTAACATTTTACTGTGTTCATTCAGATACAGCTCTTACAGTTCCCATGAAATTACATAATACCATTTTTTGATACAGTGTTTAGTTAAAATCAAAATCCCATTTTTATTATTTTTTTTATTTCTTCCCATAAAACATGTTTTTATGTTGGCTAACACAGTCAGATATTAATATTGCAGTGAATAAAATGTCATCATAGATTTTGGGTGAACCATATAATAAAGATGGATGAGATGAAAACTCCCGTAAAAGGGAAGCAAAAACATCTCTATCACCCCCTGGTGGCTGACTGCAGTACAGGTCACGCAGCCTGCCCCCTGCGTGTTAGTGGATGAGTGTGGGCCAAACTAAAAATTCAAATTACACATCAAATAATTTTTTTCCAAAGATGGTATCTTTCATTTCAGTTAGTTCTTATTATGCTGTTGTATGTTCAAGTGTTCATTTTTCTGATAAGGTTTGTTTTAATTAGTCATTTGATGCTATAAAAAGGGGAGTTAATGTTAAAATTGACAGCAATCAGTGTCACCGCTCCCACTTCGTCAAAGGCCGAGAACTCTATAATGTAGAGATCGCTACTGCACAGACTCTGGCTCCAAATGACATCACTAGCAAAGGATGGCAGCGGCTATATCTGAGATAGTTTGGCTTCATTTTTGTGAAGTTGGATGAAGTGTAAACATATTGTCCAACTTTATGTAGCCTATTATAATTGGGGTGAACTCATCGCATCATATCACATCACCCTTCAAGTATACCTTTAAATTCAAAGGGAATTTCTGTTCTTCTTTAATCTGGTCATATTTTTGTGGTTTTGCACATCATTCATAGTAGCTAACATATTCATATCATACCATACAGTATATTAAACTAATTGGCTCGAACTTTGACAATAAGTAATTAAAGTTTCATGTGGAAATAAATCAAACCACAGGAGAAAACTGCCATCTAAAAACCATGTTAATTGATGTTCAAGAAAGAAAAAAAACACCATGTTGGTTGCATATTTCCTGTCACTCTTGGATCTGAATATTTAAGGGGCAGCTGCTTGCAGGTGATTCAGTTAGTGGTCAGACCTGACAGCTGTGTTCACAGTTTGCTGACTGCCTTAACATCAAAGATCTCGTGTTAATCATGCTGCAGTTATCATTCACTGAGTTGCATCAGATCAACATGAGCTGCCAGCAGCAGCTGTAACAGCTGGACTGAATCTGAGATGGAGACTAATGTGCAGTGAGATGCTGATGTAATCATGACAGGATTTTTTTTTTTTTTTTTTTTTTACCTCTATGAAAGTGCTGTTCCACAGCCTGGCGTGAATCTTGAGGACAGCCTGACCGGAGAAGCTGTGGAGGGGACACTGGAACAGGACACAGCGTGCCGACCCCAAGAGACAATCCTGGAGGAAGAAGTGACAGCTGAGCACTCAGGGAATTTCAAATGAACTGGAACAGCTATAACAGCAGTAAATAGGTGACAGAGTCTGCATCTTTTCTTTTGTGCATCTATATTTTCCTCCCCCTCTTACCAGTTTGAGCGACTTGCGTCTCTCTGAAGCTGCCACAGCTGGGGTTGTTCGCCCCACGTTGCCCTTTGTCATCACTTGACCCTCCTCCTCTGGGTGGGAGCGGCGTGTTCGCCCGGCCTGGCAAATGTGACACATTCATACAGGCAGAGATAGATCAGTCTCTAAAATTGGTAAATTTAAGATTAAAAAAACATTAAATTCTCACTGTGGACATGACGTAACCATATAGAAATGTAGATTAGACTTTTAACCAGAATTTAACCAGCTCTGGCTACAACTCAGAACCTTCCTGGTCAAAAGACATAAACAACACAAGGTGAATGCAGACTATGTGTGTCCTCAATATCGCTGGTGTTAGAAGAAAATGTCCTTGCTGAGTCAATAATGAGCTCTGCTCTGCTCTGCTCACCACATGATTGACAGGCTGTGGGAGTTCTGCAGGCGAGGAGCTGTGTAGCTGCAGAGGATTTAAAGCCCCTGTTGGGGTGCACTGGGTGTCTGGGTGACCCTCAAACTTCAAGCTGGCAGGATACAGAAGCCATTTCTCATTGTCCAGCTCGTAAGGCCACATAATGTTGAGGAAGGCCGAGCCGAGTGTCTGCAGGACTTGTCCAGGATTAGAAACCTGACGTAAAAAAAATATAACACAGATTATATTAAGATGTGTGTCTTCTTTTAGCAATGATATGTCAGACGCTTCTCACCTGTGTCCACGTGGCAATTAAAACACACATATAGACGGCCCTGAATACATACACAAATACACACACACATTCGTTGCTCACCACAAACTCGAAATCCACAGGGCTGCCGATTTCCTCCAGACTGGTCATGGCACTCTCTCCCCTCACTGTCCCGCTGAAGAACAGCTGGTGAGGACGAGCAAGCCTAGAGTAAAACACGATCACATCAGTGGGTCGGACAGCTGCACGCACACGCACATGGCTACATATAACATATATCTGTTTACTATGTACAGCAGCTGTACTACTTAAGCCCATAGGTAAACATGGGATTATAGCGTGTCTCTCATAGCTGCAAGAAAGCAAGATCCAAATATTTCTAATAACACATATGCATCGCTGGATTACTAAAAGGTCCTACCAGGCACAGGCCCAGGGGTCATAAGTGTCAGGGGCCTCCTGACTTCAACTGCAAAAAGTCACTCTAATGAATATATATCGATGAGGAAGAGACTCAAAATTACCACAAAGAAACACAAAAACAACACAAAAAGACGCAAAAGAACTGCAAAAAGACATAATAACTACAAAAATTTGAAAACAACTGCAAAGAGACACAAAATCGACCTCCTAGAGACACAAAACCACAAAAAGATGCATAACTACCACAAAGTCTGTGTGTCTTGCTCCAATATAGGAGAGGTGGTTTTTTGCATATCTGTGCGCAGGCGCCCATTGTCTCATAATCCATCCATGAAAATACGTCAGGCTAAATCTGAGCAAAATACGCCCATGATATCCAGAACGTCTCAGAGTAAATGTCATGTAGCATCCATGAAGAGTTGGATCAGGCTGATACAGAATAACATCAATTTAGCAAGCTTAAAGCTAAGGGAAAACAAGGGAAAATCTGTTTGTAAGGTTTTTTTTTATCAACCTAAATGCACCTTTCTGTGAGACATATAGTTTTAAACATTAATAGAAAACCTGTTTTAAGTGTTTTACTCACCCACTGACAGACAGAGGGAGCTCTATCACAACTTTAGCAAAAGCTGTGACTGGTGCCAAGTCAGGCTGCTCACTGATCCTGAGGACAAAACCAAGAACAAACACTGCTATCAAAGGACTATTCTGACTTAACAAGTCAAATGTCTGCCGTGAAATAATCACATCTTGATGTGAGTGAAATAAAATGCTATAGTCCAGTGGTTCCCCACTGGTCGAGCCACAGGGTCCAGGTTTCTCCTCAGTCTTTAGCTCAAGATCTACACAGTGCAATACATTCAGTGTCATACTTGCATCTGAGCATGTCGTCAAGCTAGTTTGCCGACTCTGTTAAGTTGCTGTCCATTAGTCACTCTCAGTCAATTCATTGTACTTCAAAGTATAGTGTGTTTTTTACCAACTTGACACGTTCACAAGTCACTTGCAGTCCACTTAGAAAGGACCCGCAACCCACCAGTTGGGAACCATTGCTACAGTCCATTGTGGTGTCTATTGACTTTTCACTGTGAAGAAGACATAGAGGACTTACGTTGTCAATAAGAGATCTGCCGTCAGCTCAGTGGTCTCAATTGTGATGTTGGATGTGCTCAAGTTGATGGAGAATTTTAGCTGAAAAAGGAAAACACAAACTGATATTTCAGACACATATTTACACTTAATGCTGAAATTATGCTGCTTTTGTTTTGCACAGTAGGTAAGAAATATCAATAGGTATGAAAGTATATGAAATTAATTAGCATTATATATTTTTATGGTAACAAGCTGCATCTTTCAATCCTGACAGTCCTCCAAGCTTCAACTAAATTCACACTGTTTTGTTTCCGTACCTTAGTGTCTCTTTTCACAGGGTTTCCCAGGTCACATTCAACTTGGGAGCCATTCTGGTTTGCTTGGCATCTTATCTACAGTGAGTCAGGATATCAAACAAATACTATCAGCAAAAATAGAAATCCAAAGACAGCTATTTCTTACATATGAATCCATCTCTACAGGGCCAACCCAAAAAAAAAAATTATTTATTAAAGCCTGTACCTGTGGTGGGATCCTGGAGCCAGCATACGACAGGGTATTTGGAAAGGAGATGAGCAGCTGAGCAGCGTGGGCGTCGTCTCCATCCTCCTCGGGGCTCAGAGGGTCAGAGGGCATGTTGGTGACGGTGATCTCGAGCACCACCAGCCGCTGGTCTGACAGGGAGAACACCTGCACATCATCCTCATCCCTACATGATGAGAGAGGAGGGGAAAAACACACATTTACAGCTGTCAAGAATACACTTAACAAATGCCATATAATGACATGAGGATATATGAAACGATAAGCACTACTCTAATAAGTCACCCTTTGTTAAGGGTTTATAAGCTAAGCAATTTTTCTGGCTGATGTTTATTTTGCCATTATATCCTTGGAACACATCGAAACACTTCCATATAAACAATCTTATACATAGACAAGTAGCACACACAGGAAAGCCCATGTGAGCACATTGGTCACAAGATTACAGCCTCTCAATTATGTGGGTTACACAGGAATTACTCAATTACTCATGGTTACTGGTGTTATATACCATTTAGTTTTTGTGGGTATATGCACAAAGAGTGCCTGAAGACAGCTTGAGGTTTGCTGTTTTTAAACTCTGACTCACTTCACTTCAATTCATCAAGAATTTTCTGTTTTTGGATTCTTTGTTCACTATAGAGACATGCCAGAAAAACATAGTTTTCTTTTACGACTTCAGCGTCACACAGGGTGAGTAATTGATATGTAAATGATCATTTTGTGGTTGAAGTATCCCTTTAATAAGCCGTCAGTACCAAATCATTAACAGTTTGTATCAATGTAAGAAACATGACAGTAAAACAGGCATTATAGTCTTATTGTAAACATTCATACACAAATCTCCACTGCACGCACACAATTGCTTGTGTTGGGGGTATAGGTTGCTAGGTAACAGTTTCTCAGACAACAGTTGACATCATCATGGCCACCAGCTCACACAGAGTGCGCTCTGCAGACACTAACTTTGGCAGTGGGGTGAAGAGGTCAGAGGTGATGGGTCGTGTTCCAAACTGGTAGCTCAGCTTCAGGTTGCTCTGGCAGATTTTGTCGGTGCCGCATCCTTCTCGCAGGAAATTCACCTTCAGAGGGTAAACGAGGCAGACATGAGAGCGTTTATTAAATCTTAAAGAACATTCAACGTGTAGTTTTTAAATTTTTAATGCGAGGTTAAATTATGAAGCATAGCAAATACTGAAATGTGTTCATTTTATTAGTTAAGTAAAATTTTCTTAATTCAGTGATTAATTGTTTGATTAATTTGTTTTTTACCACATCAATATGCTTAAAATGCCTGTTAAGCAGCAGATATTTGGTGCCCAAACTGCATGGGATGAAAAACCATGGATGCAGCCACAACTGAATCAAACAAAGCATTCCAGGGTTTACACCAGTTTAAATCCTACAAAAAATCTCATTCTGCATGTTTATAAAGTTATTAGCATAAATTCAATTTTCAGCTAGATATATCTCAGATATATTTTTTGCTCTCACTAGCCTTGACAAGCCTGAATCACTGCAGAAGGATTGTTGATGGAAAGTGTCTCATGAAGCTCAACGTCTTTATCCAGTAATCTGTGGGCAAGTGTAGCTCATTAAAATTAATCCCAACCATAAAATACTTCAGCTTCCTTTTTGTTACAGACCTCAGAGTGCAGTGTATTAGACAGTGAAACACTCAGTACAGGCGCCAGCTTCTCCAGCCTCTTGGCACCTGAGTGTCTGCGTGGTGGCACGGGCTTGATGGTGTGGGTTATCGCCAAAGAGATGGGACGAAGTTTGTCACGGATGTTCTCCTGCATGGACAGAAAAATAAAACAATGCCAAAAAAATTAAAAAGATAGATAACAACAAAAGTTTTAATCAAAGAGGTTGTTTATGGTGCAAAAGAGCGTGGATTTGGGATTTTTGCAGCATTTTAACTTGCATATGTTAAAATATTGATTACAAATAAACTGTTCAATGACGCTTCATCACTTTATGATTTTAACACCACATTAAAAAAAACAGCAGTTGATGTTTATTATCTGGACAACAAGAACAAATCTACATCACTGACATGGAGCTGGAAGGTAGCAGTGGTGCACACGGGGTGACGCTGCCGATGCAGCTCCACCTCTTCTGTCTGAGTGTACTCCGGCTCCAGGGAACCGCGGCCCAGGAAGTTAACGCGGTGTGGGAGGCCCAACTTCCTGCGTTCAGTGTCGGCTTCAAAGAGCACCACCAGGGCTTGAAGGGGGGAAAAACAGGAGCGATGCATGAGGAGAGACAGAGGGATGAGAAAATGTCAGGACACACACAGAGAGCACTTAAAGAGCCCACCAGGGGCAGAAACATATATGAACCCCCCATCTAAAGGGAATACAGTATCACAGCTGTGATTTAATCCAAATAAAGTCTAATGTTACTCCACAGGTTAGGTTTCTTTCTACTGTAAATAGAAATAACTCCTGTGCCACATGAGAGAACAAAAATGGTCTTGTGAACTGAAGTGTGACTTACTCATGTGTGGTGAGTAGTGGCCTGGGTGGGCTGTGAAGGTGAAGCACGCCTTGACCTCCACGCTAAAAAAAAGACAGACAGCAGACAGTGAAAAACATGATCTGTGTTACACTATTAGAACATGTGATGATAAGTTATTCTGAAGGAAAAAAATCAAAGAGAAAAATACATCAGCAGCTAGTTTGCTTTTTAAGCTTGACAAGATTTAGCTGTAACTTTTATTATGAAGTAAATGTTGATTACACTATGTAATGGCTGTAGAATAACAACACCATTAGTATTTAGATTGTGCCACCCCGCCGTTCTTTAGAGATATTCTAAATGTGGAATGGGGGGACAGAGTTGCCTAGACTTTGAGCCAGGCATTAGAGGTGGTGACAGCGTCAAAACGGTCTGTATAAAAGGGACAGCCGGCAGGACGGGATAATTGGCAGGACAGGCGTGATGTTTTGACGACATGTTATGCATGAGTTGAGCCGCCATATAACAGGGATGGTAGATTATTTCTGTTGACACATTTTGGCATTGTTACTGCTTATAAAGCACTGGCGGCGTGCTTGTTCTTTGTCACACTAGAGGCACATGCTGTTTGTTTACTTGTCATGCCTCTTTTGATTGTGTGATGCCAGGATGCAGTCTGTAAGCACACACTGGAGTGGAACGTCGCAACCGCTGTCTAGTTCTGTGTAAAAATTCAAAGGAGGCATACGGAAGGTAATTTGTAACTGCTCTAAGGAGCGATCTCTTTGTAAAAAGGTCTTTTTTCTCACCTAAGTGAAGTGAACGAACCAGCAATGTGAGCTTTAGTTTCAGTGTCTTTAGTTGTAGTTGTTGCTAAGACAACAATGTTCATCATCTCCCGTTTTTCCACAGTCACCTGTATTACCGTCGTTTATTGCTGTGCGTAAAGTTCAAAGGTGAGTGTGATGACTGTGTCCGCTTTAAAATCTGGGTTTTGTTCTGTTATCCTGGAGTATTTGTCACATTAGCAGCTCTTACCACACTCCCTCTCTGCCCTTGCAGTTGTACTGCTCCAGATCAATGTACTCAGGGTCGATAGATATGTCTCTGATCACATGGATGACTGGACGAGACCTTGGGGACACACAAAAACACAAAGACATATGTCAGGCAGAACACATGATGACTAACTAGTAGTAAAAACAGATTTTAAACATGTAAGATTTACGACAAAACGTTTGCTTGATCAACGTTTGAACACTATTTGTCCAACAGTAAAAATAAAACATCAGGCCTTTATGTTTCCTGTCACATGCATGTTGTTATTTAAATTGAGGATCTCCTTTTCTCACCTGAAGAGAACTACTGAGTCATTAAGAGAGCCCACCGCAACATCTGGGTATTGGTTATTATCAATATCCAAACCGCCTGAGATGGAGTATCCAAAACGTCTCACATCAAAGTCACGACCATCCAGCACCTGATGGGATGAGAGACACTCATCAGTCATCATTCATTCAGACAGTAACTTTTCCTTTGGTCTATACATTTTGGTTCTTCCTTTCATTTTTTGGCTCATTTATAAACTGCTGTATGAAACTCACCTGAGCAGGTTTTGTTTCAATTCCAGCATCTGAGCCTCTGTAGATAAAAACTTTGCCATCTCCGTCAAATGGTGCCCCCACAGCGATATCTAAACAGATACGGAAAACAGTTTCAGCCATACAAACATCCAATTAAACCACTTTTAGTTTACATTTTAACAGCTTAAAAAAGAGACCGACATAAAAAGGACAATATACTACTACTCAACTACATACTCAAATAGTTTTGGTTGAAATTGAAAGTTAAACTTAATGAATGCTAACTGTATTGAATCCATTTAAATCCCCATCTATTTTAAATAAAAGCAGCAGCCCCTTTACATTATGTATACATAATAAGTAAGACTGAAAGTCAACTGTGTGAAAAAATGTTCCCACCTCCGTATCCGTCCTGGTCCAGATCTCCTACGTTGCTGACTGTCATTCCAAACATGGAGTCGTACGTCCCATTGAGACGTATCGGGCGAGCCTGATCATCCCAGTGACCGAAGGGGTTCAGGTACACATATACAGCTCCACCAATCTCTGCCTTACGGTCAAAGAAATTAGGAGCTCCAACAATCAGATCTGTCCAGCTGGTAACAAAAACAGAAAATAAAAATTTAATGTAATTTTACAAAGCACTGAATTGAGTTTTGAGCACCTCAAACTAAATATCCAGTTTCCTTTAACCACCCTGTCTCACCTATTGTTATCCAGAGTGGCAGAATGCAAGAAGTACATTTACTTGTGTACTGTACTTGAGGAAGTCATATTTTTCTTGCATATTTTCATTTAATGCCACTTTATAATTCCTCTTATCTACATTTCTGAGGCAAACATTGTGCTTTTCACTCAACTACATTTATTTCACAGCTATGGTTTCTGGTTACTTTTCAGATTAAGATTTTCATGCATTATCAAAGATTAAAGTACCTAAAATTTTATATATAACAGGTAAAATAGCTCCTACTCAACCAACTACAGTAAATTTCTGCAATATGTTATTTGTCATCCATGATAATACTCCATAACATAGAAATAGAACACTAAGAGGGCCTGTTCTGCCTAACGAGTACTTTAACTTTTGACACCTTAAGGTTACAATCTCAAAGATTTCTGTTTCTCTTTCATCTGTTTGTTCTTGCACCGACGGCAATAAACACTGTATTGCAGATGTGTTTTTTTGGATCTCACACTCAAAGTCATGGAAATAATTTACTTGCAGTTTACTTGAGTCTGTCGCATTAGCTCCACCTACTCTCTCTGGGGGACCAACCACTGCTGGCTGACAGAAAACACGTCACTAATTGGCTGCTACCTGTAATTTTTTTAAATTTAAATCTTTGAGATTATTACTTTAAGAACATTTTGCTGAAAATCTGTATGTAATTAAATAAAACACTGAATACTTCTTCCATCACACTACACCCCTAAATATTCAATTGAGCAATGCCTGCGAGCTAGTTCAGGCAGTCAACTCGAGCTGCACTGATTCATACACACACGTCATACGTCACTCTCCGTATGTCATCTACAAAACACACCCACCCAATTTGGCTGTCTATTTAAGCTGCAAAATCTTCCCAGTTCTCCCTTTGCACTGTCTATGCTGCTGCTGCCCTGCATCAGTACTGCTGCTCTGCTCTTTCAGCCCTACCTCCACCCTAGCATCCACCTGCAGGCTCCAGCTAAGGGGAGAATATTTGATCATCGCTGCCCAATATGTCATGTAAACATATCTGCAGGTAGTGATGAGGCCAGAGTCTAGATGCCAAATTCTAACTATGTTCTGCTGTTGAAATAAACATTTAACACGTGAGTTATCTGACTGAAACGATGGTCAGCATATCCTCACCCGTCCCTGTTCAGATCCGTCGTAGCTACCGAGTACCCAAATGAAGACGCCAGCTCCTCCCCCCAGAAGATGTGCTGCGGCACCAGCCGGTATACGTTGTCTTTCCTCAGCAGCACCACCGCCCCTGTGTGATTGGCCCGAGGTGCACCCGCCACGAAGGTCAGCTCCCCGAGGCTCATTATCCCCATGGCCGAGTCCACAGAAAACCCTGAAAGACGGAAGTCAGGGCAGAGCGGAAGACGGGGGCAGGAGGAGGAAGAGGTCAGGGGTTAGTATTGACCGTGGGGGCTCAGAGGCTCATCTCTTCCCTGTGTAGCATGTTCTACTCATCTTCTTACTAATGAAATGTGTGCCTTAAGTGACTATTGATTTTATGCCAAACTCATGATGGGTGTAAATGTCCTGTGTGCATGTGTCTGAAGGCTGCTGGAGGCCGGCGAATGGTTGTGTGTCCACTGGTAAGAGCAGAGAAGGGCTGATTGTGATGTTAAGAGAAGGAGATGTATGGGCCTCGCCTAATGTCTCATGAGATTCATGATGCTGCTGCTCTGTATCAGTTGCCTCAAGTGGAGGTAGGATGTAAACATAGTGGGTGGACGTTAAATCAGATTTATAACCTAAAGCAACCCCTCTTTGTGTGGAAGTGTACGTCTGCATGTGTGTGTGTGTGTGTGTGTGTGTACAGGAATGTGTGCTTGCATATAAATCAGGAGGAGCAAAGGAGTGAACAAGTAGAAGGGGGAGGAGTGTGTGAGTCTTTGCTTCATATCAAAATGTATGTTGAGATTTTCTCAACGAGCTGTGAAAAATAGCACACCATTTCAAACATATCACCTGAACAGAAGCAACCACATGCATTTGCTTCACTGGTGTAAAAACATGCAGAGGGGAGAGTGTGAAATAATCTATCAGGACATGGGGGTCGGGGTCTGTTAGTCCTGAGTAAACATGCAGAGGGAGACACAACAGAGACAAACAGTGAGCAGCTCCAGGGTGGCAGGTGAGGAATGCAACAGTCTGCATCACAAGCCCTGTAAAAACGGCCAATGGAGACAAAGGTGCTACTTTTTCCACACAGGGTGGCTTTTAACACACAGGCTCGCTACAAGGTCGTCTCTGTAAAACTAAATGGAGAATAAAAGCTGAAGGCAGCAAAGAGTTTTTAAGGGTCTCTGTTACAATGATAATGTCACTGCACAACCCTCATTTAAGTTTTTGCACTAAGACTTACACATTGCAGTGATATTGCACATATTGTATCTATTTTTACCAGCTGCAAAATGTCACGATGGCTGGTATTGTTCTCACCTTGTGAATCTGTGTGTGTGTGAGTGTCATCAGGGCAAAATATGGTCCTGGAAACACCTATTGTGGCTTTGAGTACTTTGCCAGGTGTTTATAGCCTCTTTCACACCTGCTGCGCAGCCCTGAACTTATCTGGACTTCACCAGAGGAGCTGTATGTGAGGACATAAATGTCCTCATCAGTTGGACTGGACATTAAACTGGACTTAATCTTGCAGCTCCCTGGTACAAAGTCCTTGTAATATTCGATTGAAGCCACATGTGAATAGAGCAGGCAATTATCTGTAGAATTCACTGTGAGTGAGCGGGCATGTTAATGATGTTTCTATCGAGAAACGGGAAGACTACAAACTCTGTGAGGGACTCTGACTAAATTACAAACACACTACATAACAAAACACTAGGATTTCAGCAGCACACTTTTTGCCTCTTGTCCTGCCATCTGCATGCTCTAGACAGGCGCTACCCCTCACCTAACCCAAAGGTGAGAACATGTCTGGCACAGGCAATTTCTTGTTGTGTGCTACAATGTCTGGACCTGAATCTCTGGATATTGTATTAAGTTCATATGAGAAAGTGTCTCAAGTTTGTCAGTTTTTCTCCCCACAGTGCTGCTTTTTATATTCTACTTTATTCTATGTTATTGCCCATCTTGTTGTTTTATTCTGGCCTAAATTAAAATATTTGACTTGTTTATACATTTTCTGTGTGTGTGACTTTTAGGAGGCTGCAACTTCGGCAAAACCTGTGCTGTATAGTATGATGGAGAAGTTACTTGAAATGGGTGGGGGCCACTGTTTTTTAAAATTGTATAACATATAATCTAGATTTTGAGGTATTATTTTTGATATCATACACTTGTTTTACTCTGTTTGTACATTGCACCATGAAACCAGTGTGCAGCCATACATTACCGTATCTTTCCAACTATTCATATGATTGATGGACTGATTATATATTTAATTCCACATTTTATTTTCAGTATCTTCACTGAGCTAAGATTCCCATTGATTTTTAATTTGTGTGGTACTGTCTAATGCCACAATGGCAATAGCTTTATATAACTGAAATGCATGTTTTTGTAAAGGCATATTGCAACTACACTTTTATTTACTCTGTTACTTTTACATTTTCTTTTTTTCTGCTTTATTCCATCAGCTAGATTTGTAAGTTTCATTTTTCCAAAACTGCTTCTAGTAATTCAAACTAAAATAAAGAAAAACTGATTGCTTTTTATTGCCAATTTCTTTTATATTTGACACATTGAGGAAGATAGGTCAAGACTTAAGATAGTGAGCATAAATGTTGTTTTGACCTGAGCAGTATATGAAAGGAATTACAGGAACTGGCATCGAGCCCTATAGAAAACCTGGCTTTGACTGCAATAAAGAGATTCTTTCTATTCTCTCTGATGGGATTTCATTTGGCCTTGATGCAGGTAAAATGGACGTATGCTTTTATTATACAAGATGCTGCTCCTTAGAAAATAATTTATGTATGTAACCATAAAGAATCCTTTGGTATGTTGGAGTTAATGATAAAAATAATCAGAAATAGCTACAACACTGTCTCTATCAGTTTAGTAAGCATGCAGAGGTGTAGCACATCATCTGGTTAGGATCAATGGAAGCATGTGAGTTATAAATGAAGGCTAAAAGGTCATGTGGGAATTAGTGTTGTCAAGGAGACGGCTCAATGTGGAGAGCGGGAGGGTAGGCAGGCTCGGAGGTATGTGAATAAAGAGATTTATGGCAGATCCACACACAGTGAGAAGCAATAACTGGTAAAATAACAGTAAACAGCTCGTGTTAAGCAGACGATGAGCCGTAACACATGGACACTGAATACCAAGAGATTCATAACAAATCAAATACAAACTTCAGTCCACCACTGAAATATCCCAACGACTGTTTGATGGACCATAATGAAATGTTATACAGACATTCACTGTCCCCAGAGGATAAATCCTAATGACACTGATGATCTCCTGGCTTTCTTTAGTGCCACCAGCAGGTCAAAGTCTTCAGTGATCCAGATGTACTGTGACACAACTCTGCAGACATTCCTGGTTCCCAGACGATTTGAACAAAATGTGTCAACAAATTGAGCATAGTGTTAGGTCAGGCACGACACAATGTCAAGCTCAGCTCACATCAGCTGATGTCAAACAGCCTTGGCAGATTGATGGAGGGGAGTCAGCTGATAGATCACATGATTCATTTCTACACAATCAATTGGCAAATCTCATTCAGGGCGCCCTATTGGGACTGCTTTAGCTTGCCTACTGTTGGCGCTTCCTCTGCAAGCCGCTTTGCAACTCGGCTCCATCCCAGCTCCTCCTTTTTATTCTTTGTCTGACTTATCAGTGTCATTTCTGTTTGTCATTGATGCTGCTCTGTTCTGTACCCGGGGTGGGGGTCTTTGCTGCTGCTCTCCCTGCCTTACGCCTTTCATGTAGGCGTATGAAAGGGCAGGATGCTTTGCTCTCTCTGCCTCAGGCTTTCCTCGTATGCGCATGGAAGGGCAAAGATGTGTGCTCTCTCCTCCTTAGGTGGGTGTAGGCCTGAGGAGGGGCAGAGAGGTCCCAGAGCAGAGCCATACAGCCAAATATAATACTTCAGTGGAAATAAAGTTTCTTCGACTGAAGTGGTCCTGACTGAACTAGTACTGATTGCCATGAAATTTGGTGCACACATTCATGATCCCCACAGGATAAACTGAAGTATCACTGGCCACCCATCATATTTTCATCTAGCCTCATTATCAGGTCAAAAATTTAAAGGTACAGTTCACCCCAAAATTAAAAATACATATTTTTTCTCTTACCTTTAGTGCTATATATCTGTCTATCCATTATCTATATTGTCTTGGTGTGAGTTGCCAAGTGTAGGAGATATCAGCCGCAGAGACATCTGCCTTTAGTCTAATATAATGGAACTAGTTGGCACTCTGCTTGTGGTGCTCAAAGAGCCAAAAACAAAAACAACAAAAAAATTGATCTACTCATGGATTAGAGTCTTGTGCTCGTGACAGCGCCAGAGGGAAACATAAATGGCTTCCCTCTTAACTGAGTTTTAAAGTTAGCTAGCTCAATGATGTTAGGTTAGCTAACAGTAAAAGCACACTTCCTTGTGCATGGTGATACGGTTGGAGGGCGTACTTTGGTAGAGAGAAAATAGTTCCTACACGAAACTGCTCACAACAAGGTCTGTGGATTATCTTGAGCAACCAGGTCATGATTTCTGGAAAGAGACATTGCTGTTGAGTTTTTAATTATTATTTTGTAGGTCCATTATATTCGAGAGAAAGCAGATATCTCTACTGCTGATATCTCCAACACTTGGCAACTCAAACAGCACTACATTACTACTAAAATATGTATTTGATTTGTGGTTAAACTGTCCCTTTAAAGTCTAGTACTTTGGTTTATGACCAAACCTGGAAAACTAATGACATTCCCATCAGCCTCAGCTGTACCTTGAGTTTAAAGCTAATTAACTGTTAGCATGCAAACACACTATACTAGGATGCTGAACAGGGTAAACATTACTACTGCTAAACATCAGCATGTTAGCACTGTGAGCATGTTTGCATGCTGATGTAAGCATTTAGCTCGCACTGTGCATAAATACGATCTCATAGAGCTGCTAGCATGGCTGTAGATTCTTTGTCTTGTTTGTTAGTTAAACCGTATTAAAACTACGAGAAAAACCACCACCTGGAAAGCTTCATACCGACACACACATGCAGACTGACTCAACACACTACAGACGACAGATATCTACAGACAGAAAAGACAAACACCCCGCTGCTACTCAAAGAGACAACCATCTCACTGTCACTGTCAAATCAGCAACTACGTGAACAGAAAGTGAGAAACAATCAGAACAAAAATCAAACCAAATTAAATTAAATTAGAGCTTTACAGAAAATTTTCTTTTTTGGATGGTTGTTTCTTTATAACAGTACAGGTGATACGGTCCCACGTAGTACATAACATTACACACTAAAAATCTATCTGGAATTAGAAGAAAGGATTAAGACGAAGACAGAGGAAGAAGGTATAGGACTATTTCCACTACAAGCCCAGTCCGATCCAAACAAAAACACCTCACGCCTACAAACCTAAGTAGCTATTATGAGCTACATCCTCAAACGCTGTGGGCCGGCTGGAGGGCTCCAGAGTTTTGTACAGCAGTGCATCTTCAATGGGGCTAGCCATGAACAAGAGCCCTATGGCCCAAGACAGGAAAAAGAAAGACAGAAAGAGAAAGAGGGACAGAGGAACGAGTGTAGGAGGGGAGTGATGGGGTGGTGAAATGGTGAGGGAAGGGGGAGGAACAGTGAAAAGAGAGGAAAAAGAGGGGGAGAGGGAGGTGCAGGTGAGACAGGCTGTGATTGATTGGTGTTTTGTCTTTGTGGTGCTGCAGCAGTCCTGCAGAACCACCGGGTACCTGGTGGAGAGACGACGTTTCAGGCTCAGACTGCACCCTGACTGGTTGTGCACCACCCTCTTTAAGTTTTGACATGTTTTGCTGTACTTTGTTTTTAGAAGAGGGAGGTGCATGGAATGAGGATAACGTCATGGTCGTTGGGTTGATTTTTTTTTTTTGCTAAATATTTCAGTTGATCGCCCAAGAAGGGGAGAAGCACTGGCATCGTAAGAATTCATGTCAGGCCACACTTAGCTCTGGACATTTTTCACATGTCCACCCACATTCACATGGGAAAGTGTTAAAAAAGAATGAGGTGGAGTCACATTCAGAGCCCTGTGAGTGAGTCACACATAGATAGGCTCATCCAGGAATAATCCACAGGGGTATGACCAGTTTGAGGCAGTTTGGCAGCTGCTACTGTTACTAGCTCCTGTGGTTTTAGCAGTCTGAGCCCTGGTGTCGCCCTCCTCCACCGGCCCTCTCTTTCTCTCCTGTGCACAGGCAGCAGTGAGCAGGGAGGGCAGATCCTACCCAGGTAACTGTGGTAGGGCACAGGGATGAGCTGGGCATTAAGTTGTTTCTGATCTGCCACCTCGTAGGGCCCATCATCATAGAAACCGAGGTCGAGCAGAGTCTGGTTTAGGAGCTGGACGCGCATCTCACCTGGAATGGAAACAGGTGAGGGCACAGCAAAGCAACAAGCACACAGCAGACATCAGAATACAGACACTCATTTACATACATACACACACTGGTAAGGGCACGAGGACTCGAGTAATCAATTTGGACGTCAGTATTTGTTCAACGCAAGGGTGTAGAATGGGGTAGAAACATGTCCCTACCAATATCTAGTGACCACTGAATTGTTCCTAACAATAACACCATTGTCCATCAGTTGCTGATCAGTGTATTCGGTACATAAACGGTTAACAGATCTCATTTTCTATTACAAGTCCTGCCTCCATAAAGTCGTATCGCTAACATTTGAGAGGGTGTAGCAACATCTGGCTCTGTCAACTAGATGTGCATCCTCTGACTAGCAGCACTTTATCAGAGGTGGCGAAGTTAACATTTGTGCAGATAATAGGCCACACAATGGTGAGCTTTATGTCTGATCAAAAGTGTTTTCGGTTTTTTCGCTTTTCCACATCTACTCTGATGAAGAGCAGGACACAGAGATTTCAACTCTGCCGAACAAGAGAGTCCCAAACTGTGTTCTGTGTCTGTCAGAAAGTCTAAATAACGTAATGCACAGCAGATTATAGGCACCAAGGAAATATTACAACTTTATTTTCGTTAAATTATGAGCTTATTAGTTCTTATTATTACATTACATAAATTTTGACCCTGAATTGGTGCATAAAAAAAATCACCAGAATTCAGGAAGTTAAGTATTTATAACCCATTATTATGTATCCCTGACAATGTTGCAATGAAATCTACACCCTTGGTTCAACATTACAATTATATTTTTTCACAATTTTTTTGGTTATATAATAAATGTGAACATAAATTGATGGTTTTCTCCATAATAAAGGTTTATATTTTCTGGACAGGATGCAGTGATGTAACTGCTATCTATGAATATCTACATAGATCCATATTGCAAAAATGACAGATCTCCACAGCCGCAGATAACGTTCAGGGTTTTCAGTCAGACATCACTTGATCTAATGTCCGAATGGTGACCTGACATAAGAGTGATATTTGGGAGTATTTCTACAAAATGTGTTAATGTGAATTCTTGAACACGGAAATACTCAAAACACCCAACCAAACATGACACTTCCCAAAATTGTACTCCTTACTTATTCTATACAGTATGTACTAAGTCATTTTAGCAGTTAGTATACAATAAAGGCAATATACTGTACGTTACAATTTTATACTTACAAGAGATGATACGATACACACGCTGCATTGCACTTTGTAAAGACAAAATTAAACTTAACAAATAGTTAGGTGTTTTTCTGAAGATATTATCATTTTTCTATTGTTTTTCATAGCTTTTTTCTGGAGCTGTCTCATCACCATTCACAATTAATGTACTTTTTTTTGCCAACTATACAGTAAGTAGCTCCTGTATTTCTTTTTTTGCATTGTGAGTGAGTAGTGTCCATCGACAGCACACTCAAGAATCGAATCAACACTACTTAGTACGTAAACTCTCCCAAGAACTGCTTAGCATTTGTCTGTAGTATAAATCTGGGACAGACCGACACACACACATCACACACATCACACACTTTCTATCCATTTAAATACATGTTCACAGTGGACACAGTAGAAACAGCCTTACAGCAGGCTTTGTGGAATCACATTTAGTATATCAGAAATATCAATCACATCTAGCAAAAAAAGTGGAGTCACATTTTAATGTTTTACAACATGAATTGTATAAATTAAGATGAGCATTGATCTCATGTGGCTTACAAAAGAAATCAATCCAGTGATTGATTACTGCACCAGATAAATCAGTGCTTTCTCTGATTAAGTGCATGCTGCTGCGCTGCATAATGTCTGTGTCTAATCACGAGATTGGTTTATAAATCTATTCATTTTTTCTAATCCCTAACAGTCCTGTTAATTGTCCTGCTTTAATGAGATAGTTTACATGGGTTGGTTCTCTTCTCTAGCTCACATTAACTGGAACAGTATTTCTTCTAATATTGTTTTTATATCCTCTTTGAATTGTCAAATCACTCAGTAGTAATTAATTAAAAATACATTTCCTACTAATGTTTTTTTCTGTCTTTCATCCTTATACATGTCTGCATTCAATTTAGTACAACAATAAAAGACATACTCATGCCAAAGATTCTTGCTGCTGCCAGCCACTGCCCTAAAAATAATGAATGCTGCTTTAAAGCTGCAGCACCACAGTGGTGAGAAATCTCTCATCCATGTAACTGCCTTGTTTTTGTGACCCAGCCCTCTGCAGGTCAGTCAGACACCTTACCTTTCCAGTTGTAAGTCCCCGGAGCCCCAAACAGAATGAAGTTGTTGTCTGGAGTGAAACTGACAGACAGTCCCTGCTGGCAGAAGCCAAACTGCTCGTGTCCCTGCGGCCGGCCCTCGCAGAACTTCCACTCCCCTCCATCCAGGTCGTCTCGCTCTGTCAGGTCCTCACTGAGGACATAGCAACGTCCAATGGGGTCGCGCGTCTCTGAGGGTTGACTAACACGTTGCCTGAGCTCATACAGGTGAGCGCAGGTCTGGTGAGGGACAGGAAACAGCACCATAGTATTAATTATTAAGATTTACTGTGCTTGTTGAGATAAGAAATTAACACTAGTCATCATTCTCATACATACAGGTGTAAAGGTCAGTACAAAATGTGCCTTATATGTTGACAAATCATGGGGTCAGAGGCAAAACAACATTAAACACAAAACAGACCTAAAGCTTCCTGCACTGATGCATTTACAGGATGTGGTCTATACTTACCACCACCTTCCCTCCAATCCCCTGACTCTTGACAGTGACTCCCAGCCACTGGTTATCTTTGCTCTCTCTGTCCAGACTCACTGAAGGAAACACAGAAGGAAATGGCATTCATAACAGTTTCCATATTGTAAACCAATTAGGATCTGAGCCACAGCAAGCAAACAGCACTTTGCTGTTCAGTGGAGTTATTCAAGCTCAAATTAGAGTCAACTTCTCTCTAATGCAACACAAATTACTAAATAAGTCAAATTTAGAGTAAGTGAATTTTTATGGCGACATTAGGTAAAAGCATTTGATTAAGAAATTATAACAGCGTTCACAATCACTTAATCTTAAAGCAACCAAATGAATCTTAAGAGGCGTATTCTGATACATTCAGTTAGAGATGGAAGATAGTGTTGACGATTAGCTCTGTGGGAATAAAGAAAAGAAAGTGCACAATGTTCAAGTGAAATCTAAAAAATCTGCAACAAACAATTTTCCTTCAGTCTGCCAATTATTTTCTCAATAAACTGATTAATCATTCAGGTAGTAAAACTGGTTGTTCAAAAAAAAGTACTCAGTTACTATTTAAAAAAAAAAAGATGCTGCAACTGATTAAATGACTTTAACAGTTAGTCGATTAATGCAATTATTGCAGATCTAATCAGCAGCAAATTGTCGCTGCTAATCAGTTCACTGACTAATCATTTCTACTTTTCTCACCTTCTCCATCAATGTCCACCCTCTCACAGTCGTACTCCTCTGGCGTTATTGGACACCTGAACAAGGCTCCTGGCCGGCTGCCCCGCAGCAGGCCCTGCCCTGCTGCCTGCGGTGCCCCCACGAGGATCCTTAAGGAAAATTGTAATGAACATTTAATTAATGAAGACTGATCTCTGATTTCACAGGGGTATGTGTCACAGATTTATGACAGACACTAGTCTTAGCTTTACTAATTACATTGCATGTAGCTAAGTGTGTAAATAAGAAGTTATGAAATGCTATTATTAAAGTAACACCCACAAAATGAACATTTGTATATCAGAGATTCAACCTGTGTTACGTTGAATTTGTGGAGAAAACATTTAGTTTCTCGCATGTCTCCATGGTGAACGAAGAATACAAAAAAAAATTCTTGATCAATTAGAGTAAGGGGGACGTGTTTACAAACTCTCACACAACTCCTGCAGTACAATCCAAGTCTCATTTATCCAGTTGTATGGTCATATTTCCCAAACACATGCATTTTAATAATATTACAGTTTAAAGCACTTCTGCGTACAAGTAGGTACAAGTGTGTGCATTTGAACTGTGCTTGTGCATTCCACTGATTTGCCGAGGCACACTTCTCGTCCGTGAGTAAGACTGCTTATGAGGAAGTGTTTTAAATTTTAAGTTTTTAGCAAAAATGCATATGTTGGGGAGATACTGAGCACTGACTGTATAAATTAGACGTGGCTTATACTGCACGAGTTGAATGAGAATCTGTATATGGATGTTAAGTTGTTTTGTTGTTTGTTTTTGTTAAACTGACCCCCTTTTACTTCAGTTCATCAAGAATGTTTGCCATTTTGGATTCTTCATTCACTGTAGAGGCATAGGAGAAGTCCTTAATTTTTCTTTGCAAATTCAAGTTAACACAAGGTGAGTGACTGATATACAAATGGTTGTTTTGTGGGTGAAGTATTCCCTTTTAGTAACGTTATTATTTCACACATGACTGGTGGCAAATTTCACACTTTAGCCTCAGTCGACCCAAGCCACCATTACTCTAAAACAGAAAACACCTGCAGCCCAAACTACTCTAATCCTGCCGAGACCACCTACAGTTAAACAAGCTATCCTGACTTTAGCTTGATTGAAAACAGCTCTGTGGTGCCTGCTTGTGCTGTATCTCGTTTACATACTGTAGCTTATCATGGATCATCTTTTACTATCAAGGCAAGGAAAAGTTTTATTCTCAGTGAGGTGGTTGCTGATATTTTGGGGCCAGTGTCACTGCCCCTCTGCCTTATTAGGAGTGGCTGATTCAGGCTAGGATGCTATTTAAAAACCGAGCGTTGAGCCACATTCCACCCAACACTGTCAGCCATGGCATATGCATGGGAGCGAGACGTGGGGAAACACAGGCAGAGGACAGAGAATAAAGAGCAGATTGTAAGGTGAGGACAAAAAGTGAGAGGGATCAACCTTAAACTGGGTGCCACAGCAATAGCAGTCACAATGTGCCCACTGCTCATACAGGCTATAATTAAAACAATGATGTATGAGTAAAATCAAGCTGCAACGTCTGTGAATAGTTCCCACTACCCCCCCACCGTCACGTCTACCTTGTTATGTACACACTTAAATTAGAGTTATCTCTGTGGCTGGGAAGTATTTTGCCTATAAATACAGTGTAGCAAGTTGATAGCACTGCAGGAGCCACGCTCAGACAAACACAGAAACAGACACAGACACTTATCAGCTGGCCGAAACAGGGGTAGCAATATCTGCACGCTGCTTTCCGGGCCACTATCACACAAGAGGACACAACAACGTCTCTGTAAAAAAAAAAAACAGCTGTTTTAGGGCCAAAATCCTGACAGGAAAGCAGCAATGTCTCCGTAAAGACTAACCTCTTTTTGTGCAACAATCCCTGCAGGAAAAAAGAAACGTCTCTGTAAAAATACAACCACTTTTCAGGCCACTATCCCGGGAGGAAAAGTAGTGATGTCTGGGTAAAAAAAAAACACGTATGTTGTCTAAAAAGCCGCAGGGAACACAGCAATGACTCACTAAATCACAACCTTTTTTGTTGAGGATCTTGAACAGTGGTCTGCAGCTCAGCAGGCGTCTCGGCTAGGTCACACCTACTGATTAAAAAGTCATCCTATATATTACATCACTGTAGAAATATTTATATAGTACATATAAAACGCCAAATGTAACTTATTCGTGGTTTGCAAAAACATTCAATGCCAACATTTTCCTGTGGCTTCTGTGTTGCATCACAGTAATTTAATCTTGCACTGGATACTAAAGACTACTGCTTGATACAGTTTAGATCAGTGGTTCCCAGCTGGTGGGTTGTGGTCAAAAAGTGGGTTGCAGGTCCATTTTGAATGGACCACAAGTGTCTCGCAAATGTGTCAACTTTGTAAAAAAACCACTTTATTTTGAAGTACACTGAATTTCCAGCACAGAGCTTTTATTTTGAAGTGCCATTTCCTGCTGTAGAATGGGTGATTACATGACAGAGACGGCAAACTATCTCGACGACATGGCCAAATGCAAGTGCGACGCTTAATAGATTAAACTGTGTAGACCTTGAACTGATGACTAAGGAGAAAATCTGGACCCTGTGGCTGGACCAGTTGGGAACTACTGGTTTGGATAGTTCGAAGGTGATGGGAAAGTGGCGAGTCAAACACGGTGAACCAGTGTGCTGCACATCACAACATCTTACTCATTTTACACCATAACAATAGCTGCCACCCAGACTCAACATCTTTTCTTTTTTCCAGTGTAAGAAAAAACTTCATTCTTCACTTTCATCTGAACACACACTGACACAGAAACTAGCATTGATACCACCCAGACTGCCTGACAGCTCTACTTTGTATTTTCTCCTCTTCCCTGATAAGTACCTCTGTTGAGGTGCAGCCGTGCGTTGCCTCGGGGCTGATCCCACTCACCTTAATGAGTAAGAGCACCCAACGCCAAGACACCTCATGTGAAATAATGACTGCTACACATCACCAAAGAGAACCCTGACCAGAGGGTGTGAAGCTAACGCAAACTCATGTTAAACAAAAGGGATTTAAGAGGAAGAACATATTACTGAAAAAAACCTGATAAGATCTGATCCCTCTTATAGCTCCACATTCCTGGGGAGCCCTGGTTCATGTCTAGGAGTTGAGGTGATACAAATCTTTCCCCCCACATGTGCAGACACACAGACAGGTGTCAGGGTGTAAGATGGGCGGTCTGTTAAGCTGTTATACCGCCAGTATTTGGAGAAGAGAGTTGGACGGCTCCCAACCTGTCCATGTGCCTAAACATTATATTCAGCCAAGTTTGACAGATTTAAATTATTACGCAGAGTGAAAACACCTCAAAATACATAAATTATGCAGCTTTAAAACAATACAATTAGGGGCCCCGGCCATCTTTCACCAAACGTCATATAAAGTCAGTGTTTGTCTAACTCCAGTTGATGTAGATGGTACATATTTTATTGTCATTTAGGACAGGGGCTTTAAGCAGCACTTAAAAAACAAAGTCATGGGGGAGGAGAGTGATGATAGATCACATAAGAAAGTTTAGACTGTGTCATTTCAGCTTTATATGTTTTTTATTTAGCAGCTACTAATACAAGTTGTTCTAATAGTGTGCTGGCACACTGGTGTGCTGTGATGTCAATCCAGGTGTGCCGAGGGATTTTGTGATAAGCACACATTATTATGGCAATATTCAACTGGGCCTATGCAAAAGGTGATAAATGAATTTTTAATTGACTGTATCAGTATGTTGTGTGCACCTAGTTCCTCATATTCTCAAGCTCCAGCTTCCCATTATGAGGATGTGCTGCTTTTCCTTCTCTCACAGAAGTTAATTGAATATATCTGGGTTGGGGACTGTTGGTTGGACAAGAGCATTTTTCACTGTTTTCTCACATTTTAGGCCAAACAATTAATCAATTGATAAAAAGTGAAAATAATAACCAGTTGCAGCCTTTTTAATACCATCCATTGCCCCCGGTCTTTCTCCATGAAAAGCATCTTTGTGTGAAAAACTTCATAATCTCCGAAAACAAGGCCATTTTGTCTGAGTGTCCTCAACAATCATCAGAGCTCTGAATATTTTATGTGTGAATCTGTTTGTATGAAGCTAAGTGACTGAGTTAGTCAGAGCTGAATAATGCCCAACATACTGACAGGAACACATGTCCCAGATTTGACACAGATAAAATGTCACAGCTGAGTAATGCCTTCATTTGTTTGCCCTTTACCCACTTCTGAGTTCGCTTCATTGTTCAGGATTGAGTCAGTACGATCATGATCTCCACGGCCAAGCTCATCTTTCAGTAAACCCACATTTGACATGGAGTGTGTGTGTGTAATATGAGTGGTTGTGGGTATGTTGTTGCTGTTGCAGACTGAGCCTGGATGGGAGATATCAGGGAAATGAGTGTGACGGTGAGGGTGAAATACCCGCATGAAGTCAGACACCACAGACCTGGCACCAGTATGGCTAAAGTGTGTGCGTGTGTGTGTGTGTGTGTGTGTGTGTGTGTGTGTGTGTGTGTGTGTGTGTGTGATTTACATTAAACTAGGATTAGATAATACACCTGGGCCCCACCTGCATCAGCATCCCCCCAACAAACTGATAAAACAAGGCTTTAAGAGCCTGCAGCCATGTTAGTGTCTCCATGAGGCTATAACAGCGCTGCTTTGAGCTAAATGCTAGCACCTGCATTCTAACATATACAAAATGACAATGCTAAGTTGGTGTAATGTTTACCATGTACACCAATTTAGTTTAGCGTGTTAGCATGCTAACATTTGTTAATTAGCACTGAGCGAAAAGAACAGCAAATATCAGCCTTACGCCAAATTACTTTTCCGGCAGTTTCACCACTGCAGACAAATTTCCACTGTCGCAATAAAAACATAAGAGTTTTGCGAGACTTGCAGCACTCCTGTGATCTTGACCTGTTTGGTGTAAGGTGGTTCAAATCAAGGTATCTCAGTGTACCCCAGGGTTCTCTTCTGGGGCTGCTCTTTTTACCATTTATCTCAATAATTCTCCTCTGGATATCCCAGACGAAAACCTTTATGGTTTATGTTCAGTGTGTTGCTGCTATCTTAGCAAGGACACTTGGCAAAGAGATATTTATTGTCAGCGAAGCTCTTTCTAGGTTAAATGAAGTAATATTGTATATTATCATAATGTCCAGATGACCTGAGAAAGCATTTGAAATAGTTTTGAAGCGGGTTTTCTGCATTTTTACATGTGTGTGGTTTTGATTTCATCTAGGAACCATAAATACAGTATAAAATAATTGAACTGTCAGCTGCTGTCACCAAAACAGTAACAGTGTATTACTCAACATCCCTGAAATTGTGAGTTCTAACCCCACCCTCCGCTGTCTTACAAATCATCTTTGTTTTTGTTTTTTCAGCCAATCATCACATAAGACTATCACACACAGGACCCTGACTTCACTCATACTCATGTATCCACTGAGGGGAGCATGTGCAGTGACCCCAACACTCTCCACCATCCTGTCCACCCCTCCCCCATCTTTCCCCCATACACACACACACACACACACACACACACACACACACACACACACACACACACACACACACACACACACACACACACACACACACACACAATCCCATCCTCCCTCACTCCTCCCCCACTCTCAGGAGTCACATCCCTGTGTTCAGCTTCCCATCCAGGCAGATTGAGAGTAGGAGACAGACTGGACAACAATACATCACATATGTAACCAATAATCACACCAGCATCCTTTCTCCAAGTATCAAAACAAGCAAAAAGAAAAACAGCTACACCCAGAAGTATTGGTCAATCTCATCTTATTGATGACTCACCACCTTCAGACATAATTAAATCCAGCACTACTAATGTGTTCACAGCTTGTAAAATCCCATGTAGTTGATGTTCATGTTTTCTATTGCAGGATGCTCCTCATGGGGCTGACAAAATCCCCAAACTCTTGTGCTGCTAAAAACCTTTTCAAATCAATTCGATATACTCAAAAGCCCACTGGCAGTAAGCTATAAATGAGGCTGCTTTTTCTTCCTCACTGAAAACACCCAGCAATAGCAGCATGCCTGCATGTAAACACACCAATACACAGTCAAACAAGACACAGACACATCTGCAAAAATGGTATTTTTGTAATCCCCAGTGAATCCCAGAAGTTCTCATTTGTTTGTTTATAGAAAGAACTGACTTTCATTTGGATCCACAAGGGAGGAAAATAAGAGATAAATGATGTGAGAGGGAGACAAAAGACTGGGAAGCAGTTCAGACGTTAACGAGACGGCCACACAAGCTCAGTTTGCAAAGGGCCTCCATGTGACTGCACGTCATCCAAACAATGTGCTTGAGGGGGCAGAGGCTTTTTCACACTTACATTTACAGAGCAACTCAAACTTTTAACAGCCGATACAAACTTTTTTTTAAACCCATCCCTTCTCTGGAATTTTCCAGGCGTGGGCCTTTGAAGGCTAATAAAGCTTGTGAAATGTTGAATCAAATACACCCTAAACATTTCCAATATTTAGTTTCAGGGCCATTTCAGTAGATCCTTCCTAATCCGTCTGCTCACACCCTTTGACATCTGTCCGTTGGAGAGCAGCGTGAGGCTGTTGCTCTATAGACAGTGGCTCTACAGGATCAGCATGGGGGCCAGGGGCTCTTTAGGCCTTCTGTTATCCCGAGGCAAGACTGCGACCTCTGACCTAGACACACAAACACTCACGCACACATATATATGCAAAGGAAAACATGTGCAAGCATGCAGACGTTGATAGAGGCATGAGTGTACAAATGGACCTGGATATTTGTTCATAAAGTCACACATGCACAGATACACACCAGACAACAAAAGGCCGTGCAACAACTGTGTAAACTATGGATCAGCACACTGACTGCAGCCTGTCCAACATCGTCCGCTGTGACAATCAATCTCATAAAACAGAGCTAAACTGCCCCCCTCTCACACCTGACGCCAGTTTCTCCTCTTTCGGTTTTGCTGATGACAAAATGACAGCTGAGAATGAGGTGACCGTGCTGTGAATCATCACGTTTTTAACATCTCAACTCTCTCCCACTCTGGGCAGAGGAGGAAAAGGGGCTGGGTAATGCACAATAAAGGGCAAAAAGAGAGACAGAAACAGCTGCCCGGCCATGCAAACACCCCTTTGGGATATTGCGGTTCACTGCCCGCGGACGTGACTCAACTTCCTGCTTTGATGATTTGTTCAAGGACATCAGAAGGGCAGTTTATATCAATTTAAAACAAAACAAAAAATATATACAAAAAACCTTTTGAACTCCTACCCAACGCTGAGAGTATACTTCAGGAAGTAGGAGGGTACAAACACGATGCTCTCAGAGGACGATGGTAACCCCATCCTCACTCCACATGCATCTTTAACAACCCCTGAGCTCACCACCTGCCCCTCCACTGATCAATAAGTGAACAGTCATTTCCAGGCATAGATGGGGCAATGATTAGCCCTCAGGTCCACAGTGTAAAGAGGATGTAACCCCTCACACCATCCCTCCCCTGTTCCTTTTTATCTCCTCCTTTTCTTCTCCTCCCCTTATCCATTCATCCATCTATTGATCTGTCTATCTAGATACACTCTGACTGTTTCTCATACTTTGCCTCTGGTCTAATTGCTCTTTCTTTCCCATTCTGTCCATCCATCCATCTTTTTAGGGAGGGTTTAGACAAGCAGCATGGTTGACATGGGCCTGGAACACAGACAGACAAACATATTTAATAAGGCACACCTGTGATAAATTAAGAGTTCCCAGGTCACCTGACCTGCACGTCTTGTCCTGGAGGAAACTAATCATGTTCTTTGTGTGTGTGAACGTGTGATAAGGCAACACACATGGGAAAAGAAAATCAAAGAGAACAAAGACAGGAGGATAATTAGCCAAGACAGAGATTCATTTTCCACCTAATTACAAAATAAAGATTGAAGTGAGTGGCTACTAATTGCTGCTTTGGCATTCTAGTCATATCAGCTCCTGCTTAGCTTTGTTTTCATATCAGCAGGATAAAAATGTGACGTGGGGCCTTTCTATGTATTAAACTTAACTGAAAACCCTTTACAGATGTAGGGTTTTGTTTCTTTGTTTGTTTTTAATATGTGTTTCAGATTTAGTATGATGTAAAATGAAAAATTATGCTAATCTAACCAGTGATGTAATTTAGGGTGACTAGCATCCAGGATTTAATCTCATTATCTTAAAGGTACACTATGCATGCTTTAACTAAAAAAAAATGTCTCTCAGTCATCACTTATGACCCATTAGAAGTGTGTGGCGGTATAATTTTCTGCAGAGACTCTGCCCTCTGCTTGTAATTTCTTATTTTTTTGTGTTTGAGATGTTTCTGGGCGTGTAACCCCACAGCACTCAGGTGAGGCTGGGGCTTTATAAGAAGGAAGCAATCAGGAGCCAGACCATTTCGTCCATTCAGTTAACATTAGCTATGCAACAATTACATCTGGCAGTTACAGGCGTGTCTACGTAAAAAGTACACTTTGTGTGGTGCAATCTGTTTTAATTAAGTGATGTGCAAACATGTAACTAGTTTAAACACCTTTACACAATGGGGCGTAATGAATAAACAGCCCGAAAATGCAAAATACTTGCTTGTGAATATTCTGCAGTGAAACTAATCATACTGGCAGCGATACCAATTTGCAACAAGTAGGATCCTATTGGCCCACTGCAGCGTCTGGCAGTGCAGACCTTAAGTTATATCTATGACATATTCTACACTTTTTTCTTCGTCCATTAATTTAGAAATTCACTTAAACCCGACATGAAATACCAACAATGATGACCCCTTCAACCCACAACTGTTTGAGGAAATTAGAAAAGATAAGTGACAGTGATAAGGGCATCTATATAAGGCATTTTTTTTTATATTGAAGTCATGTGACTGTTTGTATCCAAAGGCTTTGCTGCATAATCAATAAGCTAATCTCCTTGAATAAATACAAACAAAAGCCCCCACATCCTTTGTAATTTCCTGTTCCTGTCTGCCTTTCACAGCTTCTTTCCGATCTCAGTACTGTATCAGTTCCCAGCAGAGCTGCCTGATTGATTAAACTGCGTCTTTACAAGAGCGGACCCAAATGGACACACACACACGCGCACACACATATTTAATCAAAGGGGAGGCCTTCCATGATTTATTCATTCCCGCAGCTCCCGTCCCCGTCAGACCCTCAGACCCTCCCCCACATTATTCAGATCATACCATATTCATAGTCAGCTCAAGGCAATGCTTTAAACGCTAACATGGAAATCATAACAGCAAAGTCAAACATAACTCATTACTGTTAAACCAAGGACAATAATTATTTATACTGATAACGCAACAGAATGCCAGAAACCCTCTCAGGACTTTATCTGCCAACTACCTTTGAAGTGCAGATGCAGAATCAGCTCCTGCTCCTCCTACACTGCCAACGTTTTAGCCCTATATCTGCACCTTCATCAGGTCTAAGCTGTATGTTTCCTCCCTGACTCTGCAGATTGTCCCTCTCCCTCCACTGAGCACGTGGTCTGCGGAGTAATATTCCTGAAAGCTCTCGGCCAGGCAGTGCTGCTTCCCACCGAGCTTTTGTCCAGGCAGCCCAGCGTGGAGGAATGGGGGAATGTTAAATAGACAGAGAGTAAGTGGGAGCTAGTAAAGAGTATTAATCGTATGTGTGTGTGTGTGTGTGTGTGTGTGTGTGTGTGCACAGAGGACTGTAAAGCCCATGCTATATACCCTTTGCTCCTTCTGATCTCTCCTATAAATAAGCACTGCAACAGCGTGAGCTCCTACATTTACGAGGTCGTCTTATGAATGGCCTTTAGGAGATTTAGCAACAAGAGAGAGGGAGCAAGAGAAAAATCATGAATTGAATTAGGGAGGGAAAAGGGGGAAGGTTCATTCTCTACTCTTAAGCTGAGGCTGAAAAAGAAGCTTTTATTTGGCTATTTTAATGCAAATTAACCCCAAGAAATTCTTCATTGTGTTATGGATGTGTGAGGCAGTTATGCTGGGCCCCATTTACACACATTTATATGTGATTTAAACAAAAGGAAGAGTACTGGAAGGTACAGAGGGCATTTTGTTTGACTCATGGAGGCAAAAGCCAAACACATTTGAAAAGCAAAATAAATGGGAACCATAAAAAAAGATTTAAAAGACTAGTTTAACATTTTTTGCTGAGAGTTACATGAAGCTACAGCCTGTGAGATTGGCTTATCTTAGCACAAAGACTAGAACAGGTGGAAACAGCTAGCATGGCTCTGTGCAATGGAAACAAATCCACCTACCAGCGTGTCTGACCTCCCAAAAAAAGTGTCTTATCGTACTTGAATTTTTTTACAGATTAAACAAATTAGATAATGTATTTATCACTATGTTTTAGAGGTGCTGCTAGGCTTATTTTGTTTCCTTTAGACACCTGTTTCCAGTCTTTATGCTAAGCTAACTAAACCTGCTGTTGACTTCACTTTCGTGTCTAATGCACAGACATGGGGGTCGGTATCAATCTTCATATCTAAGGACATTTTAATATTAGGTACGATTGATTTGTATCATGTGATTGCCACCTCTCCACTTAGCTTTCACATTATGTTGTTCCCTACCCAAGTACATTCGCGTCATCATCTGTTTGGGGCTCTGCGCAGGGCTCTCCACCTCCCACTGGAGCTCCAACTGCAGGTCAAAGGAAACCAAATCTGGGATTGTCCACAGCAGGCTGTGCTGCCGTCTGATATAGAGGCATCAGTGTTTAACTGAAAATGTTTTATAACCTTTGGTACAGTTATTGTTAACATCTGATGCGTAATGTACTGTAGCACACATGAACTGTACTCGAGACAACCTTTTCAAGTGGATTCAGGTGCAAATCAGCATACTGTAGCCCGTGTACGTTACACAGTGCTCACATTAATCAAACAAACTGGACTTTGGGGTCAAGTGTACTCAGATCTGGGCCCAGGTTCCTGATGTGAAAGCAAATAAGCATACTTCCCGAAATGTCAGACTATCACTTTAATACAAATAAATGTTCCCTCCTGTGACTGCAGAGTTTCCTATCTTTTGCAGTTGACTTCTCCTGCAATCTCTGTAACCTTTTGGAGGTCATCCAAACATCACTTCCACGCTCCACTCCTTTTTTTTAAGCTGTGTTAATCAAGCCACCAGGTCAATAAGAGGATTTGTTCAGCTTCAGATAGCTCTTTTAGATTCTTAGACTATATGTCTGGGATTATTTTGGCTACCTGTGGCCCCACTGGCACTGAGACTCTTTTCAGAAAGGCACCAAAGCAGCTCCATGGTAAACATGAACCCCACTGCAACCTGAGACTTTCTACTTTCCCTCTGACAGCAGTGCAACACAGCCAGCTCTACGTCTACTGACATCAACAGCTCGACAGTCAGATAAATCACAGTCTAATAATCTTGTCAGTGTCTGAATATGATGCATTCACAAACAAACTGACAGGATGCAGTGTTACCAACTGTTTTCCAATAATCCAGAAAGAGAATTACTGCTTTGATTAAAAACACAACACAAAAGGAAGGGTGAGCTAGTATAAGCACAAAAGATGTCTTTCAAGGCCAGATAGAGATCCATCACACATGATTTGTGGCTTACATCAGAACTGCCTTCCCCCACTTTTGTCAAAGCACTCTAAAATAGAAAAGACCTTTGCTTTAAATCAAGAGGCTGAAATCAATATAAAGAAGTGACATGAAACTGTAAGTGTCGAGGCCCTCCAGCATACGTGTTGGGTACAGTGTGATTTACAAACGTTTGGCAGTGAGCTAAACATTTATATATGCAGAACACATTATGCTATATCATGCTGTCATGGCTTTGCTCTAGGTATATTGATGTTTGACATTAAAAGCTTGCAGAATCAGCTGTTCCTAAATATATACTATCAGCAGTGCAGCATTGTGTTTTTATTAGGAAAGGCAGTAAGGGACTGTCACTCCACCACTTTGGTCCAGACTGAAATATCTTAACTACTAGATGGATTGCCACAAAATTTTCTGCAGACATTCATGTTCCTCAGAAGATGAATGCTAATGAGTTTGATGATCCCCTGACTTTTCCTCTAGCTCTACCATAACATTGACTTTTTTTTTCATATTGACTGAAATGTGTCAACTGCTGCTGCCGCCCTCTTCTGCATGTCATCCCCCCTCACACCCCTGACCATCCCTTCATTAAAGGCCTGAAAGCCCCAAAAATGATCTTAAAAAAAGAAATAAGGTCGCTAAGAGGGTCTGAGAAGTTGCTAAATGTAGCATGAAAGTTGGCAACATTGTTATAATGTCAGGCTTTTCACCCCACTTTTGAATGTGGCCATTCAGGATCAATATAAACACTTGCCATTACGACCTTGTCTTTCAGCTCAAAATGTATCATATTGTAAGATGACTCTGACATATTGTCATTTACTATGCTGTTTGGAGGACTTATTGTAGCATAACAACAAGCAGTAGCTTCAGGGAGATTGGCAGGGGTGGGATAAAGCTCAGGGGCTTCCTGTCCTCACCAAGCAGTGAACTATTAGCGGAAGCACTTCTCATAGCAGTATAAATAGCAGACGCACACATAACTCTGACTGAAATACCCTCTCACCTCATCCCCTGTCTGGCATCAGCAGCAGCAGCAGCAGGAGAAGAAGCCCCCTAAGTTCAGCCTGGGGGCCTTCAGGACAACAGCAACCAAGAGAGACGGTATAGAAAGTTTACAGAAGCCAGATTGAGTGTGGCATACTTTAACTTCCTCCCAGCATGTCACTGAACAGGATCTCATTTCAGCACATTCGTTAGTATGAGATCATCTTGTCACATGGGGTTGACCTTTGCTGCCATACTGAAAAGAAGCTGTAGGATTTGGGGCTGGCACAAGCCTGTACTGAGGAGAAACTGGAAAACGGAACAAAAAGACATTCATTATCAACCTGCCAGCTGTATCTGAAGCTGAATGTCTGTTCCACAACATTGTATGGTCCTGCCTTTGAAGAAACTAGTGCAGTGTCCGTTCAAAGCACGCCTGTTCGGAGCAGTCGGACAGCTTGGCCTGTGATACTGCTGCTTGCAGCTTTCTCGAAAACTGCCAATATAAACAATGTCATACTTGACACTGCGCCTCTTTGGATCTTGAGCAATACTCTCCATAACCTGCCATGACATAGTTGAATCACAGACCCAAGTCTTGGCTACTTAGAACCAGAAACATTGATGAAATACGCCCTGATTCATGAGAACAAAATAGGGACAGACTTCACCATTAGGAAAGGTAGGCTTCTGCCTCCAAACTAAAAGGCCCCCAAACAGCTATTAATTTATTATGGTGATTAGAAATGAAAAAAATGACATATTCTAACTCATCGTGCCCCAAAATAACACACAAAAGGACTCAAAGCACCTTTAAAAAAATGTAACTCAACCATATAATATTTACTTACTCGATATTTCTACTACAGAAGAAAACACTGTAGCACTAGTTACTGGTTACACTGCAGATTCAAATTGTACAAAGAAAATATAACAACTAAAATATGATATGTTATTATTCATCCAAATATCAAGCAATATATTAGAATTGAAAGCTTTTTGGGTTAATAATGCCTCTCTTTCACTCTTTATTTTAAGTCAAAATTTGAATGCAGGATTTTTACTGTGCAGTCTTTATAGTTTTACTTTTAATAGTCAGTCATTTTACTTTACAAATAAATGTTTTTGGTCAGTGGTGTAGTGGTAGTTGATGAGGTAGGTCTAATACTAAGTAGATGGGTAGGTTACTGAGGATGCAGTGGGTATACTCTCCTATATATTCCAATGGTTTTTTGGCTTCTAGGTGGATATACTGTAAACTGTATATCCACACCACTGTTTTTAGTACTTCTTCTAACACTGCCAATATCCCAGCATCATTCCCAGTTGGAGAAATGTGTTTCTGAAAAGTCAGAAAGGATTAGATTAGCAAAGTAATTTGGTCTCGCAGTACACACTTTAAGAGTTGCAATGGAAGAGTGGTGCTGTTCCTGTATATGCTATGTGTTTGTGCTAGTTGACTCCAGGGCTGTGAAGAAAAGTCCCATTGTAGCGATAGTATATTCAGCAATCAGCAGCAAAAGTAAATGGCAATCACTGCTGCAGACAACATGATCAACTCTGCTGGGCCAAGAGTTTAGTTATAACGTTAATAAATTCAGCATCTATACTGCAGTCAATGAGCCAAGGCCAACTTGCTTTGGATGGCATACCCATCTTTTGACATAGCCCTGGAGCCACGCCCTCGGGGCTGTGTAAAGCCACAGAGCACCATTGCTTGTTTGGTTGTCCATGTCCAAGTCCAACTTCCATCAAATTCAACACTGCACTTCCTTACGCCCCCAGCATTAAGGCTCATAACCATATTTTAGCAGATTAAGATTATTCTGATGCACAATGTGTTAAAACTAGATTAACATGTTCTTATTAATCATACAAACTCAGCTGAAGATCAACACAGGCAACTGAACTGAAGGAAATATCCTGATAGCCAGCTAGCAGCCTGATAGCTAAGCTTGCACACTAGGGGTGTAACGATCCATCGATCTGGATCGATACAGCGATTTAATGATCAACAATCCAATCACATCGATGCAAAGTGGAAACATCGATCATATCGTCATCTTTAGCATAGGCTTTTATTTTGAAGGTCTGTGTCAGTGTCAAACAGCGGCAGGCAGATGGTTAGCAGCCAAGAGAAAGACGATGAGGACAACGTTATTTACTCGGGAATAAATCAGCATAGTGGAAATATTATGGATTTCGGAGAAAAGAAGGATCAACAGACAGCACATGGCGCATGTAAACAATGACGTCACGAGACAGAACACAACGTGACGTTACCTGCCTGGACGAGTATCTCACTCCGCTAGCTTCTGGCTTTAGCAACATTAGCCGCTCTGTTTTAACAATGTTCGTCTGAAAAACCCTGCATGCAGGCTGAAATTCAACCAAGCTGTCCTGTCGGGAGATGCAGTGACTTAAACCAACGGTGAGTAAGATGAATATTACTGCTGCGTGTCATTTGTTAAGCTATGAGAAGAGGAAACATGTCTGCTAGCCGCTAGGCTAATGTATGCAATGGAAACATGCTAAAGCTAATAATGGGTGATTAGCAAAAAACAACTGACAGGTCTCTGACCCTTGACAGTTATTACTGAGCTTCCTTCATGGCTTTAAGCCAGATATTCCTTAAGTTTTAAGTTTCCAGAAAGGTCTCTCTCTCAGAAAGCCCTTTGTGTCAGTGGAGTCAGTTTAAAGTGCACTTTACTGAACTTATTATGTATGTGTTTTATGGCCAAAAGTAAAAAAGAAATGGGTGTCAGCTTCGTCTGTAACAGACTGTGTTAAATGGGCATTTAATATCACCTAATATCGATCGCAGACCCCTGAGTCATATTGAATCGAAATCGTATCGTGGCACACTTTGTTATATCGGAAAATATCGTATCGTTGTTCATAGTATCGATATGATATCGTATCGTGATGAAACTGGTGATTTACACCCCTATTGCACACTGCCATATGGTTGCTCCGAAATCCATCACAAAAGTTAAATTTTTTGAACGTACTCGAGGCAAATGTCAGACTGAAATATTTTGGAGGGGAGGAGTTTCTCAGGCACATAAGATATCACAGAGATTCCCATAGGAATGAATGGACTTCCAGGTGGCTCGTCTCCGTACACATATGTAAGTGGAAGCGAGGCGTACGAACAGAAGGCTCTGTCCATCTCTATATCTAACACTGAGCATAAATTAGCCAATACGCTCGCCTAGTGTGAAGTAGATCAGATGAACGGTTCTTGAGATATGGACACACATAAATGTACAAACAGAAAGATAGAGATTCCTTGCTTTACAGTTAGATACTCATAACATCTCTGATGCTTTAGGGAAACAAACTCCACAACTCACAGAAGCAGTGAAACTCTATGAAAGAAAGAGCATGACTAAGCTGATTTCTATGAGCACTTAAACATTATGGGCTGTGTGTGCGCCATGAGCTCACACAGCCATGAGTAAGCACAGAACAGAGCATCAAAGCAGTGATATCATTTTCACCATTGAATTTGGTGGCACAACACACAATGAGGACAACCCCGAATGACCACAGGCGACAGTAACCCACACCTTCATACTATAGAGAGAAAATGAGTCAGTGGCATCTAATTACAGTAAGTCTGGGCCAAACTGTTTCAAGACAGTGTATCAGAGGAGTAGAGATGAGAGCGATGGGAGCATCTTGGAAACTAAGCAGCCAGAGAGGGCACTATCATAGAGCTAATGTACTGTTCAGTCAGGAAAGATAATTGCTGCGTTGCGATCTGAATAATACATTTCTCTGACTGAGACTGCAAAACATCAAGTCGACATGTTTTGAGCTCCCACAGTCTGCAGAGCTGATGAAATCATCATCAAGTCATCAGGGCTGTTCCAATGACAACTCTGAGGTCATAACTTTTCTGGGATTTGGTATTTATGAATACATGGTGATCTAATGATTTCTGACACTCTTTTACTGCAACGATTACAGGAATGAATAAAATTATTTGAATTATATTCCAAGCAGAGTTTTATTGGCTGTCTGCCGAGTCACTGGTCAGGTCAAATTTGATGACTTTGAATTTTAAAGAACAACTTAAAGCAGCTTTAATCAATATTTCTATAACAACAATAAATCAAATGACAATGTAAAACAATCTGAAGACGATGAAAGGGGTCAATTGTAGTGACGGACCTGCAGCATGTAGAATTATTAGACCCTGGAGCTTCCCTCTTGTGATTCACTAGAAGTGTGTGGTGGTGTATTTATCTGCAGAGACTCCACCCTCTGCCTGTATTTTCTTATTTTCTTCCCTTTTTGCTATGTTTGGGAAGTTTATGGGCATGTACCCCCAGACAATATAGCATGCAGGTGAGGTGCGGACTTTATAAAGGAGGTAGGGACCAGGTAGTAGCTGCATACATCCAAGACAAAGCTACGAAAATCATAGACACAGTGCAGAAAAACGCAAATATGTCAAGGCAAAAAACTAAGCAGAAACAGCTGACAAAAGCTTTCACTTTACTGTCACGTGTGGGCGCTGAAGGAACTGACGAGGAGGTGGCCTGTTTCTTGTTGGACAGGTGGGTGCCAGCAGTTAGCTTAGTTAGCTTGTTAAAGTATTGTGAGATGAGATGAGATTTATTTCTGTGAGGACGCATCCAGTAGCTTGTCTTGTTTTTCTCTGTTTGTTATTTTTGCATCTATATAATTTAATTTTAACTGCATTCATATTTAGTTTACACATTTTATTTGGCTCTTTACATTAAATTTGGAACTATTTGACGTGCAGATAATGAGTGTTGTGATTAAGTTTAGCGGAGTCATATATATAAGATGTGAGATGCCACTATAGTTGTTGATGTTCAGTTGTCCTGTAAGTTGAAGTTCATAGGTAAGATAGGAGAGAGAAACCTGCCTCACAGTATTGACTTTTCCATTACAACAAATAACGTTCCTACATTAGTAGCTTGCAGTGTATGAAGAAGCAGTGTCAGGAGAGGGGGCTGAGTTTGAATGTTTTGTTAAAGCAACAATTTCTGCATAGTAGGCCTCTACCTTTGAGGTGCTTCAGAGTGAGTTTCAGCTTACTGTTTAGCTGTCCAGTACACAACTTTACTATTTACTGTTCATTCTCACCGCTCTCATGGCATCGTTTAGCAGAAAAGTTCTAAAAACCTACCACCTGTTCAGCACCAAAGAGCAGACGGACACATTAATGACTTTACAGGGCATTTAGCAGCTAAGGAGACAGATTTTGGGAGCTGGTAGAGACCACAAACAGAGCTAAAAGGCAGGTAATATTGGACTCACTTTTACCAGGTGGACAGAGACAAGACTCCAAATTAATAACGATGTTGCTCCATAACTTGTAGATATACAAATAAGGTAAGGATGCACAATACTGGTGTTTTTGCCAATAAACAACACACCGATATGTAACAACTCTAGACCGATAACCAATATCGATATATCCACTTTTTTCCCTGACCTAATTTTAGTGATCATCAAGTCTCTTCTGTAGTGGAATTAATATCATATTAAACATGCATACTCTTATCGTGATGGCCCACCAACAGATGGAGACATGAAATACAACACTTTTCAATGTATGTAATATTCATTCATTGTGTAAAATAAGAAAAAACATGTTGGGCGATTCTAATACTTCATTTTAAAGCCAATATTGGCTGATACTGATGACGTGTCGATATTATCGTGCATCCCTATGAATAAGGAATCATTTGCTTACAAAATTAGCTGTATTACTGTATTAACTAACAATATGACAACATGTGGACACTGTTCCCAACTTGCTGCCTCCAAGTGGCCAAAAAATCAGCAAGTTTGAGGATTATCAGGTGTTCCTTTATCAGCTGAGAAAATGACCTTTCTTCGTACTAAAAGGTCATTGGATTTTGTGGGGAAAAAAAGCACTGTCACAAAGCTGAAAACTTTAATTAGCTGTGCGTGGCTTTCACACAAACTGTCATATGGAAATCAGAATGAATAACTTCAGATTTTCTATCTACAGCAGATGGAGATGAACTCATTACAAAGTCATCTTTACAGATAGTAGATGTGATGTCACAGCATACTGGCAGCAGCATTATTCATCCCACTCTCTTCCAGTAGCTGCATCACATCAGCACATCAGTTTACTTTATTGACTGTCTCCTCCTGGCACTCACTCCTTTGGTGCAACATCTCCTCAGGAGTCTTCCCTCTGTTGCACTTTGGCCACAGCAGTGAGCCACACAATACTTTAAGCTCTTAGTCTGTTTTTAAAATAAGTTCCAGGAATGTTGCTGGACAGTGGGCAGGTTTCAGACGGTGACCTGACCCTCGCTCTGACTGTCTGTGTGTCTGTGTGAATGCTGATGTCATCCCCCTGGTCTCACCAGGCGACAGGGTGACTGCAGCCCGAGTAAACTGAGGAGCCACCGGTTAAATATGGAGCTCCAAAACAGACAGGGACCTGTAGTAAATTATGCTAACTCTTAAAAATAAAGGCCCAGTGTGTAGGATTTAGGGGGATATATTGGCATAAACATGAATATAATATTCATAACTATGTTTTCATTCTCATATAATCACCTGAAACAAAAAACTGTTGAGGTTTTGTCACCTCAAAATGAGCTGTTTATATCTACTAAGGGAGCAGGATCACTTCAGTCCTCTTCTACAAAGTTCGCCATTTTGTTTCTACATGATTAAGTGGGGAAAGGCAAATAAAAGAACAATTAAACAGTCAGAAAATAAGTTCAGAAAATTACATCACTCTACTGTATACTGTATACTGTATATAATATCGATATATTGCCCAGCCCTACCTACTTCTGATACTCTGAGTACTTTTTTGTTCACAATGTCTCTGTACTTTGACTTAAGTGGGCTTTTAAATTTAGGACTTTTACTCTTATTTTTACATTGTAGTACTGCCACTTTTACTTGAGTACAGAATGTGAATACTTCTTCCACTGCTGGTTATATTCATGAGCCACATTTCTGTGCATTGCTCTTTTAGTGCACCGTCACTATGTAAAGGTTGATGAAAAGTTTCAAAGTTGGAAACACATAATGTCTGGCTTTAGCTGTGCCAGCTTAATTTGTAGTGGAAAATGCAGTATAGATTTTTGGGGTAATGACATAAACTATAGATAGTAATATTATAAAACAGTCTCTCTGGCACCTCAGCAGATGAAATATCAATCGCAAAGCTTCAGAAGAGGTAAATTAAG
Source organism: Cephalopholis sonnerati (assembly GCA_019142605.1). NCBI lineage: Eukaryota > Metazoa > Chordata > Actinopteri > Perciformes > Serranidae > Cephalopholis > Cephalopholis sonnerati. The sequence continues at coordinate 19,464,740 of JAGQAX010000002.1, forward strand.
TCAGTCTCTTATTTGTGTTCATAGGATTTCCAGAGATTCACCAGCATATCTGCTATAATTAATTCATGATACTAGGAGGATGGGAACAGGGCTTATGAGTGTTCCAGTCACACTGAGAGACGCAGCAAAACAGCTGTTGGCAAACACATCAGAGAACAAACAGTCACACACATCTCATCCATGGTCACACATACACACAGGCCTCCACACTACAGGACATATTAATATCTCCACTCCCCTTGTGTGAAACCAGCATCAGATCTGAGCTGCCCTGAAAAGAAATCACTTAAAAACCCTTTTTCCCCTTCTTCTGAAATCACTGCCTGCCAGCTGATTCAGCACAAGCTCTACTCTCATCCACTCTCCACTTACTGTAAATCATCGTCTATTAACTCAGGCTGCTCTAGCTGTGCATGCCGTGTATAAACACACTAAAACTCCTGCACCCAGTTCAGTTATGAGAATGATTTAGCAAATTCAAGGACTATGCAGCATGGAAATGCTGACTGTAGCAGCCACACAACTCAAATTTCAGCTTTTTACTGCCCCAAAAATGAAAGTTCAGGGTATGGTGAACATTTTGCACGAGGAGCAGGTGCAGATACAAGACAGCACAGATTTAAACTGAGTGTGTGAGGTGCAACAAAAAGTCAAAAGGACACACAGGGCACAAAGCTCAGTGCTGCATTCACGCACTCACCAGCTCTGAGGCTCTGGGGTAAGCTGCTGGTGAAGTGCTAGAGAGAAACCAAAAAAGGTGCCACGGTCTCCCAACTTATGCAGCGTGTGTGTAGTATCCAGGTTAAAGCCCCATACTTGGCTTGAAAGGCTCAATAGAGCCCAGAGGAGAATAGTCCAACGATGAGAGGAACAAGACGAGAGGGAGACAGTGTTCCCATGTCCCAACGGGGCTGCCATAGCAGAGTGCAGGTCCTCTTAGCAGCAGAGCAAGTTCAGTTCAAGAAGGGGAGAATCCTTTTGTGGCTCCCAGAGAGATAACAGAGAAGAATCCTGTGTAGTGTCCTCTGTGGATGCCTCCCTTGTTTCTAATTCTCTTTCTCTTCCTCCCCTGCTCTATCGTGCTGCCTCTCAACTCCGTTTGCTGCTGTCAGTCTGAAGTGCAGGCTGCGAAAATGTGGCCGCCACTAGTACGTGTGTGTGTGTGTGTGTGTGTGTGTTTCTTTCAATGCATGTGCGCCTCCCCCTCCTCTATGCTCAGAGGGAGACAGAGGACAAGTGCCTTGAATAGCCCGCTCACTCCTCCCCCTCCCCTCTCTCTTTCAGTCCCTCCCTCCCTCCCCTCTCTCAGCTGACATCAACACTCAAGGGACTGCTGCCAAAATACCAGGCAAGGTTGTCAAGATACTTGGAGGCAATTGAATAGAGAGAGAGAGGGTGAAAAGACAGCAGACTGTTTTATCTGTTGGAGTTCACACGGTCCAGAGTGCCTCTCTCTCTGTGTCCACTCCTTGCTGCAGGTGCTTGTAGATCTGAGGTGCATGAAGAGGAAAAAAGCTGATTTTCAAAGTTAAAAAGCCAGACATGAAGAATCTAAAGGTTTCTCTTTACTCTGAGCTTGAAAGTGTTGACGTCTGACTTGATCTGGAATGAATCAGGGAGACAAAAGAGGCCTAAATGTGCACAGTGACCCAGGAAACTTTATTACAGACCTTTAGCTCCTCTGGAAAGGGAGAGCAGGACAAGTATGTGCTGTGACAGAGCAATGAGACATAATCAGGAAATTTGCAAGACTCAAACAAAGCACATCAAGTGTTATTTTTTGGTGGTTTACCTCAATGATTTTCCATACAAGTAGCTCACACAAACAGCTTAATGGCAGCCTACCTCAGCCATGCCCTCTCACCCACAGCTGCTGTTTTAACCAGCTGATTTCTGTCTCTCCGGGGTCAATCTGTGTGCAGCTGTCAGTGTGTCACCTCAACTGTTCCACACAGTAAACCTCACACACACAACAGTTGCACACCAACAACGTGAGAAAATGAGGTGGTTTTGTGTGTCACCTTCTCAGGATTGTGGAGAATAAAGAAAATGTTTAGAGGCATGTGACTTAAGATATTATTCAGCAGTGAGGTTTTATAGGTGACTATTTAAACCCAAATACCAGAAAAAATGCTGGTATTGTATGTTTCTGCAAACCACAGATACATTACATTTGCACATTATTATGTACTTAATGTACTTTATGTTTAACAACGTTGTTGTTATATGGATAGGTTAAGGCACAAAAAACCATGTAGTTATGGTCAGGAAAAGATCATGTTTTGGCTCGGTTTTGTAGGCACAACCCGGCAGGAAAAGCAGTGATGTCTCAGTAAAAGACAACCGCTTTTTGTGCCACTATCCCAGCCGACGGGTCGCCACAAAACACCCACATTTAGAGTCTAAAAGGTCGATGGAAACACAGCAATGACTCGCTAAAACACAACTGGTTTGTTGTCTCTTGGTCTCAAACAGCTTGGCTGGCATCTGCGTATCAGCATATCATGTCACTTTAGAAATGCTGATATGACATGAAATGTATTTGAGGTTTGCAGAAACGTATTTCATTTTCTTCTAGCGACTGGGCTGGATATTCATATTTCCATGAAAGTGTAAAATGTTTTATTTGCAGCTAAAAGTGCAAGATGAATACATTTTTTATTAGTTTTCCAACAGGTCTGACATGCAGAGTAGATCATACAAGGGATATTAATATTAGAATATCAAAATGAAGACACAAAGAGTTCATATTGATGGTTGGAGGTTGGAAAACACTGCACGTCCACAACACGTGAAAACATACTACTTTTTAAGACGCCAACACAAAAAAGACATCTCAGAGTTCATTGCTTTCCTGGTGTGTCATTCACACTCAGTGCCCTCTTGTTAGCTTACATGTTACATTACATCAGCCCTGCCAGGTTATTGTAGTTATCAAGTCAGTTGCATCAAGTATGTCCTCAGTTTTAGATGGTTTGTTTTCTTGCAGAGAGCCTCTAGCTGACTAAACCATGTGATGGACTTGGTTAGTGTGGTTTTAATGCTGAGACGTTAGCTTTGAGCTTTGACAAAGAGGCAGCTTAGCCTCTCAACAAAACTTGCACATTAGGGAGGATTATAACTGACCTAAGATTAGTGTCTTTGGGCACTATCATCAGGGATGAGTTCCTCTCATGTGATCATGCTGGCATCATGGACCAGCTTCTGGTTTCAAACACTCTCTGCCCCCTGCTGCCTTTATGTGGTATTAAAAAAAGCTGATGAGCTATACTATACACTCAGCTGCCTCTTCAGACCTAGCTAAAACGAATGCAGTCTAATACAACAATGTGTATGTGATTCAGCTTTATGGTTATTTTGAGGCTGCAACTTGTGGTGCTGATGAAATGTATTGTCTTATACTGACAGGTATATTTAATTTTTTGTTCACTTTATTTACATCAGTAATGTCTGCTGAAAAACAGTTCAGCAGCACAACAAGCTACATCTTTACTGCAGGTTTATTAGGCTGCATCGTTTTAGCTAGAAACCTAATACACTGGCAACTGAGAAGTGGATTCACAAAAGGACTGAGCACCTTTTGTGGCTGCTAAACCTGCAGAGATATGACAAAAAGAGTCTTCAGAGAGTTGGTGGTAACTGAAGCACACTGAAAGACTTGAATATTACATCACAAACTCTCTGACTCGTTTAAATTCCCTGCCTGAAATTTTGAAGAATGCCTTTGCACCCTGCCGGTCAGGACCTGTAGCTCAGGACCTTTTTTTCTCACATTCATGCCAAATTGATCATTACAATCAGATGCAGAAAAAAGGGCAATTAGCTGCAAAACTTTATTGGTGTGATTGTGGGGTAATATCATTAGTGCAATATCTTTTGTGACTTGGACCTTAAGAAGGGGCAGACAGTGGTTGTGAGTGATGCACTATTCATGGTGCTATCAGCATTCTTTGTGAATTCACTCCTCATTGTATCTGCAATATCAGAATAAGATATTTTAGGCTACTTTGAGATCAATGCTAATGTCAGCATGCTAACAAGTGCACAGTGGCAATGCTGGCATTCAGCTGGTATCACTTTTAATTTTGTTGACAACAACTATGATGAAAATTTTTCGTCAGTGACCTTTTTTCCATGATGAAAACCAGACAGTGACGAGCTACAAATAGATATTTATTCTAAAAACTAAGATGAAATCTACGTTTCATTTTCATTAACGAGACATGACAAAAATGTTACCGGTGGAGTATTGGACAATGAAAGCCGAGAATGCTTGCCATTATCTTCAATGCAGCATGAGCGACAGGCTAGCAAACTCCAGTAAATAGTCTGCACCAGGATGTTTCACTAGCCAGCTAAAACGTTCACACCCGAGCAGCGTCAGCCGTTGGTGCAAGTTGGCTAAAATCTCATGAATTTTTGCCAACTAAAACGTTTTGAATTTTCATTGACTAAAGCTAGACTAGAACTATTCAGAATATCTGTAAGAATATCATCTCAAGACTAAGACTAAATCTAAAATAGCTCTCAAAATCAACACTGGCTGATATAATGTTTGCCATGTTCACCATCTTAGTTTAGCCTGTTAGCATGCCAACATTTGCTAATTAGCACTAAACACAAACTGCAGCTGAGGCTGATGGGAATATGTCATTAGTTTTATCGATATTTGGACACAAAATATTGGAGACATTTAAATATTGAATTGATGAAATTTATCCCGTGGAAGATGTGAATGTGTGTACCAAATTGTGTGCACAAAATTTCTTGGAAATCCATCCAATTTGTCAAGATATTTTACTGTAAACCAGAAATGTCAAAATGCTGGCAGCGCTAAAACTAAAGTCGCCAAAGTCGATAGGATTCATCCTCTGAGGGCAACAATTATCTGTACAAAATATTATGGCAATCCATCCAATAGTTGATATTGGATCGATGAGATATTTTATTTCAATCTGGACCAAAGTGACCAAACCAGTCAACCACCATTGCCAAACCTTGAGTCATGCAGCAAATAGATCATTTGTTAGCAATTATCTTAAGTGATGGAAAAGATGTAAAAATAGCCAAACAATGTTGGAAACTTGTTATCCCTCATCTTCAGTGATGGAACAGATTTAAAAATACTGAAAGATCAATAATGCTGTCAACTCTGTTTGTGTTTCTGAGTATGTGGGAAAGTTCAGCATGCATGTATCTCCTTGGAGCATCTTGGCCTGAGCAAGAGCACGCACTGGGGAGTTTGTCAGCAGTGTCTCCCACACACAGCTCACTGACTCAGTGTCCTGAATAAATATCTCAAACCTGATCAAAAGGCTGATTTCTGATATCCAAGAACATGATGTGACCCCTGTCCGTTCTCTGTATGCTGGGCAGCTCCAACTTATAAATTCCAGAAGGACTCCACAGAGCAGAAGAAAAGGAGGAAGAAGAAAGGAATGGTGTGGGATGTCGAGAAAATGCTGAAAACATCCTAATGGCAGCTCGGGCAGGAGGCCAGACAAGAATGCCTTCAGACAGAACAAAGCACAGTCAGAGGGAGGGATGGAAGAAAGGGAAAGGGAAGAAGAAAGGGATGGAGAAGAAGGGAGCAGAAGTGATGGCTGGCCTTAAAGATTATCTGCCACAACGTCCATGACACCGGCGAAGTGCTCATTAGTAGTCTGAGCCACACCTCAAGGAGAGATCTTATTTTAGACGGCGAGCAGGGAGCAGTACACAAGCAGGCAGGGTCATTTTTCCTGTTATAGACCCCCTCCACTTCGATGACTGAGACAGCCGCAGTCAGCACTATTACTGTATTGATTAATGGATAGTGTGGGATGCTATAAGAGGGAGTGGTGCTGGTTATTATGGGATTAAATGAAAGCATGCCCACTCTGGCTATTTAACTGCACATGATCCCAAAGGAGGAGGCCAAACTGAGCACTGTGGTTTTGTCAGACTGTAGATAATAACATTTAGCTACAACTTTATGGATTTTTGTGACACTGATTTAATTGTTAGAGGATTTAAGAAACAAACTAGTAAATTTCTGCTTTGTTTTGATGCATTGCAGCAAAGATCCAAACTCCTTATACAACCATCATAAATGCACACTCTGCTGAAACAAATAACTAACTCTCCACTCATGACAGCAAAAAGGCAAACAACAGCCTTGATGGCAGGACATCGTAGGTGGCTCAGATTGAGAAGTAGGTTTGTGATGCTTAGATGCCGCACAACTCCTTCCAAAAGAACTTTCTCCTCTCAACTCCCTCCCATCTCATCCACTGTCCTTGTGCTTAAGAGACGGCCTTTGCACACCTCATTACCCGCTGTTGTTGGTGCAGCTCCTCGACCCTCAAGACCTGCAGAGAGATGGGGTTGCCATGTGGCAGGATCAGGGCTGGCCCTGGACATCTGGGGGCCCTAAGCAAGATAAATTTCGGGGGCCCTACTTTGCCGTACATACACAGCCCCTGGGGTTGGTCCCAGTGTTACATTTGGTAAGTTTCATGTTTGCTGCCAAATTATGGATGTCTTTCTTGGAAAATTAAAGCGTCACTAAAGCGTTACTAAAGCTACTAAAGCATTACTAAAGTTGTTCAAACTAATTTTGCTGCTCAGATCCAGTTGTAACTATGACCCATTGTGTTGATAGAGCAAAAAATTTAAGGCATAAGGTTTATAATTGCATAAGGTATCTAGTTTTGTGTATCCTTGACTGTCCATGTATGGCAAAGTAGGGCCCCCGAAACTTATCCTGCTGAGGGCCCCCAGATGTTCAGGGCCGGCCCTGGGTCATGTTATGTATGTTGACCATTAATGTTGACTCAGTAGTCATCATTGCCAGATTTTTGGATCAAACAAACATGACGATCCTCACATGCCGCCCTATGAACAAGTAGGCGGCAGTTCATTGTAAATAACAGGGTTGCCAGGTCTGTGCAGAGGTGTGACAGTCAGTCAATTCAGTTTACGTTGCATCCTGGGGGCCCCCTAGTGGCCGTGGGGCCCTAAGCAGCTGCTTAATTTGCTTATAGGGAGCGCCAGCTCTGGCCAGGATGGTCTTCTCTCTCCAAGACCAAGGCCTCCGTCATCCCAGATGTTGGAGCTGTTTGGGCTGCACATCGGTCACAGGATTTTGTCAGCATCATTTCTAACCCTACCTTGCAGCACTTGTACTCTTCTACAAGACTGGACACAGGGAACTCCAGAGGGCCTTTTCTGTACAGCTCTGTGTTGGTAATGCACCTGGGTAGATCTAGCCACTTACTGGCAAATGAGTTGATCAGTCTCTTCAGTCTGTCAACCTGAGAGTCTGCGGTTTTTCTCCATTAACTGACTGATTTTTTGAGCTGTAAAAAGTATAACTGGAAAGAAAATAGTGAGAAATGCAGTCACAAGTTCTCTGAACTCAAAGTGACACCCACTATTTTTGGTTCAACTGTAGTACAAAATTCAAAATTACTGATAACTCATTAGAATTAGGAAAAGCAGCAAATCCTTACATTTAGGAAGCTGGAACCATGAAATATTTTTGCATTAAAAAAAAATTGCCAACTAATTTTTTTTTTTTTTGTCAACTGGCTCATTCAGGGGTGTCAAACTCATTTTAGTTCATGGGCCACATACAGCCCAATTTGATCTCAAGTGGGCTGGACCAGTAAAACCATTGCATAACAACCTGTAAATAACAAAGTCTTCAAAATGTTCCCTCTCTTTAAGTGTAAAGAAGGACCGTTACAGGCAGCTTACATTCTGAAAGCATTCACAAAAATGAGCAGTCCATTTACAAAACAAATGATGATGACAGCCTGAGATGAAGGCTGAAATATGTAAGAAAGATCGGTGCAGTTCCAACAATATGTCTGTTTGTCAGCAAACTCACCCTCAGAGTGTGGCTTTGACGCTGATGTTATTTTGTCACAGCTGCAATGCTGATTTCTCGGCTAAAACTAAAATCAGACTTGTGTTTTTCCTGAAACCTGCCAACAATGAATGTATCTTCTCTGTTATTAGTTGTCCCTGCAAGATGTTGCATTGTTCACCATAATGAGTTGGACAGTGGTGTTGAATATGAAATTCCTTGAGCACTGAAAGGTTTTGTGAGGACACCAAGCACAATGGCTTCCCATTTACCTCTGTGAAAAATTAGGAGCTGGTTTATGTTTACAAATAGGAATAGCAGTGCATGTAATTGAAAAAGTGGAATTAATGACATCTCTGCAGTTTTTACACTTAGCAAAGTCACTGAGCGGGCCAGACTGGATGTTGTATTCCTTTTACATAGCACTCAAGACTTATTATACAGTTGAGACCTCTGTATATTTTCACCCAGCAGATGAGCCGACTACAAGGCTTAGTTTGGTGCTGTGGTGCTTAAGAATTGTTTCTAAAAAATTAAAGTTATATATTACAGTAATTAAAGGCAACAGAGGATGACCCAGTGTTTTTATGGTACCCAACAGACTCAGTTTATTGTCCTGAATCATCCCTAAAAATAAAACGGGACAACTAACCATGTCTCGTTACAGCACCTGTGATTTTAATCCTGGACATACAAGGAGTATTTGTCATCACAATGAGACAGTCTGAGGTTTATTGTCTGGCATGTAAAACAATATACTTGATAACATGACTTTGCAAGCAGCACACAGTGTCCCACCGTCTCTATTTTCTACACAAAATGAAAGCAGGTTAGAGGCGACCTCTAGTGGCAGATTAAGTTTATTAAAAAAAGAAACATTTTCAATCATGCTTCATCAAAATTTCAACTGTTCAAATGGCACCAGCTTCAAAAAGGGTGTAGGGTACACACATCCAAAAAATCTAACTAACTACTGAAGCCAAGAATCACACACACCAAACAAACTGTACAAACTGTAAAAAAAAAAAAAAAAAAAAGCTCCCAGCAATTTTAACTGTGCAACATTTCCAACATAGATCTTTGTCAAGCACTGTCAAAGCACACCACAGTTTAAGATGCTTCTTATAGGATTAAATCCCCAAAAGCCTTCAGTTGTTCAAGAATAAACAAAGACTGAGAGCAACAATTAAAGTGATGTTTGTTCAGAAAATGTAAATGGATCTAAATTGCAAAGAAATACTGAATTTTTCAGAATAAATATCACCTTAACTGTTATCCCATGCTTAATGTATTTGTTTTTGTTTTTATAATTTTCTTGACTTTTGGTTCTTGTATTTCTCTCCTAAAATTAAGCATTTTTTCGACACTCAACACATAAAGTAAGATAGTGCTAAACAAATGGCCATCACTGAAGCATTATTCATAAAGGTTTACCCGTAAAGAGCAGCAGCAGCAAGATATAGCAATACCTTAAAGAAGTTTATAATCTTAGTAAATAGTAAGTAAATAATCTTTCCCAAGATATATTTGAATATAACACCCTGCAAAGAGGGTTTCCACCATATCACATTTCACATGCCTGTGAGAATATTGGTGCAACCAGGGTTTTGAGGCACGTAGTGCTTTAACTACCCGCTTTAGGAGTAAGCAGGGTTGTAGGGCAGCGGTGCATTGTCATTTGAAGGTGGTGCCGATTCTAAAGGCGGGCCGATGAAGTTTACCATTGGCATCCCTGGATTGAATCCACCAGGACCACGAGATGGATCATCTAAAAAGACAAAGACACATATTTGTTGTAGTTTTTTTCCCCATTTTTTTAAATCATATGTGATCTGTAACAGCAGGAAAGGACAATGCTGGTGTTATTCTTTATCTTTATTACTGTCAACATATCCAGTGGCAAACTTCTCCTTCCTGCCTGTTGCTTTTGTTTTTTTAATCCATTCAGATCCCCTATCCCCAAGACGTAACTTTACATAATGGACATAACTCTAGGATGTGTAGATCTATGATTACCGTCATCTGGTTCCACCTAAATGCCAATCACAGTGTTCCACATCATCTAAACTGGACTGCAATCAAGGCACGCCCCATTTTTTTTTAACTAGCATGGCTGACCTTGAGGCCAGGCGGAAGTGCAAGGAACATTTCAGTCTATTAATCATATGGTAAAGTTCATAGTTTGTGTTTTAACTGTTTAAAGTAAAAAAAGCTAACATGTAAAAAAATGTGTACTTAGTATTTTTTTTAAATAGATCTATTCATTGGAATGGACAGCAGATCTGAGTGTCACCGGAAAATCAGTGGGGAGATACTATTCTCATTTGATTTTCTGATGTTACCGTCATCCTGCACTGCATTTTATTGTTTATGTACACAGATTATTAAGCTCAGGAGGTTTTCAACATACTGTTTTCTGGAGATACGTCCGAAACTGAGGATATTTTGAGTAATGATGACAAATACAATACAATATATTTATATATAATTTGTTTTAAAGCATCACTTTATTTATTGATATGAGTTAACTAGTCATGGAAAATGAATATCTTGTGTTTTTGTTGGAAAAAAATCTCTGTTTAGACCATTTACTATGATTTTTATTATTAGGTGATTTCTGCATTAAGATTCTTCGTCCATTGGAATACACAGACAAAACAACACACAATAAAATACCCTAAACTTTTTCTTTTTTTTTGAATGATTTACGAATGCATTTAGAGTAGAAATCAACCTTGACAATGTTTTTTTGTATTTGGAACATAATTAGGTTCTGAATAGGTTTAAAGTCTAAATAATTTTGTAATAATAGCACTGTAGTTTTGAGCAAACATTACTCTATTATATTGTAAATAGCAGATTTGTTTGGGGCTGTTGTTACATGCTGATTTATACACATTTGGTGCTTTTGTGAGTTTTGTTAGCAACAGGACTGTGTATGTGGGACTGGCTCAAAACAAACCGCCCATGATCCTGGTGATGTGACCCGAAGTGTGGCTCCTTGAGTGTTTTGAGTAGGGAGGGACCGTTAGTTACATAAGGGTTTTTCCCCATTCTGTATCACCGGTTCAAATTTTGCTGTAAACACTATCCTCAAACACAGGACTCCACTGGATAATGTAATAAGTTTATAGGGACATGTTATCACGGCAAGTTTAAAATGATTTCAACTTTTTTTTTTTAGAATTTAAGGACTTATCCAGAGGTATAAATACTACAATACCCATGAGCCTTGACCTCTAATCAGAGGTGCAAATCAGAGAGGTGATTCCAAAATTCTTCTTCACTGCAGTTTTACACAAAACACAGCATCATAGAAGCTGAAACTGACCCAGGAATGAGAAGTGACAGTTCTACTGTTATGTTTCTTATCAAAATGAACCGTAGGAGTTGTAATTTACCTTTACAATGTTTTTTTAAGTACACAAACTTGTAACTTCGACTTTTTATAAAACAAATCAAAAAAAGGTATTTTCTTAAGCAGTTTCTCATCTTATTGATTGATTATTGATTATTTGATCAGGAGAGTGTCATCCAAGTGGTAGATGTGCTCCCAACTGTGAGTCAAGGAAAAACAACTTTTACTTGGCAGTCAGGGCCACCTGAAAAACTCCTCCTACTTTGGTTTTGGACAACAATGGAGCTCCACTGTGCAGGGAAATATGACCAGACTTTAGACACACACACAGTACTCATTAGTAAGATAAATAACTTGCAAGTTTTGGTCTTTCCATCAGATTTGTTGACAGTAAAAAAGAATATTGCTGCCAGTGGACCATAATAAACACCATTGATTTGTTCATGAGAATTAGTCTATCCCTTTGAATATATAGTAAATTACCAACTGATACATAACATGCAGGTGGACTAGTTTGTTCAAATGGGTGACATCATCCAAGCCTGTGACTACCATAGGCTGTTGCCAAATGTTGACATGGTGCATTTCTGCAAACCACAGATATGTTACATTTGTACATTTAATATATAGCAGATATGTCAAACTTCACATTTGAATTTTCAATTTTGTGTTGTGCCAGCACTGTGGTTAATGTGTGGATAGGTTCAGGCACAAAAGCACTTGCTTAGGGTTAGGAAAACATCATGTTTTGGCTTTAAATACAAACACCACTGGATATGCCCTGGATATGTTTTTGTTGACCTCGAACAGTGTTTTTCTTGTTTGTTTGTGTTTTTTTTTTTTTGTTTTGTTTTGTTTTATGTCACTGAACAGCCAAGCGGAAACCTTTGAGGCTGAAAAAGAAGCCAACATGGAAGTGCCAAAAACCGCAGTTCATCGAATTGCCACTTGAGGCTGGCTCCAAAACAGAGTCAATCCCCACACACCCTCAAGTTAAAACGGCAAACTTTACAACAGATATAAACATGTTTACAGCCTGGTACAAAAAACGGTGTTGGTCTTTGTCGCTGTTTTCAACATTTGGGCGACATTTTTTTATAACCCACCCATTACATTTTAAGGCCCAAAGTTATACATATTAAGGGGGTGGGCTGCTTGAGTGACAGATTGTGTGTGAGGTGTCGTTACAGTCTGCGAGATCCACCGCTCGCTCCTCTACAACTTTTCGTTCAAATATGGTCACTTCTGGCTCCAAAAAAACAAGATGGAGATGGCCAAGATGCCGAACTTGAGGCTTCAAAAAGGCAGTCCAGAAACCAATGGGTAACGCTACATCCATTATTATATACAGTCTATGGGGACAGCATTGTTCAGATAAAGTGGGACATCTTTTTATGCTTTGTTTTTGCTGTAAAACTGGTCTGGATCAGATGTTATCAGCATGCCTATAAGTCACACCCCACACCTGATTGCAGCCACAGCCACTGAAGTCTATAAAATCCATTCAGAGAGATACATTAGGTTAAAAATAGATAAGCTCACCTAAATATAGGCCCGTATAACTTGAAAAAATCATTGTTTCCCCACCATAGCTATTAGTGTGTGAGCTCCCTGATCCCTTATTAGCCTGCATGATAAAATACTGACATGACAGAAATGGTGATTAAAATGGAAAGATAAAATAGCTTCATTCAGACAAGAGTGACTGATAGACTACATGATTAAAAATCCTGTTAAATTTTGTTATTCTGATTACATGTTTAACATGTTGGCAAGACTGACATGAAATTTTGATTAAAAAAAAAAATCTTACATGTAGTCTGAACTACGTGATACGATATGAAATAAACAAATGTAACATATCAGTAGGTTGCAGAGACGTACAATACCAACATTTTATTCTGATGACTGGGTGGTATATTCCTCAACCTGCTACTTCTTTTATAAATGTCTGAAAATTACTCACTTCCTCCCATGTATGGCGGTGGTGCTGAAGGGTTGGGCAGGCCTCCAAATCCAGGCTGGCCGGGCACGGAGTGGTAGCCCCCCGGGTGGGACGGGTAATTATTGGAGGGGGGGAAAGGAAGCTGGGGCCCGCCGATCATGGTGGGGGGAGCTGTTGGTCAAGTCATAGATTGAGTTTGATTTGAAAATAAGGTCCATATAATTTTGACAAAGCCAGGCCAGCTGTTTCTATACTTTGTGCTAAGCTAAGCTAACTTGCTGCTACATATTTACCATACAGATGTGAAAATGACATGAAATTCCTCATATAATGAGAGCAAATAAGCATATTTCCCAAAATGTCAAACTTTTCCTTTAACTGCTTGCATATATAGTACATAAAAGCTTTACACTGCAGAGCGTGCACAAGCTAAACTGTGACCAAAAACGTGTCCTACCCTGAGACCCTCGGCTGCGGCCTTTTCGACACTTCTTGTAGAACAAGCAGCAAGGAGCCATACAACAGATGACGACACCCACACAGAGGATGATGGGAAAAAGAGAACCTAAGATGCTTCCAAGAAGCGTACCAAGTTTGCTTTTCCCAATGCCACTCCTGGGGGAGAAGACACAGAAAAGCTATTTCAATTTCTTAAAAATGCTGAAATTGTTTCTTGTATTGCAACTGTCTTGTTTTTTTGAAACACAGGTTGGGAACACACACCCTCCCCCTTTAGAGCAGCGGTGCTGATCTTGTTCACTTATCCGGTACGTCCTGTCATTGCAGCAGGATCTTTGATAGCAGTTTCCACAGCAGTAGTATTGGCCACATTGCTGACCTCGCTGTTGGTGACCCTGTGCGTCAATGTAGCTAGTGCAGATTTCAGCTGTAACATATATAACACGAGGTGAGATGAAGAGAGGTGAAGGTGGGAGGTTATTTAAGGTGTTACAGTAATGCAAGAACTGGTAACAGACAGATTAGTCGAAGAATACATGTATACAAGCTCAAAACAGGTGTCATTTTCACTGACAAGTAAAATTAAAGTTGTTATGAAACTGCGGCACTCAATAATTAACCGACTTAACTTGACTGAGTCATACTGGTTTCACTTTGTAACCGTCTACATTTCGATGAGGACGTCCTAAACATCCTATACCTTCTGAAAAGAACACCAAATTAAAACTCACCCCATACAGTCTGGATCAGAATCAAACACAGGACGCACACAAGACAGGACAAGACCCTCGAAACCATAACTGCCATGATGTAGTCTAATAAGCAAATGCGTCTTACTCTGCAGTGAGACAATTGTTTCAACCTGGCTGTCTGTCCCACCCTTAGCAAGCAACCCAACGGCATTCCTCAATTCATGAGGAGGACTTGTCGCTGGTGGATTTATGAAAGATTTTTTTTTGCAAAAGGGAGTGCTCCATGTAAACAGGCCAAGACAGCATGAGCATAAAAACTGTGTCACAACAACTAATTCAATACAGACGAACAAGCCAAGAAACAGTTGCATTTAAATCCAGTCAAGGTGTGTGTCTTTTCACACTGGCTGTATTTCACCTCTCTTTAGCTGCTCAAAGTCAGTTAGAATGGAATTTTTAAACCACGTTTTTGCAGGTTTTACATTAATTCCCCCTGTATGGTAATAAAGGAAACCCTTGAAACTCATAGAAATTTATGCCACAGGTGGATTCACTGTAGCATTGCTACATTTCAGGTCCTTTCCCCGTGCGGTTAGGCAACATGTGGATCCACCCAAACTTGCTTTGAACAAGTGCTGTTTTTTTGCCTCCACCCATTCTCTTCGGAGCTGCTCTTTGATACGTCAGCACTTATGACTTTCCCCATTTCGCCCTCCATGCCCTTGATGGTTTAGTATAGTGGAAATGTATTTAGGTCCTTGACATAATAAAGAATAAATAACAACAAAGCTTTAAGTTAAAAGAAAAAGCAAAAGGAAAACAAAAAATATAGAACAAAAAGATGTAGGCTGAAGTTTATTATGCCTGCACTTTTTACTCAGTATACTCTCATCAGTAACTCATTTACTACTAGGTTTAAGTCATACAAAAAACAAAATCAAAACAGAAACAGAAAGAGGAGGGAGAAACAATCCCAACATTCCATGCACAATAAAAATCATACTCCAGTTTTATATTTGTTTACACCAAAATATCCCTTTTACTTAATGTAAAACAGTGTGTGTTCAGTGGTTACCTCAACATGTATTCTTGCCTAAAGGTTAACTCATTCACATTTGTGAGAAATTAAAACAATATTTAGCTGCTCTGTTCTTATTCCAGGCTAACACAAGACAGTTTTTAATGTGCTTCCCTTAAACTAATGACACTACAGAGTAATTATATTCACAGTCGTTCCATTTCTTCCACTCTACTTTTCAGCCATGTTACTTCAGACTGAAATATCTCAAAAAATATTGGCCAGATGTTTTAAATAAAACACAACCCAAACTTAGGGATGTTTGAGAACATGCTTGTTCTGGCAGTTGTTGTCACGATCCTGGTTTTTGTTTATAGTCTGTTACCCTATGAGCTTTGTTTTGGAGTTTTCTGTTTGTGTTCCTTGTTTCATGTTATTCATCCATGTTTAATCTGCTTCCTGTTTTATTTTGTAGATTCTCTCCTCATGCGTCATGTCTGGTGTTACTTCCTGTCTTTGCGTGCTTTCCCGCCTACGTTCTGTCACACCTGTCTCGTTAGCCCTTCCCTGTTCTAAGAGTCTTCCCTTCACACCTGTTCTGTGTTAGTCTTGTTTGCTCCACCCTAGTGTTCCCCTCCACGCCCTTGTTGTTAGTCAGCCCCCATTTCCCTCCTTTTGCCCTTGTCCTCCTGCTCCAGCTGCATATATATATATGTATATATATATATATATGTGTGTGTTTCCCTTTGTTCCTCGTCAGTTCATCCTGTGTTCATTCCTGTGTTTGTCCCAGTCTTCACAGTGTCGTTTCTTCCTCATGCTCTTCCCTGTGTTAATTGTGCTCCCCTGTTTGGTTTTCAGTTCAGTTTTAGTTCTTCTTTCATTTTGACTTTTAGTTACCTGTCTGTTCTGGATGTTTTTTTTTATCTACTTAACCTACCTATTACTGCGCATTTTGGTCCTCCCTGAAATGAATTCTCACGCCGTTTGAGATGATGACAAAAAAATGTGTACATTTTTTAGGACAAACATGAGAGCTGCCATGAGAAAAAGTCCTGTAGTGCCTACACCGTATTGTGTGTCTAAGTGTTCTCTGTCTTCATCACTCTGAAACCATAACACAACCTAAAAAGAGGCAAAAAAATGTCTTATGTGACTGTTTTTAAGTTAGGAAACATGGGTAGGCTAGGACTTTAGTGTAAACATTGTTAGGGCGCCCGAGGATGGTTGTAACATTTTTGACATTTCCAGGGATGGTTGTCGCATTTTTTACATTTCTGTCTGTATCTTAGAGCTCTTTTAAGCCAGTGCATTTAAACTATGGATGTATTAGGTAAGGTGGATGCAGCATTCAATGTGGGGCCCCCGTTCCTTCCTATGAGTGGCACATGAAGCCATAATGGTTCAACTGCTGTGTATAAAATTACCCGGATGATCCAGGGATCATCGGCTCTACTTCCACACTGTGCGGCCCATAGAGCAAGCGCACTAGAGACTTGCAGCAGCCGAGCTCTGCTGAGTATGACCAAGCGGCCAACTTCTGCAGGCCAAACGGCTAACCTCTGATTTAGCGCTCAGCTAACTTGAATGGGGATGAAAAAGA
Organism: Cephalopholis sonnerati; assembly: GCA_019142605.1. Taxonomy (NCBI): domain Eukaryota; kingdom Metazoa; phylum Chordata; class Actinopteri; order Perciformes; family Serranidae; genus Cephalopholis; species Cephalopholis sonnerati. Next base: position 19,481,667 of record JAGQAX010000002.1, read on the forward strand.
TTTAATCCAACAGCTCTCCTAGAATTTCTAAGTGTTATCAGACAGAATGGATCAAATCCTGATAGTGAAACAGGTGATTTCATTGGAGGTTGTGATGTATTCACTGATTTACGGGTGTTTCTTTTGCCATGGAAGTCAATGGGAAAAAGTCTTTTTGGGCTGCAGGGCATCATGTGATGGACCCCAGAAATTGCAGTACCACTGTTTGTCTACTATGACAACCGGCTTCAAAGCCTGGTGCACTTCCTGAGGCTCTGGTTCAGTGACATGTGTCTGCTATTACATGGTGTAGCTGTTGGCTCTGTTACACAAACGGAAAATAAAACACAAGGAGTGAGATGTTAGAATTCGCCCCTTTGATCAGGATAGTTGGAACATAGCCTGGGGTGAAATGTAATGTGATGAAATTAAGATGCTGAAAGCTTTTAACACCTAAATGGCTTTTTAACATCGGCCAAATTGGTGTGTGTTTCTGTGTGTCTTTACTGCAGTCTTGATTTAATTTAGGTTGTGATATCAGGTAACCAAAATTCAATGTCAGTTTACTGCCAACTTCAATTTGACGTAGAATACTGATGATGTTGATATTTTGTTGGTTTGGTGTGTTGTTAAATAACCAAAATCCATCGTCTTCCAGACGTCTTATATGCCAGTGTCATCTTGACATAGAATAATGACACTCAGTTGTAAGGTATGGAGAATACAACCCAACTTCTGCAAAACATTATAATGTCAACGTCCAGACAACCTGATGGTCTGAAGTCATTAGAGATTTAAAATATGGTCAGTTCATTCCAACCAAAAACTTAACATCTGTCTAAAGTATGAGCTCAGCGTCTTTCTAGTGTCATACTGATCTACAGTAGCAGCTGAGCAGGCTCTGGTTGGAGAAATGGAAAGTGTTACAACCAGCCCCAGTGTCCCCTACTAAACTTTAAGCTTATTTTTGTCAAACTGTGCTGGAGTAGAGTTTCACTGACAGATTTGCTACATTTCAATCAATGCTGTGATAATCTAGACTGCTCTAACTGCAAATCAAGGACCTTCAATGCATGTGTTCTGAATATCAGGCATTATCTCAATTACTTTACATTTCTTTAGGGAATAGCAAAGATTCAGAGACATACATGTTCCCCTCAGAATGACTTGCAAGGATCCTCTGACTTCTCATCCATCGTCATCATCACACCAAGGGCGTAAACATAGACAGTGCAGGCAGTGCAGTTGCACTGGGGCCCATGGGGTGTGGCGTTCCACTGTGAGAGTTGGCTCTCCAGCAATGTGTAGGGCGGAGAATGGGCCCTCATGAGAGACTGTCACCTTGGAAATATGCATGTGTTTCTAGGGCCCATCATAACTACATTACACCACTGCCTCATACTTATTACATAGTAATAACATTTCCACCAGCCTCAGCTAGTTTGCCATTAATTATCAAATGTTAGCATGCTAACACACACCATGACTCAGACTGTGAACATACATAGTAAACATTACACCAGCTAAACATCAACATACCTTCATGAGCGCGTCATGCTGACATAAACATGCAGGTCAAAGCACTTACGCACTGAGCTTACATGGCTGTTCAGTCTTGTTCTTATCTGAGGGTCTTAAGACAGAAGGTGACATAATTTGTACAGATTCATTTGTGATTTTGGGCTACATTAATTTAATTGATATATGTTCTGTTACTTGGACTTGTTATGTGTTCACTTATTTAGTAATATAAAGGAGTAGTGCAAGGGTCGGCAACCTTTACCATCAAAAGAGCCATTTTTGGCCAAAAAAATTCTGTCTGGAGCTGCAAAACATAGTTTAGCCTTATAATGAAGGTAACACAGTCTGTTAAGGCTAAATTAGCCTATCAACATTACTAAATCTATTTGTTTTACCACAAGGTGCCCACTGTGCAGTCGGCTATTTATGATTATTTGTTCCTTTAACTTTGCAGCAAAAGCAAACAAATCTGTCAACACACTTAAATTCTCTATTTTCCTCAGAGATTTTTAATTTTGTTGGATTTGAAATCTGTAGCCTTGCTAGGGCGACTCAAAACAAACCGCTGCTGTCAAGGTTCAGCAAAATTTAGAGGAAAAGGAGCCAGGCCATAGACATATGAAGCACATTTTAGTTGATGAAATGTTCAAAAGGTTTTTTTATTCAGTATATAGCTACGCATTTTTATAAATGGAGAATGTAAGAATTACTTTAGGCCTACAAGAGTAATGACAGAAAATTATTATTTTTAAATTTTAAATTACTACCCACCCCCCATTTATAAAAAATACATGTTTTTGTTCCCTGACGGCACATTTTAAAAGGTGATTGTATTCGCTTTGACATAAATGTTTTAGTCTGTAAAAGCCAATCTTTTTTTTTTTTTTTTTTAAGAAATACATAACTGTTCCCAATTTACATATATTTTTGTCAAAGCCACAGGGAGCCATTGGATAAGTACTTAAGAACCACATTGAGCTGTAGGTTGCTTACACCTGGTCTAGTGTGCAGGGTTTAGTGGCATCTAGTGGTGAGGTTGCATTTTGCAACCCACTGACAACTCCCATTTGCTAAGAATGTAGAAGAACTACAGTGGCTGACGCAAAAAGAAGAATGGCCCTGTCTGGATCCAGGGTCTGTCTGTTATGGGCTACCATAGAAACAACATGGCGGACTCAACAATTCTTAGTTTCAGGTGGTTATACACTATAGAAAACATGATTACTAACGTTATATTCAATTTCTGCCAGTGTATCCCCCAAAGTCCTGCCCGCTGACCTTTAGTTGTTTCTTTAAGTTGTCTGACACACACACAAGTGCACTTTGAATCCTTTACTCTGAAAATCCAATAACCAAAATTGGGGCAAAACAGAAAATATATATTTTATTGAACTCTGCAGAGGAAGTGGTGGGTTCTTAACAAAATAAAAGTAATGTACATATATTCCCAAAGTAGCATCAATGACAATTATTCTTGGACGAGAAACACAGATGGAACAAGAATAAATCTCTGCTGGTATGTCTTTCACACAAAACACAGATGGCTATTATCCACACACACACCCACACACACACACAAATAAAAACACTCCAACTAAAGTCATCTTGAAGAAACAGCACTGGCCAAAGGACTGAAATCACAGGTAAACACATTTATAAAGACAGACTGCAGAGAAAAAGGCAAGCAAACAAGGAAGTACAGACGAGTCACACAGAACACATGCACATTCCTCCCAAATTAACTACTTTGCTAATTACAAAGACACATGAGGACATTAGACGTCTTTCATTAGCTGACATGTGGTCTCTCATGTCAGCCTGTAAAATAAAATAAGCCACAGCATAGATGTGACTGAAGGTCATTCTGAAACCTGTACCTGTGACACTCCCATGTAATGAGACAATGAAATGGAATATATTCGTACTACTGTGTGTCCTTTGACCCAAACCAGAGTCTGAAGAGAGGAAGTTAAAAAACTCAGGGTGGCTCAAAAGATCAATGTCTTATCACATGAGCTGTGACTGTACTTCAGCTGGGTCACAAGAAAAAAGGTCACTTGAGCAAAACTGTTTTCAGTCATTTCAGTCAGCACAAAGCAGAAGTGACCGAGCAGAGCGGAGAAGGCATATCAGTTTAGTTTAGATTAAAGAAAGGAAAAAAACAGCAACAGGCTATTTATTCAAACATGGCTGCTACACTGGTTCAGTCTAATGAAGGCAATGGTGACGACAATATCCAGAAAGAAAAACAGGATGTGACAAGGCAAAAAACAACACTGAATAAAATATTATGACCTTTAGAAACTCACAACATGCACAGTTTGGGTTGTAACACAGGTTGGAAAGCAGCATATTGCAAAAATAATGTGGCAGGTTGAAGTGAATGTCAGCCTTTATGACCGTGAAGTACAAGCAACACGACACTGAGCGAAAAAGGCAAATCAAACACACGTGGATAACTAGAAAACAGTTTTAAACAGTTAAAAATAACACGCATACTGCAGTTTGATAAAAAGTAATGTGGCTAAGAAGGCACAGTCATTTCTTGCATACTGTAAATATAACATTTGTATTTTTTGTGGATGTTTGGCTGATTGAAAAGAAAAGAAATCTCCTTTGGTTAATTCATTCGAAGCTGCCGATGCATTTCAGCTCAGTTACACACGTTGCAAGATGACAACAATGACTGAAAACGACCTGAGCAAAAGAGGAGATTAAGAAACATGATGTGGAATCTCCCATGTACATGAACACATAAATACTTTCATGTGTGCGAGGCTCATTCTGATGAACTGACATGATGAACGTTCCCTTTGTCTGGAGGGTTAGAAGAAGACCCTTTGTCCTGAACATCATTAGTCAACCACAGACTGTAAAACAGAAGTGGACGTAGCTCACGGGACTAAAGAAATGCCTTACACCTGCATTCTTGTAATGGCCAGCAGGGGGCGACTCCACTTGATTGTATACATGTGTATCAGAAAATGACCCTACTTCTTACTTGATTTATTACATCAGCAAACATTTTCCTGATGGGTTTATGGTCACAATCACTAGTTCTATATCCTCTTCAATAAACCATGATGTTACCTTTGTAAATTAAAGTCCCATTTAGATTACAATAGAAGATAAAGATGGGTATGCTTTAGGGCATGGTAGCAGTCACTGCAACCTGTCAATCAGGATAGAAGCAGCAATGCATATCTTCCCCAGCTCTACCCTGTTGTCCAAATATGATCACTTCTGGATCCAAAAAATAAAACAAGATGGCAAAAGTCAAAGGCCACAAAATGGTAGTCCACAAGCCAATGAGCAACATCACAGTGGCTATGTCCACTTCTTTTATACAGTCTGTGTAGTTAGTTCATAATGACATGCACCCTTTCCATCACGAATCCTCTAATGAGAATTCTTACACACTCTAAAGTTGATTTGTTCCCAAATGATACACATAAAGCATTATAAATTACATTAAAAAGAGGTTAAAAGCAGTTGGTCGGTCTGAAATGAACTGGCAGAAAGCAAGGAGAAAATGGCAGCACAGAGTCTGACTGTGATCTCTGCAGATAGTGACTGAAGAGGTCAAGCAGGTTCAGCCGGTGCAGAGTATCTACAGGGACCAGAAGCGAGATGTTGAGGCATGTTCAGATGGTTGGAAAATGTCAAAGCACTACATCTACTCTTTAAAATCAGACTCAGTAGTTTGATGTGTAATTCATCAAGATGACCAAGATGGACACACTAAAAAATATATCTTAAAAAAAAAAACAACACTTTCACCACTTGTATATCATGAGTCCATGCAATACGAGCCGAGAGGTATCAACATTTTCACTTGGCAACCCTTCGACAAATCAGATGCACTTCAGCAACTACAAATGTATCATAACATTCCCATATTTCACCACTAAAACACATGAATCAAAGCGCTCGGAGACGATCTTCTCATCTTTGATTCAGGTTATACAATTCCAGTTCTGCCAAGTTTGAAAATGTTGCAGCACGTTTAAAGTGGCTGAGAGCGTGGCACTGTGGTCCGTTATCCGGTCTAGGGTGGCGGAGCGACATAATCCGGGTTGTATGCTGGCTGGGCTAGGAAGTCTGTGTGTGGGAGTGGAGCGTTGGGCTGCGGCTGGACGGGAGGATGCATAGGGTACGCTGGCTGGCCGGGGGTATATGCAGCCTGGCTGTAAGGCATCGGGTGGGGAGGGTAGCCAGGACCGGCTGCAGACAGAAAGACAACATGGCATGAGGATAAGAGGGATAAAAATACTTTGACAGTAACCACATGTTCAGTTCTGTCACACAAAGTAACCATAAATGTTTCATTTCCTATTTTACATAATCCAGACATGACCCAACCTTAAACCAGCAGCGGATATTCCACCTCCACTTCCGACTGCAGCTATTCTGAAGCACCGAAATTGCACAATGTTTTTTTTTTCTTTTAAAGCTACAGTGTACTGTGTCATTATCCAGGGTTGAGCAGTTTTTCTAAAGTCTACTGGTTGTCTCTGGGAAAAAATAGTATGTAATCATCAGCTTCATTGAAGCACAACGAAGTACAGGGACAGCTATTATGTGTATAGATGGATAGATGGATAGCCAGCTAGATAGCTAGATAGATACAGACAGACAGACAGACAGACAGAGATATATGTAAACACTATACACAACACTACCAGGTAAAATGCACCCAGTGCACTGTGGCAATTTAGATAATCTAGAGCAGAGGTGTCAAACATATGGCTCTGGGGCAAGAACCGGCTCGCCAAAAGGTCCAATTCAGCCCTCTAGATGACACTGAACACCTAACATTGATGCACATGTGAAAGCTGAGAGGTTTCAGGAGAAATTTAAACAGTGAGCATATAATTCATGTAAAATACTGCCTTTGATCAGGGTGTCAAACTCATTTTAGTTCAGGGGCCACATACAGCCAATTTGATTTCAAGTGAGCCGCCCCACTGAAACCACTGCATAGTAACCTATAAATATTCTATGCAAATTCAGCAGTATGTCTTAGTTTTTCCATTTTCAGTCAGTCTACTACTCACTTTAATCACATGTGACTTTTTTCATAATTTTCCACTTCAATGGGAGCTTTCTAAGAAGCAGGTGAAGTCATCCCCCGCCTTTCAATCTGACATTTTGTCACTGCCTCAGCAGCATGGTTCCGCTTATATTGTTTTAAGACAGAGGTCTGATACAGATTCTTGTACTGAAGTTGCTGGTTGACAATATTTTGCACAATGTTCAATATCTTTAAGTCTGACTATAGAAAGTACTTATTATGTTATTTCAGAGTCACATGTGATCAAAGTGAGTAGTAGACCGACTGACAGTGGAAAAACTTAGTTTTAAATCTGCATATCATTTTCTTTCGTTTTTGTTTGGAAAATGGATGAATGTTTTCAGAATGAAAGAAAAATTTGAAGGGCTTAATATAATAGGTTATTACGCAGTGGTTTCAGTGGTCTGGCCATCGATCAATCATTCAGTCAAAGACTGAGCAGAATTTCAATCGAACAAGATTTTCTTTGGATGATTACAGCCCTACAAAGTCCATCTTGTCTGGTAGCATCCACCGCCTGCACTTAGAGTTTCAGACCTTGGCTTCTGGTTCCCGCCACTAGCCAAAACAAGCTGATATAAACACTCCTTCATACCCTCAGCCACTTCACTGCAGACGTCCAACAGAAACAGCTAATATCAGCTTGGCCACCTAACCAGTATTTATTTTTTGTACTCTGTTTTGTTTTTGTTTTTTAATATATGTTGAATTTAATTGCCGTTTGTGTGTTTGACTGTGTTTTTACCACTGCACAGCCAAGTGACTTGACTTGAGAGATTGAAACTATGCTTTATCAACCACTCTCAGAAAGGTGCAAATTCTTTTAAAGTGGTTACCGATAAACGTTCATTTTGAGAACACTTGATTTGGATTTCTTTTCAGTTGTTGACAGATGTGTTTATTAGTGTTAGTCACATTTTTGTAATTTGATTTTTGTTAGTTTTAGTCTAGTCAGAAACTCTTTCTCTACGTTATAATAACTTCCCACTCACTGGCTTCCTGATATGTTGGTGGAGGTCCTGCGACATATTGTTGTCCGTGGTAGGGTGATGTTGGCATGGGCTGAGGTCCATAACCCGGCTGCACTGGTACGGGGTGGTAGGGTTGATACTGGCCTCCCTGGTAGGTCTGAGGTGGCCCAGGTGTGGCAGTTGGCTGCTGGGGGTACTGCTGAGGAGCGGTGGTGACCACTGTGGTGTGGGTGGTGGTGGCTATCACAGCTGTAAACAGAACAACACAGAAACAAATTAAAAATAAAGATAATAACAGCTAGGCAGGAGGTTAAATCACAGTTTCAGTTGAAGTGACTGGAGGAATCTCTGAACAATAAAAACACAGGAAATAAACTAAAACTAGCTTTGACCAATAAAAGCACGTGGTCTGACCTGATTGTTTGGTGAACCAGGAAATTATGACTATATGCTGGTTAATGTGGTAAATGACATCACTGAGGCTGGCATACCCACTAACAGCAACATAAAACTGCCCTATATATGCACAGCATAAGTCACCTGGCTAACAACATTCATTTTCTGAGCATAACCACCAACACCAGCAGACTAAGAACTATACTTACACAACAGTAAGAACAAGACATTACAACATTAAAACAAAAGAGAAGTTCCATACCACAAAAATGTAGCAAGACTTAAATCAGACCACCACTTCTGCATTTGGACAACTGTACAAATCAGCAGTGACTCTGATGCTGCCATTACAGCATATGACTTTTCAAGTGATTTCACTGTCACAGACAAATTGGTACATGTTTCTTTTTTGTTCCTGTTGCTGGTGGTCATAAAACCCTGCTTGACCTTCTGGCAAAATCAAACATGTTTAATACTATCTGAAGTTTATAGTCTTGGCTCATGCAAATACTGAAGTTTAATGACATTAACATTCTCAACAACCAATAGCTGCGCTCTTTCTGGCACAAAACGGGAAGCAGTAACCCAGGTAGACGGTAAACATGGAGAGGACTCAGGGGAGGCACAAGGACATGAACAAGTTTTGGTTCACTTGGACTAAAGAAAAGGAGGAGAAACTGGTGGAGTTGTGGAGTGAACAAGAGTTTGTGTATTTGGCATCTATCTCATCCACTCACCAGCACTTTTTTAGTGAGAAATCTTTGCTTTTGAAATGGTTCCCCGCTCATTCCCACAATCTCCTACCACTAAAACAATGCAGCTAACCAATGGAGGCTGGTAGCAAGTTGAGGGGACAAAATCCAAAATGTACAGTTTGTACACAAATACAGTTTGTCTTTATGGATTATATTAATACCAAATTGACAAGAATATTGTCTACATATGGCACATTTTAGCTTGTGTATCTAGAGTTATATCATTTTAGCATTTCCTTACGTGTCTGCAAAAAACACATATTTCTTGAAGGGAGTTTGCCATAATATATTACACCCTGATGTGAAATAATGTCAAAAGTAAGCTAATTGAAGTCTTGCAAATGGTGAATCTGCAAGATCCCCTGTCTTTGCAAAATCGTATACAGTGTGACTAAAACCTCACATTGGCTTTAGATGTGAGAGGGTCTCAGATGTCTTTTCAAAGTGTATTTTAAGTCCACTAGTGTATGGCAGGCAAAAGAAAACTGAGCTGAAAAACCAGTGAGTCAGCAAGCTTCTACCAATTGTCCTGTCCTATGAATGTTACTAAATTTGGTGTCACAGAATTCCTGCATTGGCTTCCTTATCTTATTACACTGGAGGACAATAAAGAGGCTCAAGGGTGTAATTCACCACTGGGGTAACATTTCAGAATCAGTGTTTTTTAAACCAATGTTTTAGTACAGTTTCAGTTTCACTTATTCACCAAAATCTCTTCTGACTGCCCAGCTGCTAAAATCTAGACCAGAGAAGAGTAAATAAAAATGTTTACACAGTTATCTAAGTCCGTCTCAGTTTTACCTTGTTAAACAAATTAAACTTGATAAGCAGCGGTGTGTGCTTTTTGGTTATTTGCCCTGGGATTTGCCTCTTAGCCTGCGTGCTGTCTGCCCTCTCTTATTAGTGGAGGTTGTTGAGGCCGTTTGCAGTCTTAAAGTAAAACCTGAATACAGCACTCAGGACTGAAGAAAGCCCATCTTCTACGCATGTTTTCAGGTTACACAAATAAGTTTAGCTATATTTTTTATTAAAGTAAATTTTCTCTTAAAATGAGACAAGAACTTAACAAGGACAGCGCTAGTTAAGAAGGTAAGTTCTCTATCAAGAATACTAAAAATGTTTTGGTGAGCGCATTAGCAATACAGGTGATGTACAGAGCTGCTAAATTGGTAGAAATGTATATGAATATAGAACCAAGCCTCCACTCTAATGTTTCCGCTCTACGTGTAAATCTATCACTCTGTGAAACTGAAAGACAGCAGAAACCCCGAGGGAAGAGAGATGTGTGTGTGCCAGTCAACCCCCCACCATGTTTTTTTTTTCCCTAACAAATGGGAGTCATCATGACCACTTCCTGTAAATGACGTGGGATGGTCTTGAGTGTTCCAGACTGTGGTTGTCGTGGAAACAATGAGTCACACGAGGTGGAGCTCTGACATTCCTGGATGTGATCCCAACATGCACAGCCCGAGGTTGGGGAATCCACATTCCTGCTGCTGTTTTAGCCGACTGCTCTGTCTGCCAGAGCTGAGCTGCTGCATGGCAGAGACTGAACGAGCTGACCAAAGAGGCCACACTGACAGGAAGTTCAAGAAAAGTGTGTCAAGTGCCAAAGAAAATACACACAGGACTCAGGTGTTTTCCAGCACCATGGGGAATTTTTTAAGGAATTCATTTGGAGAAGGGGGTTAAAGGGCGGACATGAATAGATTAGTGATATCCAGTCCAAGCACTAGGAGGAGAAAAGAGGAGATATCTAGAGTTGGAGGACTAGAGAGACTGAAGCTAAATCCACTCTGATGTAATGGAGCAAATAGGATGAGAGCTGTCTGTCTCTGATTGCACAAAGCTCATAAAACATAGGGCGTGGAAATTCCCACGCCAAAATTTTCCCTGTTGATGTTCATTCCTACTGTAAACAGCCTGTAAAGGCGTCTGTCTGCACCACCAAAGCTTAAAATATCTAACATATTCAGCCCAATTTATATTTGTATCTCTTTTAGTTTTTCCCTTTCCTTCCACCCAATATGGTTGTCTCCACATCAACCAATCTTCTCACACATTTTCTCTTAGATATTAATGAAAAAACACACTACGACAATCATTTGACCTGAAATCATAATGCCTTAATCTGAATGAATTCACAGTTTGAATATGATTGAGAAAAACATGTAAATAAAATGTATATTACCAAGACAAACTTGATGCAACATTGATTTTCTGTTCACCAGATCAATATCATCATGACTTGCCAATTTATATTGTAGTTTGTTGGTATATTTTGGCACAGCAAGAATACATTTTATGCAGCGTGCTATCAAGTATAATCCTCTGCTCCATCTGACAGTGTAACATCACCTTCTGTGGACTATAATTCGTAACTCGTTTTATCTCCATGCCTGTCACAAGCCCCTTAATCACCTCTCACATCTTACCACTAACATTTTTTAAGCATTTAATTTCATGTCTAACCATTCCCTCTTTATTTCTGTCACAGTTCAGCTGTGCTCTGACATGACGCTGTTGACAGCTTTACTATTAATACTAAAGAATTCCTTTGGCTCCTTTAATCACCACCACTGACTCCGCTACACTTGTTATATTCTTTTATGCTAATTTGCAACAACAGGACCTGAAACTCTGCGGTGCGGAGTTCTTGTTTTTACTCTTTGTAAATGAAACTTCCCCACGCATGAAGTGGAACAGGTGACAATACATGGCAATTTCAGGGGCATCAATTACACTAATAATGAGCGATTTACAATAAGTTGAGAGAATTTGGTGAATCCAACTCGAACACTCTTATGAGCAGATCTCACAGTTAACAGCAAGAGAAGTTTAGGATACAAAAATGTTCATGCATAAAGCCCACTGTGTTTGTTTGTCTCTGCAAGGTTACTCAAACTTTTAGTAATAGATACAATTTTGTTTACAGAGGCCAAGAAAGAATTCACTACATTTTTATGATCAGGGTGTAGAGGAAACTATGATAAACAGAATCTTGGTTGCAGAGCCTGTGAAGAGTGTTTGGAAGGTGATAAAACTAAAGTAAACTCAAGACTTCTGTTTAGTCACACTAAATTATGGGGGGCTTTCACACGTGTAGACCGGTATAGTTTGTTTCCGACGTCTTTTTGACAACTGCAGTAGTTAAACCTTGGTGTCTGCTGCTCAGAGGCCTACAGTGCCTGCACTTAAGGCAACAATTTCATTTCTTTTAAAAAGGGCAAAGATTTTCCTGTCCAGTTTTTAGCAAACAGTTAAACAGGAGTAAATATTGTGACTATTTTCAGTCCTGGGTTTGTTGCATTAGTGAGTATTTATGGCTAAAGGATGTAGGTGTACATGGTATCAGCCCAAAATAAACTACAGTGCCCCATTCATGGTAATGTTATAACATGTCACTCCATGCAGTGCTGTGGCGCGTGCATGTGTGTTTATCACACAAGAATAAGATATATCCAGCTCTGGCTGAACAAACAATACTTGTTAGTGTGGCTAATTCATTGTTGGTTTTGGTCTTAGTCTTTTAATGGGTTTGCTGACAATAACATAAATATAGAATATCACTGAATTTACCCTTAATAACAACAGTATGATTAAAATCACAGATTTTGTCATTTTAAAGCTATATTTATCATGTCTATGCTCTCATTCATAGCTCTGAAAATGGACAAGCCCTGACTTGTAAAACAGCAGGGTAAATTAAGTAAGGATGTGATCTTTCCGGCAAGTAGTGTTCAAGTTTGGCACGAGCTCCCAACAGTAATTATAATGGATGACTCTACAGGCTGGATGACATCAGCCTGTGGGATACACGGCTCACCACAGCAGATCACTGAAAAGCCAAATGAAAACCTGCACAGCACGCAGAATGATGGCAAACACAAAAATCAGGAACTTCACAGCTCTGAACAGAGTTTACTTCACTGAGTAAAGTACCTCTTTGTAACTGTCGTCAGTGTCACATATCCTAGTGATTTTGGGAATGCTCTGCGTCTCAATGTCTGTGTTATTAGTAAGACCAAGTCACTGCAGTAATGAAAGTCATGTGGTGGGTGGGCCAACAGACCTCAAGTAAGTCCCCTGATGTTCAGTTTTCAAACCAAGACAGGCTGATACACCAACACACTGGAAACCAAGAGTCTGACTTCTTCATTAGAACAAAACCCAAAAAATCAGACACTGCATTTAAAGTAGGTTGAGAAGCTATCAGTCTGACGGTCTTTGGTTTAGTGCCGGAAACTTACACATGTGCAACTACGTGTTGCAGAAGCAGCAGCACATGAGCACATGCTGTCAATACAATACTTACCGGTTTAAGTGTTAACAGACTGTTAAGGTAATTTGTTACTGGCCCTTGTGTAAAATAATACCTGCGAATTCTGATACCTGGTCACTGCTCAGGGCTTGTGTGTTATATGATGTATGATATTTTCATCATCAACCAATCTGCCAACTATTTTTTGATTAAGTGATTATTTATGCTATAATACGCCAAAAAAATGTGGAAAAGGCCCATCACGAAATAACATTTGACACAAAGTTGACATACAGTATTTATGTGTTGTGCAAGGAGTTCAATAGCCTTTCTGGGTTCCCCTTACATTCATTTACTTTCGGTGGCCCACCACATACTGATTTCTATTTTTGGAGCTGTAAGAACACAAAGACACATGACAACAGACCCGTCTGTGTCAACTGTTCCTCCAACTTACTCTAGATAAAACCAGCAGCATTGTTGTAGAAACTGTGCTCACATAGTTATATGGGGAACTGATTTTTATTAATTTCCTGTTTATCAGACTACAAATGGCACAAGGCAGCACGGCGCAGAAGAATGGGGATACGTGGCACGCATTTTAATTAGTTTGAAGACACTGTTTCTGTGTCTGAAGTTGGCTGTTTACACCTTAAGTTTAAAAAAAAAAAAGGTTGACATTTCATGGTGCAAACGTGGGACTTTAATTTTGGCAATTCTTCAAAATGATACAGTAAAAAAATACTTGATTTTGAGTCTGTGTGTAGTCAGAGATGCCCTTAATTAAAATGTATGAGTCATTGTCAGAGTTCCTTGCCACTCAAAATCAAAGTAATCAAAGTCACTTCAATCACAGTTTAGAAGGATTTCTTATTTATTTCTTATTCATAGTGAACACGGGTGACATGTTTCATACCTCCTATAAATATTATCCAATTAATCTTATTTCCATATATGCATTTTGTATAAACTCTGTACAAACACTTATTTTGAAAAGCATGTGTCATATGATGTCATGTGTTTATCCTGGACCGAAAAATGCATCTTGCAACAACTCTGCACGCTACAACTGAAGCGAATAAAGATAAACAATTACTAAAAAGTATATCTTTTTACACGGATATAACACCACAACATTCAGATACACATGACTATACATGATAAAGGGACAATATTTCAATCTTAAATGTCAAATTTATGTCTTAAAGGGCTATTCATAGATTTATTTGTTATTGAAAAACAACTTCATGGACTACATAATGACTCATCGGTCAGGTGGAGCAGATGTTTACTTGTAAACCCTGAATATAGTGGTAGGGGAAACACTTCCAACTATCAGATGACCCTGATTAACGAAAAGTCAACTGAGTTTAAGGTGATTCTTACAATACTGTTGAAAGGATTCAACAGTTAGTTAGCATCGTAAATTGTATTTAAGGAAAAAAGTCAGGTAGGGTTGGGTTTAGGTATACAAATATTTTCCGGGTTAGGCTCACCTGAGTCTAAATGCTGCCAACAGTGATATGGTACTGTAGTGTGACACACACTGATCGTTCTCTTTGTACATTACAGGGGGTGTGAGCTAGTAGTAGTAGTACCAGTGAGTGAATGCAACTGTATAATCAGACTGATACTTTGAGTCTGTGATGCTTTGATGATATAGAAAGTAAAATCAAGCATCAGAAATACACATTAAAAATGTATGACATGTGGATGGTAACAGCTTTATCTCAATACACAGGATTAAACCAATGTCTGTGCATCACATAACTACAAGTTTCAGAGTGGACACTATGGATAAGATCCTCTGTTACAGCAATCTGTCATTTCATATTGTGATATTATGATAGAGTAAATTTTCTGACAAGTCAAATGAGAAATTGTTTATGGTTAAAATAAAAAAATGGGAACATCTGTTCTAGGGACTCCAAGGCATTGATGGATTTCTTTCACTTTCACTTTCCTTTAGCACCTACTTAAGTTTCTGTTTATCTTAAACACTTGTTCGTCCCCTTCTGTGCTTACCTGTGTTTACTTTTTCAGGTAGCTCAAGAATGAGAACTGATCAGGATTTGGCTGGTGAGCTAGTAAACAATGCAAAACATTTACTGCCTGCTAGTATGCCATATTATCACCTAATCCCAATGGATTATTGAGTAACTCATGCCACTTTATCACTGAAAAAGATGAACCACAACTTTAAAATCTTTTGTAGCCTATTAGTTACTTAAGTAGCAACTCTGGACCGTCCACATACTGTGAAGCTGCAGCAAAACACATCTTTCTGAAATCTTTCTATGGAAGAGGATTTTTTTTTTGTAAGTATTTCCCCATGAATGGTTATTTGAAAGGGTTTTCTGTTGCTTAAGTTATGGCTGCTGAATATGGAGACTACTGAGGAATGAAAATCCAACAAAAAGAAGCATAAATGCCTCACAGAAAAAAAAATGTTTGCATCCACATCATGCTGCCTTCCCCTTTAATCAGCCAAATTAATAAATCGAGCCACGGTCTGTTTAAATTTCTAAAAAAAAAATCGGCCCTTGTTAATATAAAGGCAGACCAACTCTTGGCCGAAGAACTAGCTGCTGGTTCTGCATCTGAAAAGCATAAGCACCGACAACTGACATGTTTAATTGCTAGTGGAGGGCTACTTACGTCTTGGGTTGCGGCACATCTTGTACAGGCAGCAGCAGGGACAGACACAGCAGCAGATGAAGATAAGCAAAACGGTGATGGAACCACCAATACCAAGGATCATGGGCAGTGGGCTCGAATGAGAGAGAAAGACATCCATACTAAAAAAGACACAAAGAAACAATCATGGAAAACAATATTTAAGTTGCCATTAGCTTACAGGTACAGAGAAGCAGACGAAAAAGCTGAATGATGTTTCAAGCACTCATACCACTTATGGTGGTAAACAACATTAATACACAATATTTGTCACAACAACAATTCCCTGGGCAACCAAAAACAGAAAAAACAGAACACCGCTCTGTTTGTAAAATCCCCTTCCCGGTTTACTCTGTTGGTTCAATAAACATCAGGCAAGTCAGCTAAATATATTTCATGAATCTGTGATGTAAAAGGGGGACTTCTGCTGCTGCAAGCAGCAAATTCATTCACACATCAGCTTCACACCGGTGGTCGTGCACAGGAAGACGCTACTTCCTGTTGCTTGAGTGCATCATCTTTGCATAACAGGCTGCAATGACGCATCTGTAATTTACATAGGGAAAAAGAAACTGTAGTTAAAGGCTATTAATCATTTATTACAGAAATTAAATAGAATACCAGTCTTCTTGTTTGTCCTCAGTAAAACGATAGACGCTATCCTGACAGCAGTATCTTCTCAGACAGGAACCACAGCAAAATCCTGTGTAGCATTTTTGGTAAGGTGTGGAACCATAGGCCATACAGTCGCGGCTCGATGCTGTAACAGAGCAGAGAGGGAGAGCAGAGAGGGACAGGACAGGTTAGCCTCGTCACCACTTACCACAAAGCTTTAGTGTTGATAAACTGCCACAGATGGGTAAAATAGGAGTAAATCATGAGACGATATTAATGAAACACACGCATACCTCAACCCACTTACAAAAAAGGCATCACTGTTATTTTAAGAAGTTTAAATATTGGTTAGTGGTCTCAAACAATACCATAAAAGTAAAAAAAATTAGCCCATTAACTGATATACTTTTGGACAGAATTTTTTACGAGAAGCAATTTTTTTATAAAAAACTCATTGTTTTGGGATCTTTTCAAGCGAAAATGTCAAACATTCTGCACCTTTATCCCCTCCGAAATCATGATTTGCTGGTTTGTTTGTTTGTTTTTTTGCATCGTCTGGTTTTCAAAGAAAAATAAAAGTAAGGTTAATATGATGCCTTGGGACCTGGGAAACTGTAACGGACTCTTTAGACTAGTCTAGAGCTTTAGACAACTTTCTGACATTTCATAGCCCAAATTATAGGTCATGAGAATAGTCATTAGTTGTAACTAAAGCTGGGCAATGTCTCTATATTATATTTACATCACGATTTTAGTCTAGACATTGTCTTTATTTTGTATATCACAATATCGTAGTGTTGTCTTCTCCTGGTTTTTAAGGCTGTGTCATTAAATTGATGTACTTTTCTAAACTTGCCGAACTGTTCTAGCTGTTTTCTTATTTGCCTTAAGTCATTATATCCACATTACTTATGATTATTTACCAAAAACCTCAGTGTGTTAATAAATGCACCAATAGTCAACCCAACAATATTCTTGTAATACCGATATCGAGGTATTTGGTCAAAACATTTCTGTGATACTTGATTTTCTCCATATCACCCAGCCCTAGTTGCGACTGCACAATCTAACCATTACTTTAAACATGAAAACTATTGCCAGTTTTAATATATGGAAATGTAATGCAGTATAATACAACAGCGCTGCAATAATAATTCTACATACATTTGGGTTTAATGTTCAGCTTTTGTTGAAACTTTATAAAGAGGAGATTCAACTTTTTAATGGTCACTTTAATGTGTTGTCCTCCTTTATCTATATCAATTCGCATAATTTGTAAAGAGCTGTTTATCGTCACAAATACTGCAATAGATTATGGAAAGAGAAAATGTTGGACAATAACGTTTGGGAATGGCAAAGCCCTGACAACGACGAGTTGAGTCAATCCCTTAACGTTGACGTTGTATCTGTCGTTGTATTAGCCTTCAGATCATATGAAGAGATAGACCGTATCCGGTTGATTCTCCGTCAGTAACGTTAAGTTTAGACACGCTAACGTTATAGTGTTAAAACATGTCTGAACAGTAATCGGTAACTTTAACACACAGCCCAGGTCTCCGCTGCGAGGCTAACGTCGCTGACATCGCCCAGGATTCTGCTCTGTTCACTGCGCTAACGTTCAACGTTAGACGTTAAAACGCACAGAAAATGAAACAGTAGGGGAGACCAGTTTAGAGTGAAATAAAATTCAAACTCACCAGATACAGACGGGGCCAGGACCACACATAACGCCAATGCAACAATAACACCGGACAGGCCTGACGCCATGGCTGCTTCAGGCAGGAAACAGGTCTGAACTGAGCTGCCGCTGCAGAGATCGTCTATACACCGTGATGACGTCACTCAGGCGAAGCCCCGCCCGTGTTCATGGGAAATGGGGTTTAATCCCCGTAGTTGTGTGTGTGTGTGTGTGTGTGTGTGTGTGTGTGTGTGTGTGTGTGTGTGTGTGTGTGTGTGTAGAAGACGAATCTTTGATTTTATTTTGTTTATTCTTTTTTTTGTTAGTTTAAGTAACCTTGATATTTAATACTTGTATTTTACTTGAGTTTATCCATTTTTTGCAACCGTATGCTTCTACTCCACTACATCTCAGAGGCAAATATTTTACTTTTTATTCCACCTCATTATTTTTCTTGACGTTTATAAGAATAATGATAATGATAATGATAATAAAAGAAGAAGAAGAAGGAGAATCTTTTATTTTATTTATTCTTTCTTTTTGTTAGTTTAAGTAACCTACATTTTTAATACTTGTGCTTTCCTTGAGTTTATCCATTTTTTGCAACTGTACGCTTCTACTCCACTACATCTCAGAGGCAAATATTTTACTTTTTACTTGCTTTACTATTTCTCTTGACAGTTTTAATACTAATACTACTAATAATATTACTACTAATAATAATAACAATGATAATAATAATAATGATGATGATAATAATAATGAGAAGAAGAAGAAGAAGAGGAATCTGTTATTTTATTTTAGTTCATTTTATTCTATTTTATTTATTTATTTATTTTTATATACTTCTACCGCACTACATCTCAGGGGCAAATATTTTACTTTTTACACACTTCATGAATTTTCATGACAGCTTCAATAATAGTTAGAAGAAGAATAACACACTTTTATTTTATTTTATTTTAGTTTTATTTTATTTTATTGTAGAGATAAAAAAAAAAAAAAAAAAAACAATGACTGGCCAGCTCACTTAATGTAAAAGTACATAGTATAAGCAGGCAGTCCAAAATTACATCCGAGACTCTCTGACTGTAGTTAAAAATCCTTTATTAATGCATGGATAACCAACATGTTTTGAGAGAGTCTTCATCAGGGTGTAAAATGCACTGGCCTACTAGACAAAAAAAACCCCACACTGACAGAAATGAAAATGACATGAATGTATACTTAAGATAATTAACACATTTAGTGACAAGAAAAAAGGTTAAATGCAAAATAAATAAAAAGGAAACGACAGCAAAATAAAATATTGATAAATCAATTTAATGTTACAAGATGAAAATAAAATGGCATTTTAGTCAGATTACCAGCGACGAGCACACATGTTGCACTATCACATTTGTGGAAACAGTGAATGTAAGACATCTTAGTTTTTCACGGTCTCATGTAGCCCTCTCCATACGGAAGTCGCCCACCACATTTTTCATCCTAAGTGGCTGGTGTGACTTACATCCTCTGATATGTGTGGTTTGCAAGAGACTGCAAACCATCAACAGGCCGGATGTGCATCTGGCTGCTGAAAGCAAGATCTTATGTATTTGTGGTTGAGCGATTAAAAGTTTCTCTCTGATTTTAACAATCACAAACACAGTCTGATATTATCTGTATCGCCTACTAATCTAACCTTATGAAGGCAGTTCAGAAAAGATTTGTGGGTAAATCACTGTGTTGGCCTCAAGTAAGAATAGGAACTGAGAGATCAAAATCTGGGTTTGTTAAGGTGGATGTGAAACCCACAATGATGCACAGTTTCTTTTACTTTATGACTATTTGTCTGAACTCTTGGTGGAAGAAATTTCCAGATCTTTGAGTAAAAGTAGCAATAATGTGAAAATACAAGTAAAAACCCCTCTTTTCAAAATGTTACTTGAGTAAAAGTAAATATTATCAGCAAATATGACCATGCTGAAGGTAGAGATCTTTTCCCTTATTTGATATGTTACATCATATTTGATCAGATAATCATCAATTGTGTATGTAAACTCTGAAAAGGGGCTATAGCTGTCAAAACAAATGTAGTGCAGTACAAACTACAATATTTCCTTCTTAAATGTAGTGGAATGAAACATTAAGCAGCACAAAACTGAAATACTCAAGTAAAGCAGAATTAACAAATAACTTTAGTACAGTCCAAGTACATAAAAACTCACCTGGACTCTACTTTGGGGCTAATCAAAAAACATACTAACAGGAGACTTAAATATTTTCTACTAATTTCTGTTGCCAGAGTAAATATAAAACTAAAGGTGTGGGTAGAAACTGAATGGCAAGCAGGCAAATCAATGAAATAAAATAACACAATAAACAGATGTGTCTGTTAATATTACGATTATAGCTGTAAGGCCCCTGTGGATGATTGACTTCTACCCTACTCCCAAAATAAAGCTTACTTGACTTTTGCCTCACTTATAATGTATAATGAAAAAATTATATATAAATAAATATTTTTGTCTTTGAAACCTCCTGAAATGTATAGTTTAATAATTAAATTAAATTAAATTAAATCTACATGTTTAGGTTTCCACTATTTTTAGTGTACTTGACTACATATAGGCTGTTGAATTTATCTATATTTGGTTTACTGTGATATATTAGACAATGTTCTACAGTGGCATCTGTTCTGCAGCCTAGATCTTCAATTTTGAATGTCACACATGAAATGCTCCTTTCAGTCTGACTCAACTGTTCTCATAGATTAAAATCAAAGACAACAGATAGAACTTTTTAGCAACCACTTCCAAAGCCTGAAGAGATCCGTAGGTGGCAGCAAAACACCATGACTGTCTCTGCTGAGGAGATAACATTGGGACTGCCCCTGAGGACAGAAATACATTTTATAGAGGATAATATGTTCGTTAAGTTCTGACACTGCACAGATTTCACAACATAGGACTCCTATCATACTCAAAAAAGTATTCAATTCATCCGCCATGTGTGAGTCAGACATGTTGTTTTTATCCTGCTCTTTCAACTAAATCAATACACAATGGCTGCTTTCTGTTCCCTCTCTGTTACTACCTTGTTTAGTGTCCTTTTTCTCTGAACATCGTGTACTTTTTATTTATTCCTTCATCTTTGAATAGATAAATACTTTGTAGAATAAGTCAGACCTGAACAGGTTGGTGGGTTGTACAGTATATGTGTGGATAACGGGGAGGTGGGTTTTAGGGCAGGAGAGGTCGGCTGACTGACATCTGTGTGATTATGTTCCTGTATATTGTTACATTATTCAGCAGAGGGGCTGTTATGTTACAAAACCAATGAAGACAATGTTGAAAAAAAAAATGTTTAGCATGCACTTTCATGTGGCACTGGTAAAAAGCCAAAAGTGGGACACTATCCATAACAGGGGTGTAAATATACACAGTGCAGACAGTGTGATTGCACTGGGGCTCCTGGGGTGGAGCGGCCTGTAGAGAGAGCAGGCCCTTCCAAGTGATTCAGATTTTGACCTTGGAAATAAACTGGTGTTCAAAAATAAATGATTTTTTTTAATATGAATTTAAAAAACTTAGCCATTTGCTTTATATGTCCTCAAAAAGGTTTTATTTTTTATTTTTTTAGATAGTCGGTAGCTATCTAAAACAAAATGTTATGCTTTTTCTATGTAAGCAATAAAATCTATAAATATACTACAAAAACTATTAAATGATTAATTTATTACTTTCTTTGATATTTTTGTCAGATATGCAGTGATGATTGCTGGGTCATATGTATGATAGTCCAATGACAAGTCTCTATTTGTGTCACAATGTGCACTAGGGTCCGTCATAATAGTGCGGCCTGTTGTAACTTCCTTACGCCACTGCTCCTTAAACAATGATAATGTGATTTATCACACAAACATGTGTTGTTGTTACCTTTACAATCTAAGGGACTGGTATGGTCTTTGTTAAAGTTTATATTTTATTTTTTCCCTACAATATTATATCATCGGGGGGTAGACCACAGGTGGTTATGAAAATAGGCTGGGAAAATGTAAGCTATAATAATTACAACAAAAATGTATTTTTTTAATTTGATTTTTCATAAAGGTGGAAATGATTACAAGGTTGTTGACTAGTATATGTACCAAATAAACTGAGAGTGTTGCTGCTGTTCATGTGTATTGATTTTTTTAAACAGGTTTTTTATCCTGTTGTTTGAATGTTTGAGATGCTAGGGGGAAACTTCACAGTCTTCCTAAATTGTTTTACCGAAATCCCACAAGCAAGCATACGTGCACAGATTAAGTTTTCTCATCAACCCAACCTCAAAACATACACTATCATACAGTCCATGCTGAAGTACAGGCTCAGGTGCAATATCTCTTTTAAACACCAGAGGTCACACGTGCACACAAAATCTCTCTGCACCTCCACATCAACGAATCTACTGGAGAAAGTTTGGAGCTGAAGTTCATGTCATGTATGTCCATTCAAAAACACTCTGCATGCTACATTGCATGCATGCTATATGACACCATATTTTTTAAAATTCAGTTCAATTCTATATCATATTGTTGTATTAAAGTCTACTTTACTTCTGGCATATACTATGTTTTATTGTTCTGCTATACTATATATCAGCCTACCATACTACTACACCTTATATGTCTCATATCCCATACTATATCATAACCTATATAATGTTAATATGTTATTGTATATTATGTTATTATGTTACATTTACTCTTGCACTATATTCTGTTTCACAGTATCAGACAAAACCAAGCACTATAATTTAAACATATCATACATTAACCTGGCGTGCACTGCTTACATAGACCTGTTGACCTTGCTGCTAGAAGTCACACCACTGTCACTTTATCAGCACCACACTCACTCTACCATGTCACTTATCATGAAATGCTCTTGTGTCTATTTTTATATTAGCTTATGAACCTTTTATTATTATCTAAATATTATACTTTCTATATTTTTGTGTATTTCCTTCTGTGGTTGTGCTGCTGCAACAACCAAATTTCCCCGCTGGCGATCAATAAAGGTGTAACACAGGGTATATTCTTATCTTATCTTTTAACATACAGCTGACAGAGACATGCATCAATGTCCTTGAGAATTCGCAGTCCTTGAAAATCGTCTGTAAAGTGGATAAAATTTAATTGATTTGTATGTAACATGTGTGATAACAAGCGAAAAAATATAGAGTGTATTTATATCTTCAAACATATATGGAGAAAATACCCTACATGATGTGACAGTGTTTGATCACATGAATGAGTCACACCAGGCAGATTGACTAGAATGACCTTTGACGTAAGTAAATATTATCTCGCGAGATTTCCACGCGGTTTCAGCCATGCTTATAAGCACTTGCAAGTCCTCGTCCTTTTCGTTCGTCCTCAGTGCAGGATAACGAAGCAGTCATCTTTTTCTCGCCTTCTTCTAAAAAAACGAGACATTTTTATTCAGAGTGCATCATTAGACTAGCTTCACCGCCATTATCCTGACCACTACACGACTGTTGAACAGATTTGCAACGTTAAGCGTGACGTTTTTAAGAGGTGAGTTTCTTATTTCGTTGCCACCATCTCCACTTCTGGTTGTAGCTTCTTAGCTAATGCTAGCACCTTAGCTAACGTTAAACTCGTCCAACCGGCAAAGATCACGAGCGGTGGACTTAGTCTATTTTAGATTAGCTAGGGTTTATAAAAACACTTAAGTTGTATTTGTTTATTTTAATATTAACCTTAGTTAACTTTAGAGACGGACAGGTCGTGACTCTTGCTTTATCAATGTGTTATAACCGCAAGATGCTTTGCGTGTCAACACGGAACACCACCTGAGAGGGCTTATGGACGCAAATGTGTCTGAAATTGTCAACCTTGATAATTATCTTAAGTCAGCTACATGACTGTGTCTATGCCCGTGTATCTTGCTGAAGAAATTGTTTGGTGCAAGTGAGGTTACGGGATTCAGATTACAAAAGGTGACGGGTTACAGTTGACATTATCGGGTTTGGAATATTATAGAAATGACACGTAGTCTGATCACAGTTATCATAAAGAAAAGCTGTTTTGGTTGCTTATTGACTCTTGTTTTCTACTTTTATTAATTGTTAAAAGTTATTAACGCTCAGGTAAACACGTTTCTTTCTGGTTCCTGTCCCTTTTCCTCGAACCTCAAGTAGGGAAAATGTATGGCAGTGATTCCTCTGTCGAGGAATGTGTAAACCTGACTTCCACTGGGGGAAGGGTTATGACACAGGGATAGACGTAAGCAATGTAATTTTCCTTTTTACGCAATGAGACTTTTTGTTTTAGACATGTTTATTATATTGTCCTCATCGGACACTTGTTGCAGAGACCTCAAGCAGTCCATCCAGTCAGCTAAATATGACTGTATACGAATAGTTTAATTTGAAAAGATTTAAATGGGGAAAATAAGTAATATTTTAGGTTTCAGTGGAGGTACTCTTTCAAAATATTGTGAATGTAGATGATAGCAGGGTGAGAAAGCAGCCAAACTTAGAAATTTTAAGCTTGAAGGTCCATCATTGACCTTGAAAAAAGTAGTTTGACATATAAAAAACTAACATAAAGTCCACTTACTTGACATTTCAAGGGCATCTTTATAAGTTAATAAAGCTGAGCAAACAAAACCTACTTGAACTTTAAGTGGACTTTTGCGAAGAATTTCTTTTCAAAACCTCGATTATTGTTTTATTGTTTAAAGAATGGTTCACCATAAACCACAGCTGTTTTCCTCTCTCGCCTGCACTGTAACCCTTTCACATAGTTTTGGTCTGTAGCACATTAGAGTCCATTAACGCTGCACTCCAAACAAGGTTTCAAAACCAAAAACTAACTTCTCTTCTTTGCAATAAAATGACAGCTATTATCTGCAGACCATATTGTGAATTGTTTCATAGACAATTTTCTGCCTCAGTACTCTGAACAGCTGACTTTACCACACAGAAAGAAGAAACTGTTAGCTTAAATGTGTGCGTTATTATTATTGCCTTAATACGTGTAAATTACACCGAAACTGTTTGAATGGAGTGATTGCACTTCAGGTAATAAAGGGGAAAAATTCCTTTCTATTATTTGGTGTAATGGGCCTTTAAACGCCCTGTAAAACCGGTTTTTGCAGCACATAGAAAGAAGTGTCTGAACTGTCCACAGCACACATTTCAATTAAGTTTCAGCTGTCTTCTTTTGAAACCTCCAGACAATCATCACCAGTGCTAACTATGGATGTGATCGTGCGACGCTGCCCGTTCCTGGCTCGTATGCCCCAGGCCTTCTTCCAGCAGCCCAAAAAGTCCATGGTGGTGTACGCCCAGCGGTGCCCTATCATGATGGAGCTGGCCTCTAAACCAATGGCTCCATCTATGGCAAGGGCCCTCTGCTCCTCCTCCTCCTCCTATCACCAGAGGACTGAGGACACCATGTCTGCCACTGAAAGTGAGTGTGATAAAGGAGAAGTAGATGTTGCTGTTTTTTTTATTCTAGGTAATGCATTAGCTACATTACATCAAGTGATGTATCCCAGTTACTGTAATGACTGAATTATTGCTGTGTATCGTATTGTTTAAAGGTTAAAGTTTAAACTTCTTCTGTCCACCTGCAGGCCCCAAACAGGAAGAGAAGCCCAAGCTGCCTGCCAGCCACCCTGTGGTACCCTCAGGCCAGGCAGCAGCCTCCAAATGCCCCTTCCTGGCTGCTGAGATGGGTCAGAAGAACAGCAGTGTGGTCCGCCAGGTCAGCTTGGAGTTCCAAGAGGATGTTCAGGAAGTCCGCACTGTCCAGAAAGGTAAGAGTTGCTTTGAAATTGATTAGCCTTTACTGTTTTGCCAGTCCTTTAGCACATAATGTGATGCCGTTTTCTTTTTGTCCTTTCTTGACTCTTTTGCAGAAGTGTCCCCTGCCCAGCTGGATAAGCCATCCCTGGTCAGTACCATTAAGAGAAGTGGGGGGGAGCAAGCTAATCTGATGAAGACCCTCCTGAAGCAGCGACCTAAAAATGTCTCCCACTTGCTGCAGGACAACCTGTCAGGCAGTTGTAAGTTTAATTTGTGGTGCTCTCACAACTTATTTACATTAAAACGTATCCACACAGAGCTGACATGTCAGTATGAATGGGTTAAGTTGTTAAGCTACCTTATTCTCTCCAAGTTGATGATCATACTAGCAACAATTTCACTCTCATGTTGTAGTTCTCTTACTAATTTTAGGTCTGTTTGTTTTGAGTAAGGTGAACTTTTAGGTTAGGCATTGCTTCATCCATCACAATGCAAGCCACATTAAGCAAGCTCTGCCTTCCTGTTGTGTTACAGTGTCCCGCTACCAATACGATGACTTTTTTGAGAAGAAGATAGAAGAGAAGAAGAGCGACCACACGTACCGTGTGTTCAAGACTGTGAATCGTCTGGCCAATGAGTTCCCCATGGCCGACGACTTTACTGGCTCTTTAGAGGAGAAGAGGGAGGTGTCCGTTTGGTGCAGCAACGACTACCTGGGCATGAGTCGACACCCACGGGTCGTGCAGTCCATTATGTGAGTATTGGAGGAGTTTGTTTACTGTAGGAAACATCACGCTTGAGTCAGTCCTTACGGGTATAGATGTGTTTACATGTAATGAGACAAATATTTTTCTTGGCTACCCACGTCTCTTGTTAACGCTTCAGTGACCTCAGTGAGAGAAAAAAACTGAAGGAACATTTGGCACAGCACGTAATAGCTGAAACAACCTGACACCCATGGGTGATCCAGTTCATTGTTTGTGTGGGTGTAGAGAGCTGGTCACCTAAACCTCCTGGGCCCCAAATGGGGTGGGATGTTTTTCTTCTTTTCCTTTGAGCTTGTTTGTGCTTGCCCAGCTTTCTTATCCTCTATGCAGCAGTAACACCTTGAGGTGTCACCTAATACTGAGCAACTTTGAGGCCTAATTAGTTACTTTTTTCCACTTGTTGTAGTCTCACCCCTCCTTAAGCCTCCATCTCGCACAGAAAGCGTGAATGCTCTGCAGTTTTCAAAACACAGACAAGCTCAAACTAATTATTTGTTTGTCTCTGTTTCCAGGGATACTTTACGAAAGCATGGTTCAGGGGCAGGAGGCACCAGGAACATCTCTGGGACCAGTAAATTCCACGTGGAGCTGGAACAAGAACTGGCTGACCTTCACAAGAAGGACGCGGCACTGCTCTTCACCTCCTGCTTTGTCGCCAATGACTCCACCCTCTTCACCCTCGCCAAGATGCTACCTGGTATATAATAATTTACAATAAATCCATCATTTATGTGCTTTTGTTTTTAGTCATAATTAATCAATGTGTGATACGCATGC
This sequence comes from Cephalopholis sonnerati, assembly GCA_019142605.1. Classification (NCBI taxonomy): domain Eukaryota; kingdom Metazoa; phylum Chordata; class Actinopteri; order Perciformes; family Serranidae; genus Cephalopholis; species Cephalopholis sonnerati. The sequence continues at coordinate 19,508,943 of JAGQAX010000002.1, forward strand.
ATTAAATGGAAACTCTCATTCTCACTTCCTCTCTTTTTTTCTCTATTTTAGGTTGTGAGATCTACTCTGATGCAGGGAACCATGCCTCAATGATCCAGGGTATAAGAAACAGTGGTGCTAAGAAATTCATTTTCCGCCATAATGATGTCGCCCACCTCCGAGAGCTTCTACTGAAGGGAGACCCCACGAAACCGAAGATAGTGGCCTTTGAGACCGTCCATTCCATGGATGGTAAGTTTGAAATGTCCCTATTATATTTTTTTATCATTTATAACATTTGGTCATGTCATGTCATGTCATGTCATGTCACTGAGCTGGCTGCAGTGTTGATAACATCTCCATGTGTGCTCGCACAAAAATCATCATTTGATAGTTGTCTGTGTAGTTCATAAATGTGAGGTCAGACTAAAGTGACCTCTTTCATGCCTGTACTTTGGCTAATGGCTAAACTTATCTTTTTATCCATCTTTGCGTAACACAGGTGCTGTGTGTCCGCTGGAGGAGATGTGCGACGTGGCCCATGAGTTCGGCGCCATCACCTTCGTAGACGAGGTTCATGCTGTGGGTCTGTACGGCGCCAGAGGAGGGGGCATCGGAGACAGGGATGGCGTCATGCACAAGATGGATATCATCTCGGGGACACTAGGTCAGCATTAATCTCTTTTAAACCAAAATACTGATGACGTTCTACGAAGCATTTTGACTTTGAAGCCACATCAAAATGTTCTTGCGCCACTAAGTCAACCATTTATACTTGACATGAATGATTAGTTACATTTAGGTTTGCTATATTTTTTAAGTTATACGTGTTAATTGATCAAAATAACTACTCTCAGCTAGTGGGAATCTCTGTTTCGCTGTTAAACTCTTGATCAGGCCTCATGTGTGTCACACAATATGCCAGAGGGCTTAAAGAAGCTTGAGCTGCTCTGTTGTTGCTAGGAGACTGTGGGCTCTTGTTGCGCTCTTATTGAATTACTCTCTGCGTCTGTGTGTTGCTGTCAAGCTGAAGGGACAATTATTTCTAACTGAGAGCTCTGTAGCCACTGTACTCTTGCAGCTGCCATTTCAGGATGATAGAGTTTGTGAAACGACAATAGAAGGATTTGACGCAGACCACTGAGCATAATGTAGTGACTGTTTTTAAAGGATACTGAATGATGTCTTTGGAGCTGTAGCAACAACCTAGATTAACAAAATAACCACCTATGTGTCATGTCCTCTTCCAGGCAAGGCCTTTGGTTGTGTGGGTGGCTACATTGCGAGCACCGCCGCTCTGGTGGACACGGTGCGTTCCTACGCTGCTGGTTTCATCTTCACCACCTCTCTGCCACCGATGCTGTTACACGGAGCCAGGACCTCAATCCAGGTTCTTAAAGGGGAAGAGGGCCGCGCTCTGAGACGTAAACACCAGCGCAACGTCAAGCTGCTCAGGCAAATGCTGATGGATTCAGGCCTGCCAGTGGTGCACTGCCCCAGCCACATCATCCCAGTCCGGGTAATTTATTATTTAATTTGTCGCCTAATGACTCATTGCAATTAAAAACATGCTAAGTAGTCCACAGCCCGACTCCCTGTAGCTCCGTTCTGATCATTATGTTTGTCTCCATTATCACCATTATTAGGTATCCAACGCTGAGAAAAACACAGAGGTGTGTGACCTCATGATGAGTCGTCACAACATTTACGTGCAAGCCATCAACTACCCCACTGTTGCCAGGGGAGAAGAGCTTCTGCGTATCGCCCCAACGCCTCACCACACCCCTGAGATGATGAAATACTTTGTTGGTAAGAAAATTTAGTAGTCTGTACTTCAAGTAATTAAGTTAAAGTGTAAATTCATTTTCACCATATTTGCATCAGAGATTTGCATTTTCCCAAATGTATAATCTGTTTTTGTCAAATAGCTCTAGATAACTGTTAAAACAAAACATGTGGTAACTGACTGTAGCGCTGTCTCAGTGATCAAAATTAATTTGGCCTCCGCTTTTTTCCGCTCCACAGAGAGGCTGGTGCACACATGGAAGGAGGTGGGCCTGGAGCTGAAGCCCCACTCGTCAGCAGAGTGCACGTTCTGCCAGCAGCCGCTGCACTTTGAGGTGATGAGCGAACGTGAAAAGTCTTACTTCAGCGGCCTTAGCCACCTCATCTCAGCCTGCGCATAACACTACTGCTGGCTCGTGACGGCACATACACACTTATCACCCATTCCTCTATCACTGTCATAGAATGTATTAATTATCTTTGATAAGTCCTCCTACACATATTATTTAAAGTATTCTATGTTCAGATGTTCTATATGCTCAGAATAAAATATGAAATGGAAAGAGTTTGTTTGTTTGTGTTGCATTTCTTCTCCTCTGATTTGATAAGAAAACACAAATGACAAGAGAAACTCATAGATTCTTAAATTTGAATCTATGAGGTCTGAATCTAATTTTGTTTTTTTTGTCTGTTCAGTTTTTTTGTCAACATGATTCAGGCTCTTCTGTTAAGGTCTGTATTTCTGATGTTACAACTCTTTACACCTACCACTGAGCCTAATCCTGTATTTTTACTATATACTTGTACTCACCTGTTGGCAAAATGTAGATCAACCTAACTCACTCTAATAACCATATTCCTACATAAAACCTACCTCTGCACAGGACCACATATATATATATATATATATACTACTGACCTGCAATGCTTGAATAAGAAATGATTTGCCAAAAAATCTGACTTAAATTTGGTTAAAAATGATCTTTTAAGTGTCATAAAAACATTGATGTTAGGTGTCTGACTCCTGTATACACCCCTTCTAAGCAATAGTTGTCTCACAGTGGTCCATACAAGAGAACATTAATAAAACAAATTTTAATATGTGTTTAGATCATCCTGCTACTTCCAGAAGGGGACACATATGAAACAGGGTTTGGGAGGGTCCTCTGCCAAAAGGTTTGAGCATCAAACACTTAATTTTCTGCTTTCTGGTGAATTTTTAAACTCCAATTTTAGCCTTTCTGCATCAATTCCTAATAACAGTAATAATAAACTGGAGGGATTCAAGCAAATAAAATGAGGCAATTTTGAGAAAATACTAAGAGCAATAAAAATAAAGATGAAATACCATCACTTATAAAGATAAGCAAAGTTGGCAGCTGATTGCCCTATAGATTGCACTGAGGTACAGAAAACCAAACAATTAGAGAAGTACAAAAAAAAAAATAACCGATGACAACACTAGATAAAAAAAATAATAATAATAAAATGAGACATAAAAAATAAACAGTTTCATTTGTGATGTAAATGTCTTTAAATTTGTCACGATAAATGCACATCTACATTAATGCTGCTGGCATAAATCCTTCAAAATGGGCTAATGATGCTATAACTGAGCAGACAGTATTCGCTGAATGAAGTGACACATCAGGTGACATTTGGTTACATGCCTCTGACGCTCAGAGGTAGAACACTCACTGAACACTCTTGTAAGGCTGCGAAAAACTGGGCCACAACAGCAGATGAAAAGAGTAAATCTTTTTGTTGTAGTGATGGTGGTGTTGGTAACTATATTTTGATCCACTGGCCTACTTGCGCTTGTGACAAAAATGTAGGACATTGATTGTTCTCCTACTTGGTTCTAACAAACACCTGGGACACACAATACTATCGCTGCAGTTTATATGAAATAAGCAATAAATCCTTCACATGGTCCTCGATATGCTGACAAACGTTCATGTTTTATTACACATGAGCCTAATTTGTTCAAATATTTGTTGTGTGTGTTGCTGCTTCATACGGTTATCAGTGGCTATTATTTAAACGATAATATCATACATATAAAATCTGACTTTTACGTGCTTTATTTTCAGAAACAGACTTTTGGAGAGTAACACATTAATCCAGGACAGATAAGGGGTCGAGAATTTTACAGTTACACGGACACACAAATAAAGTAATAACTAAAATGCAGCAGATTACACATAATGTGTGATTTTATCGGGTGAAATCTCACACTGTGATTCTCTGGGGACCTACTAACCTACTCTCCCTGTAAATTCAGATGGCGATGACATAAATGTGGCTGTGAAACTCAAGGTGACCCACATTCATGGTCACAATGCTTCACAACCGTACGTGCACACATCCTCAAAATCCACATAAGCCTCAGAGGCTATCATGGACGGCTCATATTCACTGTGTTGACAAAGCTGCACGTACTCAACTCTAATTTAAACCTGATGAATAAATGTGAGCGTACATGGCTCTAAACACAACCTTGCACATACTCATTTAACTGTTTCCCAAGTGCAGGTGTGGTAAACACCACTGTTGCTTCACAAGAGGCAGGACTACACTGAAAATGGAAGTGAGAAATATTTATAGCTGTTGCAAAGAACTGATGTTGCCACTGCTTTGTGTAAATACAGACACTTCCACTTTTGAGTTGAGAGGCCTCATTAAACTCAATACAAAAACTCTTGATCATCACCATAGGTGTCATTTACACTGGCGATGCTGGGGACGTGTCCCATCACTTTTAAAAGTAAACATTGTAAAAAAAAAAGATCTGAGAGATAGCAAAAAAGAAATATTAACTGTAATAATCTGTCTATGCTGCAGGAGAAGAAACAATTGAGACCAATACAGCATGCCCGAGAACCTCACTGAATTATATTCTATTATATCTTTATTTTTCATTGTCACCTGCTGTCTGAATTTTGTGTTTTCTTTCATGAATAAGCCTGAAGACATTTCCACCATACATTTGTGCATTAAATTTCACCTTTCCTGGAGGAGAACCCCTACACCCCCCACTTCAGAGGTTTCCCCCTCAATGTTGAAATGTAACCTACGCCCCTGGTCATCACACATAAGTTTAAGGAGATTTATGTGACTGTATAAGCATGAACATGTATGATGACAAATGCATTTCACTGCATACATTTTTATTTATTCTCTGAAATCTGGTTTTGAGATGTTCTAATGAAACAATGGGTTTTAAGTAAAAGCAATCACTTAAAAGGAAAATGGCTTAACAGAGAAAGCTACAAGACTACATGTTGCATGCAGCCAAATATGCACCATGAGTGTTGTTTTGAAGACTGAAAAATAATTTCTACTAAATCTGTCAGAGAGGATCATTAATGGCAGCAGAAACGGGTCGTACAAGCTTTTCCTATAACCGTGCTGTCTACTCAAGGACATCTCAAGACACACTGTGGTGCAACAAATAGTTTGGTCCACTAAATCTAAAAGAGAGTTCATCTGGGGTCAGGAGGAGATTCACTGTGTTCAGATCTGCTCTTTAGGGTACAAAACATTCCTGCCTGGTATTTTGTTTCTGTTAGAGCTTACACTAAGAGTTTGCAGCACAGTAAGACACAAGAGCATGGTTTTAAATTTAGAGGTAGTTAGGATATTCTGGAACACTGTGTGGGAGTATATTATACAATTATATGATATGAACATTTCAGAACAAAAGTATTTCTAACAACAACTTCAAATGTGGAACACTTGGCAGTGAACAGAAATACTTGATGTCTTTGTTACACGATAATGGTACTTCAAACTACTCCAAACTTTTCTATGGCAGTGCAAGAGAGCGTCAAAACAACATGTACAATATCATTCTTATTTCTCATGTTGGCAGACCTGTATTTGTCATATTAGCTTGGATGAAAACAGCTGCAACTGATTGTTTTCATTATCAATTAATCTGCCAATTATTTTCTCGATTACTTGATTAAAAATTAAATGTTAGAAAATTGTTCACAGTCTCACAGTCTAAGGTAAATAAGGTTTAAACATCTTGTTTTGTCAGTCTAAAACCTAAAGATATTCACTTTAGTATGATCTAAAAACAGAGAAACGCAGGAAATGTTCATATTTGAGAGGCTGAAAACACCATTTGCTAACATTTTTGCAGGAAAAATTACTTAATAATTCATCAATTATCTAAATAGTTGGCCATTATCTTTCTGTTGATCGACTAATCGATTAATAAACTTATCTTTGCAGCTCTGAAATGCCCCACTGCTATTGTGAAAGTGGGAGCAGCCAGGGCAGTGTTGGCAGCTCTAAGTGACTAACAGACCCACCAAAATGATTCATGATAGTAAAATTATAATTAATATAAAACAATTCAGGTAATCCAGTTGGAACCATGCAAAAGTATCTTGAAGCTGCAGAGACACCCAACAGCTGTGCCATCGAACCTCTACAAATCTTCCAAAAAGAGAAACCCAAGAGTGAATCACATTGTCCTCTTTTCAAGCTTGTCCTAAGATCTAAAATTAGAGACACTTATATCCACTGATGAATTAAAGGGCATCGTAAATAACGTGGTGACAGAGACATGTGCTTGTTTTTCTTGAGAGGCCACAAATGTAAATAGTTGTTGTTTTATTGTGGATTTTTGTATTATATTGTGTATTTCTTGCATTTTAAATGTGTTTTGATTGGCTGCTACCTTGGTCAGGTCTCTCTTGTGAAAGAGATTTTCAATCTCAGTGGACTTCCTGGTTAAATAAAGGTTAAATAAAATAAAAAATAAATTGACAAAGACAGATGTCCTACCTTGAGACTGGTCTGCAATAAAATCAAAGACATGGCATTACCACACAGCTACATTACCTGTTACAGAAACAAACAAATACAAAACAAAGCCAAGTTCAGCACTATCAGAGCACACAGACCGCTCACTGTCCATATATTGTTTGAATAGTAGTGCTGTACTTTGTAAATTGTCAGCAATGTATCTGGTTCAGTCATGTGAGTGAAGTCATTATTAGGAGTGTGTGGGGCAGAGTATAGCTCCTCTAACACAGTATCTTTGACTCCCCAGCTATTTATATGCCCTCAACTACGTGACTCACGTCACTCCCTCTACTCTCACACACTCAGTCACGCACACACACACACACACACACACACACAAAAATAAACTCACGTGTACAATGGATGCATTCAGGATTCGAATGTTTTAGTTATCACATGCTCATACAGTCAGTGGTGCTGCCAAGGTGGGGCTGGGGGGGGGGACATGGCCCCCCTGGTACAATTGCTGCCCCCCCCCGGCAAAAACTAACTGGAGGCCTAAATACTGTTATTGGAGGCTGTGGCAAGCTCATTTTTTTTAAGCTAGCACAAAAATAGTGGTATCCTGTGAAACTGGACAACCCAAGGCAGCAACTAGTACCTTGTCAGGAAGTTGGGCGACATTTTGGTGAGGAAACAACTGGCACCGCCACTTCTGAAGAGGTCTCCTGAGCTCTCACCTCAGGATATCTGAATGACAGTGGGTTCTTTGGGTACCAACAAGTGAAGTGAAGATAATTTAGACTGAGTTAAAAATTATTAGACAAAAAATATGAAGGACAAAGTAAAGAATATGTTATACAAGTATTAAAATACTACAGTGTATACTAGGGGTGGGGGAAAAATCACAATATTTTTTTGCATGGCAATATCATATCGCCACACAGTGCCAAGTATTTTTTATTATATAAATAATTAATATTATAAATACAAGTTAATCTTAAGGTACCCTCGTAGAATAATACAAAATGGCTAAAGCGAGACTGAAAACTTCATCTTATTAGATAAAACAGATGGTGACGATGTTTTCCATTCCAATGATTTGCAGCTGAAAAGATGTAATAAATCACAATATATCGCAGTGTATTTTATTGTAATACTCAGCATATCACAGTATACTTGAATAATATTTTATGGTGACTTAAGTATCGTGATGATATATAACGTGGATTCACTGGTGATTCCCACTCTTAGTGTGCAGGTGGGACTGTGCAATTTTGTACGTAAAAACTGTGTACAAAAAATATAATGCACATGTCACAGTGTAAAATGTACACATCAGGACATATTCGTTGTACTGGGAGAGACAATAGATGTAGTCAGATGTGTAGCGAGAGGAGCTTCCACCTGCGTGAGCTTTGTGCGTGATACATTAAAGAAAGGAGTTGATCATCAGCTTTAAAGCCAAACTGCAGACATCTTCTTGTGATTGTTGTCTTTGTACAGTCTGTATCCATTTCATTAATTGTTGGTTATTTAATAAATCTATAATATTTCAGTGTTTTTGTCACTGTAATGTCTGTTTTGGGCCGATGCTTTAATACATCACCATTTTTGTGATTCTGTGAGGCAGTGTGCGTGAGAAACAGAGCTGTTTGCTGCGTGTGTGATCTCCCTGACCCCTGAGCGTGTGCTTCACCCTTATCCACCATTTCCATGACTACTGGTTCCTGCATGGCTGCCAAACTCTCATGGTCCGGACAAAAGAGAGCAAGGAACAATGAAACCTACAGCAGGCTCACAGCTGAGGTTAGAAAGGAGTCAAATACTTCTCACATTGAACGGTTTAGTTTATCTGCTTGGTAACAACGCTGAATCGCACTTTGGAAACCCGACAATGAGAAACCAGACATCCACTCGCCCAAAAAGACATCCGTTATAGTTACAGGAGATATTAAAGATCTGTTGCTGGGCTGAATCAATATAGTCAGCATTTTTTAAGAAAGAATAAGAGCTGCCGGAGGTTTCAGAGACTCTGTTTATCTGTAGAGCAGATACAGATTCATGTTATTTATTGTCACAACAATAACAGAGAAGCAGTCCTCGCATCTACTCATGGACAAGAGGCTCGTGCTCGTGCATGCTTCTTTCTGCAAAGTGATACAGTTGGCAGGTGTAGTTTAGTAGACATAAAATAGTCCCTACATGAAGCTGCTCACAACAAGGTGTGTGGATTATCTTGAGTAACTGGGTCATGATATCTGGGAAAAGACTTTTGTTACTGGCTCACCCTTTTCCCCTTTAAGGGCGGCGGCCTTGTGGCTAACCTGTGAGTGTGTGACGTGTGCTTTGTCGTATGTAGAGGGGAAGCAGCTCTCGCTCAGGGTGTCATAGCTGAGATCGCATGCAGCAAAGAGTGATGATAGCCAGCAAGTTTCTAGATAAGCTCAAGGCCATTGTTTAACCTTATGAGAAGGCCATGTTTATCGTTGGTGAAGAGCACCTGAACGCCTCGCTATCCTTCCTTCAGCGGAGTACTCTGGAACACTAGAAGGTAGTTACCAGCTAATAACGAGCCAAGCTAAATTAATGCTAATAAGCCAGCGTGTTCCCAACTACAGTTTTTGGGTGAAGTGTCATGTTAGCTAATGATGCTTCAGCTACCTGTTGTAGCCTCGTAGTTGATTGCTTTTGACTGAAAAGCAAAAAATATATTTTAAAGCTTCCAATTTACACATAAAGCTCAAGTTTAGAACTGAGGTCCTCCAACATCTGTGGGACAATGCTGAGGATGTAAGTCTGTGGTGAGCAGTGCTATCTTGCTTGCTGTTGTGTGCTGGGGCAGCAGGTTGAGGGTAGCAGACGCCAACAGACTCAACAAACTGATACACAAGGCCAGTAACGTGGCGGGGGTGGAGCTGTACTCTCTGGTGACAGCGTCAGAGCGGAGCTACCTGCTATCTTGGACAATGTCTCCCACCCACTCCACGATGTGCTGCTCAAACACAGGAGCACATTTAGTGACGGACTCATTCTCCCAAGATGCACCACAGAGCGCCACAGGAAGTCATTCCTGCCTGTGGCCATTAACCTGTATAGCTCCTCCCTCAGAGTGTCAGCCACCTTCTGCATTTAAAGTTCATAATTATGTTATTAAATATGACTTTATCATGCACATAACTGTACATATTTCTTGTGTTTAATTTTATTCTATCCTTGTTTATTCTATTGATGTATATATTGTAGTTAAATTTCACACTTACAGCCTCAGCGCAGTGACAATAAATATTCTATTTAAAAAAAATTTTAATATCGTAAGTATTAGTATTAAAGTCTGTAGCATAATGCACCTCTATTTTTATTTTACTTTAATACAAATTTTCATTTCTATTTTATTTTACTGCTTTTTATTTACACACTTTTATTTCATACTCTTATTTTTACTTCTTATAATCCTCTATTCTTTACACAAGAGCAACTGTAACAAATCACAATTTCCCCTCACGGATCAAAAAAGTATTTCTGATTCTGAATCTGATTCTGATTTTAGTTAATCACCAGTTTGACAGAAGCAAGCTATGCACAAACTAAACAGTGGATTTAAATGGTCAGTGCAGACCAACCCTGCACTAATGACAGTTTGTCCTCTGGTTACCAAGGTATTGTATCCTGTAGCAAATCGTTGTTCTAATTTAATGCCTCTAACTGGAGTCAAAAATCAGATAGTAATACAGCTGAACAATGGCTGTGTGTCTATACCTGCATTACAGCACAATGGAAAAACAGCCCACAGCTGAAAGAATTTAAGTAAGACTCCTGTCGTGCTGTGGTCATACAAGAGACAAAAGCAGCATTTTTAAAGGCAGTTACTCAGTTTTTCCAGTTATTTTTTCCGGGTAGCGGAGGTGATCAGCCCCTGGCTACAATCTGCCAGACAGCTCGAGTGATTGGAGGCTGCTGTCTGTTACAGCATTATCTCTCTTTCAGAAAGGTCATTTCCTCATTACACTGAGAGCGTAGAGGCGTGGTGAGACAAACAGATAACAACTAACTGGTTAAACAACAGGAGACTACAGTCACACAGTCTGCAGATGTGTTTTATAACATACGTGTTGTAGACCCATAAAATCTCTGAAACCTTGCCGTCATGTGTCTCTGTGGCTGAGATCATACACACACTGTGCTGTGTGACACACACACAGTAAAATGTTTCGTACTTGTGAAATCTCGGTAACCTTGTCATCACGTGTCTCTGAGGCTGTCTGGAATGAAGCTGATTAAAACAGCATTAAATTTCAAAGTTTTAAACATTCCCCTGTTGAGGGAGGGCCCCTTGTTGCAGCTGGGTTTAGAAAACAATACATCCCTTCTTAGGATTGCAGTGTCATCCTTCAACATTAGTTTTCTTTGAAATGAGACAGGATCGTTTCATCCCTCTGTGGTCCACTGCCTTTCAAATAATTAAAAGAGATAGAGGTGTTGCTTTATTGGGGTCGGTGTCCTTTGCTCTACAGGTTTAAAGATAGAAGATTTTGTTGAAATGAAATCAGAACGTGGCTGTCCAGAGAGGCGGAAAGTACCAAACAACATCTACACAAATTAAAAAAAGACAAAGATGATGCACAAGCTGAGACTTGGTATCATTTCTGCTTTCAGTGATTCAAAGAAAGCTGTACGTGACATTGTCAAAATAGCTGTGGCTGCTGTCTTGATGTAATCCTACCTAAAGGCTTAATGCAAATAGTTATTTAAATGGGAATGTCTTTTTATTCAGTCTCGTGCTTTGGTTGTCTGTGACACTGACCTTATTATCACGCAGCTGCCATCAGCATCTAGAAAGCTGCAGGTCCTTGGGGCCTCCAGGAATGTGACCATGTGACTGTTTCATCATTGTCTGCTCCTCTTAAAAGTAAAGAGCATGTGTCTGCATGAGTTGCGTGCAATTACAGGTGCCTTTAGGATGTGTGCGATGTCATTGCCGTACAACAATTATTATACTGTACTGAATAATACATTAAAGTCTATGAAGGCCCAGTCTGTCAAATTTATTTACAGAACAAACTCCATTTATATTTCAGAATACTCAGCACTGCACACCGATTGATTGTACTTAAGCTCATTATGATGACATGTACAGTCTATGAGTTATTAAGAGTCATATAGTGCAGTATTTGCAGTACATGGATCAAGCATCAATAAGCTCATTATGATGACCTGTCCAGTTTATGAGTTATAAAATGCATTAAAGTCAATGGAGGCCCATTCAATTCCATTGTAATGATAACACATCCATCCATCCATTTTTATCTGCTTATCCAGAGCCTGGTCGCAGGCCAAGCAAAGCACCCTACACATACCTCTCCCCAGCAACGTTTTCCAGCTCCTTCTGGGGGACCCCAAGGCGTTCCCAGGCCAGATGAGATATGTAATCCCTCCAGTGTGTTCTGGGTCTGCCTCGGGACCTCCTACCAGTGGGACATGCCTGAACTCCTCCAACAGGAGGTGCCCAGGAGGCATCCTCAACTGAGCCCTTTCAACATGAAGAAACAGTGGCTCTACTCCAAGCTCCCTCCAGATGTCCAAGCTCCTTAGCCTATCTCTAAAGCTGAGCCCAGCCACCCTCACGGAGGAAACTCATTTCGGCTGCTTGTATCCGCGATCTCATTCTTTCGGTCACTACCCAGAGCTCATGACCATAGGTGAGGGTTGGGACGTAGATGGACCAGTAATTCAAAAGCTTCCCTTTCCAGCTCAGGTCCCTCTTCCCCACAACGGTAAGGCGCAGTGCCTGCATCCCTGCAGACGCCAGACCAAACTGGCAATCCATCTCACGCTCAATCTACCCTCACTCATGAACAAGACCCAGAGATACTTCAAGTATAATGCAAGTCGACACAGGCCTCTTCAGTCCCATTGTATCCAGAACTCACTGCGTGTTTACAGTACAAACTTCATTTATAATTCAAATAGCTCAGTTTTGCACATTGATCAACTGTGAATGAGCTCATTTTGATTATCAATATATTTACTAAACAATCAGTTTAAGATCATTACAAAATAAGGAGACAGTAAACTCTGTAACTTTATCAAGTTTACATTGACTCTTAAAAGTTAGACAGTCTAACAGAGTCAAGTGTGAGTGAAAGCTGAAACGCTCGATGACTCCTCCCTGTGTAAATGCATCGACGCTGACCACCAAGGCCAAGCGGTTATTGCACCGGCTATTACACAACTACTTCTGTTGTGGTGAGAAAGATCACAAGAGGCACGTCTGTTCTTGCACCACAGTTGGATTGACTTTCTAAGGAAATCCCTCCAGGCTTTGGCACAGGTGCTGCACGATGGATGCACTTCAGTGGGAGTTAACTGTAGTAATCATAATTATGACTGATTTACAGCAGTGTGGGCAGTTTCACCTCCCAGTGACTTAGTAACCTGAAACAAGGATAACATTCATGCAAATACAAATATTCTGTATTGTTATTGAGATATACCTCTTGTGGTTGTATGGAAAATTGCTCCATAACAAACTATTGTTTCAACGGTAATATATACCATTTCAAAGGAAATACTTCTAACTACTTGCGGTCTTTAACGGGTGCGACATCAACCCCATTGTTCCCGGTTTTGTGTCACAAACACCGGTGACACATGGCGACACGCCATCCAACATCCCCTCCACATCCTGATGACAAAGACAGGAAATATATTAGGCAATGCCACTTTAGAAATGCTGATATGATACATATGAAATGTGCAAATGTATTATTTTCGTGATTTGGAGAACCGTTCAATGCAAACGTCCTGTTGAGGCGACTGGGCTGTACATACTGGGAACCACATATAAAAGCTTTGTGTATTTACTGTGGGTCTTTTTATGACTAAAGAAGTTTCATCTTTGGTTTTCCGGAGCATAAAATCAGACAGGGATGAAACTGTGGGAGCTGATAGACTGCCAAATGTTCTCCACACCGACTGGTTCATTCGGAGGAATAAGAGACGATTAACTGCCTTATGCACACTCTCACTCCCCAGTTTGCTGTGTGACGTGATGGCTGACGTTATGTTTACAGCTCAAAGGCTGGAGACAATATGACAGTCAAAATAAGTGGTCTTTTTAGAGAACCATCAGCAATTTGAAGCAGTATGCAAGTGTCCTTTACAAGAAAAGCTTGATTTAAATTTAAGTAAATAGTTGAATTTATGTTTGCATGTTCTTAAAATGTATAAGTTTTCATTGGCCTTTGATTGTTTGTAGCAGTTTTTTTGTATTATTTTAGTATTTTATAATCTTTATGTATGTAATTGTTCTTACCGATTTTATTCTGCTTTATATTTGTGTACAGTTTATATTGCTTTATATCTGTATGCCATTTTCTATTTTTTACAGCACTTTGGTCAGTCGCGGTTGTTTTTAAATGTGCTTTATAAATACACTTGATTTGATTTGATTTTTCACATTGAGTTGACCTCCTGTGCACTAACTTAAGACTGCTAAGTTATATGGCAACTGTAATTAACTGAGCGAAATGAAGGTGCACCAGTTGAATCCTATTTATATTTTCCCCAATTAGTGCCATAAAATAAAGCAGTACAGCTGATTTAAACAGTTCCATACAACCCTTTGGATCCAATTTTCATTACAGCGCACAAGGTGTTTATAGTTTTGGATCACACTGTCCTTGCTGCACGCTCATCAGCACAGACGGCACTGGCCTGGGCTCAAGTACAAGACATTCCCTTCTGTCCTTGGCCTTTCATGCCCTCCCATCCCTGGTTAGAAACATGTACAAGGTCATGTTACAGATCAGGACAAAACAATGACGAAAAGAAAGTCTGAATCCTTGTTTTTTAATGGCAACAGTGTAGTACTCTTGTAAAAACTGACAGTATTCTCCATATTTGTTTAAACGTGTGTTGCAACCTTCGCTCCAGTAAAAGCAGCATCAGACTTTGCCCGTGCCCGCCTCTGGAGCCACTCAAGGAAGAAGGATGTATAAAGGTAACATACCATCGGTAAATGTCACTCTCCTGTCTCAGAGGTATTCCTATCAGGGAGCCGGTGACTTTACAGCATTTAGTCGTTGTTAAACTTCCCTGTTCATTTCCTTATTTTGGGGAACAAAAGAGAGCAGTAAAAAGAAGTTCCAGCTCCAAAAACCATAAAATGCAGTTTAAAATTTCACGACAGTCTTAAACCTAAACTGAACTCTAAAGGAAGTGGGTCATTTAAGGGCAGTCCCTCAATTCAAAACACCCATTAACTAAGAGCACAAGCTTTTTCTGTGTTTCTGTACAGATTTATGTTTTTATCCATTGCATGTCTAATGAACTAACATACTGTGTTATCTGTTTGATTGCATGTTTTCTATGTGACTGAGATAGAGAAAGTGCATTTCTGTGATTACAGTATTTATGAATGTGCGTGATACTAAAATCTGATATTAAAAAAAAAAAGATAATATCTGAGTCTTAGAGTTCAGCAACTCCCTTTCCTCCCTACAGGCCAAACAACGCCCCATTCTGCTTCTGTTTTTTTTTTTTTACAGTAAGCTGTCTGATAAAAAGAAGTTTCATTAAACCAATCTGTCACGCAATACTAACACCATAATGACCCATGACAGCACTGCAGTAATTTGATTTAACACTCATTATAAAACCTGTCAAGTTTCTTTTCCTAAGTCCCATACACTGTGCAGAAACCTGTGTGGTATGATAAACAGTATTCTCTGATAACATTGTGGGTGAGAAGGCAGCACAAGTTGCAGTCGCATCATGACTTTGTCCTTGTAGCTCCTGCCAACATGTTTCTACATGCAGGTAAAAGGGTATCAGGTGTCAACAGGCGGTCATAGATGGGGTGGGTTTTCTCTGGATCCTCCGGCTTTCCCCCACAGTCCAAAGACAGGCAGGTTAGGTTAATTGGTGACTTAAAATTGCGAGTGAATGTGAGTGTGAATGGTTGTCTCTGTAGCCCTTACATAAGGTAAGGTATGGTAAGGTAAGGTAAAGCTTTAATGTCCCCAGGGGGCAATTTGTGATACAGACAGTAGACCACACTATATAGCTAAAGTCCCTTCTTTATTCTTCCTTTGCATTTTTACACAGAATCAAACAACGACACAATCCCGCCTCTCCAGTGTGTGATTTTAGATGGCATGCTGGCATTCTGGAAGCAAAAGAGGCGTGGTGTTTGACACAACACCTTCAGCCTCTAGTGTGACATACAACACACATGTCTGCAGTGCTTTCTAAACAACAATGGCATAACATGGCAATAACAATCATTTACCATCCCTGTTCTGTGGCAGCTGATCTCCGTCTCTGTCTGCGACCCTCAAAAGGAGCTGTTAAGAATAATGAATGAATGATTTCCATTTAGCTGACTGTGAATCACTTACTGAATTTCCTATTGGTTATTTTAATTAGTGTTTATTTCGCAATACACTGTCACATGTTCGGGCACATAAACAAGGATGTCAGCAAGCGTTTTTCTTCCATTTGTTCATCTAGTTAGAGTCATCACAAAGGCTGGGATACATCCTTCCTCCTTGCAGCAGGAAGAGCACAGTACAGCCTTTGAAATTAACTGCCACTAACAGCATTTCTGCCGTCAATATTCTTTCCATTGATCACCTCCAGTTGTGGGAATAAGACACTAATGGAGCCACAATTCATATATTACAAATTAATTCACAAAATTTTTCTAACTATTCACTAAAGTAAGAATGTTAAGTTGCTGTTAACCCTTAAATAGCTTTAATACACAGACCAAAAATAAGTACATGTACCGTTAAAGCCTACAGTTACCTCTACATTTACATGCAGTAAATCGCAGAGTAGAAATTAGAATTTCGTTAAGGCATACTGTATATACACACAGTCTTGACTACAATTTGATATTCGGTTTGACCGTGAATCTCTGCAGCTTAAAGTTTTGTAGAAAAATAAATCCAACTTCATTGGTTTTGGCATAGTTTTGATTTTTTTTCTGGCATTTAAATGGAACAAAGAATTTGTTTGTGACATGGTGAGTCAGCCTTTTCACACACTGAGCTCTCCTGAAAGCTTTCCAGATCTTTTCAATCAACGGCACTTAATTCTTGACAAATATGATTTGTGTATACACGCCAGCGGGGGTTCACACAGCATTTTGTTGAGTTAGCCTTGTTGTTATTTGAGGTGTGAATTCTGGCACTTAAATTTAATTCATTTCATTGCGGGTGTGTTTTGACACACCTGCAATATCTTCTTTTGAAGTGTTTTGATCTTTGGATGTTGTCCAGTTAAACAAAACATGAACTCAATACGTCTTTGATTGCTGTACTTATACCTTCCAAAATCCAGTGAAAAACGTGTGAAGAAATTACCAATCAGAATAAATACACAGTGTTGTGGAATGGAACTCTCTGGACAACAGCCACCTGACAGCAGATGTGACAGCACAGAGGTAAGGATAGAAATGTACATGACAAGACAGCATGACCTTCACTGCCCTCCTGACACTTTTTCTGTCACAATGAAGCAACACATGAGGCTCAAATCAGTTTGTTGCCTTCAGGAATTTCCCTCAGTGTGGCATATGTGTAAATTGATAAATCCTTCATACACGCTTTTCACACAGAAAGCTCTGTTTTGAGTGCATTAGCATTAAAAGTCCATAAAGCAACATTGTGTCACCAAACTTTGTCAATAAAGTGTGCTTTTGACTGCAACCACAGTCGGAGAAAAGATTGAAGGTTACACACTGAGCAAATATTACATAATTCTTTCTGTCTGCTGTGTGTCGGGGGGAAATGTGCCTATTTACACTTGTTTTTGCTCCCATTTTTCACAGGTTTAAGTTGCTTTTCATGCACTCAATGGATATATTTCTCTCTCAAATTTTGGTCCCAAATTTGTTAAAATCTGTGTTAGTTCGCAAGATAATCCATTCACCTGACAGGTGTGGCATATCAAGATGCTGGTTAAACAGTATGATTACTACACAGGTGTGCTTTGTGCGTGTCACAGTAAAAGGCCACTCTACAATGTGCAGTTTGATTAAACACAATGCAACAGATGTCTCAAGCTTTGAGGGAACGTGTCACTGGCATGCAGACCGCAAGAATGTTTACCAGAGCTGTCACCTGTGAACTAAATGTTCATTTCATTACCTTAAGCTGTCTCCAATGTTGTTTCAGTGAGTTTGGCAATACACCCAACCGAACTCACAACTGCAGGCCACACAGGCTCAGGACCTCCACATCAAGCATCTGCACCTGCAAGATCGTCTGAGACCAGCTACGCAACTGCTGATGTAACAGTTGGTCCGTCAGCCAGACGGAAACAGTCAGAAATGATCTCAGTGAAGCTCATCTGCATGTTCATGGTCTTCACCAACGCAGTCTCACTCCGACTTTGTCACATATCGACATTTGGTCATGGACTGTGCAGATATGAAAGGCACCCCGGGTGTGTTGGATGTTGACGTTCTAGGATGCCGTGTCAAGTTCTGCGTGTTACATGCATTGTCTTCTTTCAACATACACTTCTGTTTTCACAGGAAATTTACTGTTTACATACAGTCTCTTTTACAATAAACGCACCATGTCGGTCAAACACTGTGAATTGATGTTTTTTGCCTTCAACAACAAACGCACATGGTTGGCTTTAGTCGACATAAATGCATGGTTAGATTTAGGAAAAAAGAAACCTCACCAGCTGCATCACCGACATAAAATCCTGGCTGCAAACCAACATCCTCAAACTTAACTGTGGCAAATCAGAAGTCATCATCATCATCGGCCCCAAATCTCTCATCAAATCCACCCATAACTTCTCCCTCTCCATCGACGGCTCCACTGTGCTCTCCTCCCCCCATGTCCAGAACCTTGGTGTCATTTTTAATAAAACCCTCTCTTTTGACCAACACATCAAACACATCACCAAAACAGCCTTCTTCCATCTCAGAAACATCGCCCGCTTTCATCCATCCCCCTCCTTTTCAGCTGCACAGACTCTCACCCACGCGTTCATCACCTTCAGACTGGACTACCACAATAGCCTCCTCTGTGGCTTGCCAGCCACAACACTCAAGAAACTTGAGTATATTCAGAACTCAGCTGCTCCTGTCCTTACACACTCCTGGATCCCCGTGACCACATCACCCCTGTCCTTCATAACCTCCACTGGCTCCCCATCCCCCAGTGTATCCACTTCAAACTCCTCATCATCACCTTCAAAGCTCTCCATAACCTGGCTCGTCCCTATCTGTCTGAGCTCCGCACGTGGGGTGACAGGCCTTTTCCATTGCTGCTCCCACCCTCTGGTACTCACTCCCTAAAGACATCAGAGACTCCCCCTCGCTCTCTACCTGAAAGAGAACCCTCAAAACACATCTGTTCAAAACTGCCTACAACCACTAAATCAGTGTACTTTGCCCTTTCTGGGCTATTTCCCTCCCGACTTCCCTATGGATTTTTTTTTCTTTTATTGCTGTTGTTGCTCTTTGTAAAGCATCTTTGAGTATCCTGAAAAGCGCTATATAAATCCAGTGTATTATTATTCTTATTAATCTTATTATAATCTTATGGGATGCAAACACCGCACTCCTGAGTGAAGCTCAGTGTTTGTTGGACCCAACCACCACCCCTCCCTACTTGGACTGTCGTCACCTCAACTGCCGAGTGCCATTAAACTATAGCAGCAACTGGCCATGTCTCATGCTAACAATAAAAGGACCGGATTTTGACAACTTCTGAGTGAGACCGAGTTCTCATTGTCGCCGACTTCATCGATTGTGTTGCACTGCCAACGGCTCTGGTGGACATTCCTGCAGTCAGCATGTCAATGACACACTCTGTCAAAGCTTAGGACATCTGTTGCAATGAAGCTCTTGTGAAAGTTCAGTCAGGAAGACAATACTTTTCAGTTTCTTTCTCACCCTGCCTGTCACTGTCACTAAGTGTCATTGTCTGGGTCTGTCTACTGAGTCATCAGCTGATTTACAATCAGCCAATAACACAGTGACACACCTTCTCTGTCAGCCTATCATCTGACTGCTCATTTTAAATATGGTTCTTTCTCTGCTGTAGTTCTTTCTTGCTGCTGTCGTGCGCACCCTCCACCTCCCCATTACCCTCCAGTCTTTACGGAGTCATCACGGATTCATCAGCCTCATACACCTCATCAGCCATCAGAGTCAGCAGCCAACACCAGTGTCTAGACTCGATGGGGGGGATTTATCTTGCTGCTGCTCTGGTGTCCAAGCAAAGACTTCTGTTAAATCACTCATATTCTGTATTAAATATTATCTTTACTTCATTCTCCTGTCTCTCCTGATTGACTGTGTTGTGTGATCAAACTGCATATTTTAGAGTGGCCTTTAATTGTGACCATCCCAAGGCACACCTGTGCAGTAATGATGCTGTTTAATCAGCATCTTGATATGCCACCCCTGTCCTTCGAAAAGAAGGAAGTGCTCACTAACATTGATTTTAACAAATTTGGGACCAAAATGTAATAGAAATATATCTATTAAGTGCATAAAGAAGTCTTAAATTTTAATCTTAAATCTATGAAAAATGGTTTTGCATTTAAATTTTTGTTCAGTTTTTCAGAAACTTCCTTCTCTTTTGTATTTGACAACCACTGAGGCAAACCATGTTGCAACACACGACAGTGCAATGATGCAGAGCCGTGTACGCAATCACAAACATTTCAGTGGCTCTATGAGTCTTCACATTTCCTCATTCACGAGCAAAATAGCTGTTTCGGATTTGTCTCTAAAAATAAACCAACACATTGTTGTGATTGCAGCCATGCCCGACACTCACGCCCCAACGCTGTGAAACAATGGGGTGAAATTCCCGCTTTGAGGCTCTACATGAGTTGATGGAGCAAAGGGCGTGTCTTTAAAAGTCAAAAGAAGACAGATGTTGTGGAATGTTTCTCTCACAGAACTAATCCATTATATAAAAATCTCCTGTGAGTTATGTAAGAGCTTTCAAACATGATGAATCTGTTGCTTTCTTCCATCAGAAATCAAACTGCTTTATGAATTATATATTCAGGAACAGTGAAAACCAAGAAACTCGTTGTTTGTGTGACTCACATCTTGTCAGTGTGTGCTGTGGGACTTCTGGTCACGTACTTCATCCATAATACGCTGCTGTCATCAGCAGACATACACATGACACACATGGTTTCCCCCTAATTATTTTACAGTGAGGTAAGTTGTTGATGTGAAGTCATTTTCTATTACCAGACAGAAACAGTACCTCAGCCTCACAGCGATATAATAATGGCTGCCTTTTGCTTTGATGTCATCTTAAAAAAAAAACACTATGGCACAAAATACCAGCAACAGAGAGTAGGCTTATTATACAAAGGACAATGTTTTTCCTCTCACCTGTAGTGCCATTTATTAATCTGTTCTGGTGTGAGTTGCTAAGGGTTGGAGATGCAGAGATGTCCTCTTCTCTTAAATATAATGGAACTAGATGTCACTCAGCTTGTGGTGCTCAATGCGCCAAAAAAATACATTTGAGAAACTCAATAGCAATGTCTCTCTCCAGAAATCATGACCTGGCTACTCTAAGTAAGCCCCAGACCTTGTCATGAACAGTTTCACTAGCACTACAGGTAAGAGGTAAAATATATATTTTTGATTTTGGGGTGAACTATCTCTCTAAGACAAGAATTGGCTTCTACATACAAATAAAAAAACCTTTATCTTAATATTTAAATATTTGCTATTTAAGGTTATTATCTAAGTGATTTTAATCACATTTGGGTCACTTTAGACTAAAAACATCATGTATTATTTTTAAATGATGACAGCACAGTATCTGTATCTGAAATCGTCTTGAAACTTGGCTTCCCTCGCAGGTCAGGTACACCCTACAATCATCAACACAGATAATTAACTACATGATATATTTAATAATTTGGCACTGTCATGTAGTTATACCCCCTTTTTACCAATGCAATATGCACATTTCCGTAAATATCAGAGTATTCTTTTCGCACTTTGACAAACAAAAGAGGTACACAATGACAGAAAATCACATCCTGGTGAAAGCTGACAGTGTGAGATAAGATTAGAGGTTTAAGTAGCAGTCATAAATGACTCAAAGACTTCAACAGATAAAATAAATAACATCAACATCCTCTCTTACTGAAAAAGAAACTGCGTGTGTCTGTGGACCAAGCCCAGACTTATTTTAAGTATGTCCTACTTCCCTTCAACAATAAGCACAACAACTCTGGGCACAGATTTGGGCACAGCCAAATGGTTTTCTGATAAATGAGAAGGCTTGGTCGAAAGACTTGTAACCTTGACTAAAGTGCTGCTGAAGGGTATTAACCTCTGCTCAGCATGGTGGAGATTCCCTCTGCGTGTGCGTGTGTTTGTGTGTGTGTGAAACACCTAGGTGTGTCGGTTAATCACAACCCAGCAGTCCGTTTACGGCTACTGAATGTGATGCAGTAGTTGTTGTTAAAAGGATTCCAGTTCCTTTGTCTTTTTCTCTTCCTCCTTCCTTCTCGTCTTGTTTGCCATTTTCTGGAAACAACTGTCAAGAACTGCAGGGTGTTCCCTTCAAATGATAATATTCTTGATGGGTTGCATTGCATTGTCCTGCCTCACACTGCAGTGCATAGAGAGGGTGCAGTGTGTGGCCTCATACAGAGTAGATGGAGTTGACTGTCTACTGTACTGTAATCCGAATCAAGTTAAGGCTAACAGAAGGGGACATTTAATATTATTTTATATCTGACAGAAAGGCATTTGGATCAATGCCACGCCCTGCTTTAATAACAGTATGTTGATGAAACTTTTGACACTCCTCTTTCATGTACAGTAATTACCAGCTTCAGGGTGCAACAAACAGGGAATGTTTCCCTTGATTCACACGCTATATAGTTCACAACAGGAGTAAAAGGAAGTACCTATCTTTAGAAAGGAGAGGATGATGCTGCAGCTCAACCATATCCTTATCTGAATTTTATGTTAAGTAGTTACTGTAAATGCCTCACATGTACCCCCGGGCGAAATCAGACTTCATGACAATGTGTTTAAATAACATGAAAACAACATAATTACAGTCAGTCATATGAGGTAAGGAAGGGAACTTATGAGAGTATGTATGGTATGAACTGTTGGCTATGAGACAACACAAACACTCAGCTGGAAGAGCCCGCAAAGGATTTGATCAAAGAAAGGGTTTGTGTTGACACTGAACAAGTCAACAGAGCGGGTCATTCACCAAGAGATTTATCCTGGAAATACCACACTTAAATACTTAAATCAGTATTTGTCTGTTTTGTTTACTCTCTCCACATGTTTTATATTTTCATAGCCCTGCGTACATTGTGCTTATTGTATTCTGAGGCATGGCATTTTTAAACCTCTCTTACTGCCAACAATATCTTATAAAACAAACAGGATTACTCTTCAGGTAAAATGGCCTGATTTTGTGAGGTTAACCGTGGTGATAAAATGCTGTACCTTTGCGGTGAAGGCTTTATACAAACCAGAGAAAGCAGATAAGTGCCTCGAGGCTTAAAAGCTCCAGGCTTAAGGCCCTTATTGGTTTAGTTTGTATTGTTCTTCAGTGGTGGTGCATATTCCCAGTTGTTTACTAGCACAACCTGTTGAAACACTTTTAAGATTGGCCCAGCTTTATTAGGCTACCTGATCTTGAGAACAGAGAACTGTTGTTACAATATAATTTTACAGCAGTGGTGGAAAGAGTCAGATTATGTACTCAACCGTTTACTAAAATACCCCACTACAAGTAAAATTCCTGCATTCACAAATGTAGCTGAGTACAGAAGTGTTTGCAACATGTGCTAAGAGTGCCAAAGTAATACACATTATGAAGTGTCATGGAGGGATTACTGAGCGGGTCTACCAGGCAGAAGCCCAGGGGCCCAAAGTGTCAGGGGCCCCCTGGCTTTCACCTGTAAAATGTCACCCAAAATAACGCATACCAACCAGGAAGAAACTCAAATTGACCACAAAAATATGCGAAGGAACTGCAAAGAGACACAAAATGAGGTCAAAGAGACAGAAAACAATTTCAGACTTGAGAATGCACCGGCCTCTGCCAGTTCAAATCACTCATTGTAACTCATCTTTTCAAAACAGCTTTTTAACAGGAGGTTAATGTTGTGTGTATTGTACTGTAGTCTATTTTATGATCGTTTTTAACAAATGGAAAGTGTCCTTGAGTGCTATGACAAGCACTCAATAAGCAAAATATATCACTATTATTATTACATAGAGAAACAAACAAACAAAAAAAGAGGCAAAACCACAAGGACTATGTTTCTTGCTCCTATGTAGGACAGGTGGGGCCTTTTGCATGAACGTGCCCAGGGCCCATTGTCTCATAAACCACCCATGAAACATATCCACTGTTAGTGTTATGTTATTATCTTATTATACTAACACGCCAGCAGCATTTTAATGTCATAGCTGGGCTGGGTCAGGTGCGGCCAATTATTACTGCTTTATAGGCATTAGCCTATCTGTCATAAACAACTACTAAATGGCTGTCAGATTAAAGTAGTATAGTAAAAAGTTCAACATTTCCTTGAGAAAGTTAGTGGTGTAGAAGTAAAAAGTGAAATAATAATACCACAAAACTTCAATTAATAGGCCAGGCTATATGGGACAGGCCTTTAATTCCTGTCATACAAAACTGTTGCTCAGCAAGGATCAGGAAATACAATCAATTTGTTTATTTAAAACAGCATGAATATTACTTGCTTCAAATGATATATAAATTATGAATCATTTTAGCTCCAACACACAGCAAATCAGAGAGAGAGCGTTTCGGCACCTGGCATACTGACACAACACCACTTTATTCTGTTCAAACAATACTCACAACTTGGATTCATTCTTATGAAAAACTCTTTAGATTTTTTTTTTTATCTGAAGACCCTTAGGACTATAGGAATATGAATAACTTACAGGGTAATCAAGGAATGGACACATTAGCTGAGGTGGCCAACAACCTGGTTTTATACATCCAAAGAACCAGACCAGGCATCTAATTGAGACAGGCGTTTATTTGTCAAAATGTGTAGCTAGTATAAGGGACTATGCATTTAATTTTAAGTTTTGCAGTACTCAAGGAAGTCAAGTGCTTCAAATGTGTACTCAACAGTCCTTATGTAAAAATGCACTTATATTGTAGCAGATGGCTGATGGCAAAACCGACCACATATTTCATATTTTATAAAAAAAATTACCTATGTTTAAATTTAATACAATGTTTGTAGATTTTAAAGGACTTTAGTGCATCAGATTGCTGTAAATCTATCAGTTTTCCACACCCTACAAACACTACGCATGATGGTGGATTTAACGGCGCTACACTGCTGACACCTGGCGGTTATGATGCGTCACTACACTTTAAAATGAAAGTTTTCACTGGAATATCTAAGCTGGATTAATATCATATTAATAATTTACACTTGATTGCTTAACTTTAAACCATTTAATTCACCACACTTGTACAATATTACCTCTGTGACACTTCAGTTTTGCACGTTACCGGTTATTAACGGAACAACTTTCCCTTTAAGAAATCCGAGCAGAGGCTCAGCGCCCAATCGCGGCGCGTAAACTGAACTTTGTTGTTGTCAGCAACTACCAGCTAATATGGTTGTAAGCTAGCGTTAGCCTGCCGAGCAGCTAACAGTGGACTATCGTTTGTCTCCTTCAATAAATAAAGCAGAACAGTTCACCACATTTCGGTCGTTACGGTCAAAACAGTCGCTTTCACCGGCTGTTCGTCTCCAATATCAGGAAACATGACTTCTGTACCGGTGAGTGAACGTTAGCTTCTCTGAGCTGAAGTTGGTGTCTTGTTTGTAGCTTCACAGTTGCTCCTTATAAATTAACGTAACAGAAGCAATTGAGTTATCTTTATGTGATATGTGAACTTTGTCTTGTACATAATTTACTCTAACACGTTTTGTAGCAAGGCTTAATCATATATGAGGATTATTTTACCCCTGTAGTGTGTGAGTTTGAGGGAGAGTTTGTAAATGATGTGCATGTGGTCTGAATAACGTTAGGTCACAATAAACTATGTCACAAACATAGCAGTGTATCTCAGATAAGTCTGTAGACTACAGGTCAAATCTAAAGAAACTGCAGCAACTAAACCTCAGAAACAATTCACTGTGACATGTGAAAGTCTACACTTTTGTGTGTGTTTTTACACTTTGTTGTGTCACACAGTGCTAAAGTAAATTGATATTGTGTTTGCAATGCTTTCACGGCAATCTGTACTTTAATACTTGTGTAATAAACACAGCATGCAGTCATGAAATTAGGCTACATGTTAAACAATTTAATCTGCAGTGAATTCTGCCACTAAGACAGTTTTCATTGAATCATTTCACATTTGCTGTATAGCGTCTCATTGTCGATGCAGTTGCAGATTTGGCACATTATTTCTATCTCTAAGTTAAAGTAACTGCCATTGTAGCAGACAAACACAAAAAGCATGATTTTGATATAATAGCTTGTAGAATACAGATTCAGATTTATGAGCACATGCAAGGTGCAAATGAGATGTGAAGTGGGAGATGTTATAACTGGAGGCAGGAGTCACATATGGACTTTATTGCTGTAGACAGTGTCAACAGACAGTGAAGCATTTTCAATTCCTGAATAGATTTTTAATAGATTATAAAAGCTCTTGAAAGCTGTAAACAGTTAACATCTGATTTGTGATTTTTGGTGCAAATTCACTTTAGTCAAAGTCTCAGAAAACTGCACTTTTAAGAACCATCTAATTATGTAGTCTAAAATCTTGTTGCTCATGTAGATGATCGTTGTAGAGCTTGTTAAATACATTCAGCAGCTTAAATAACTTGATTTCCAAGTTCTGGATATATGAAGCAAGTGTGGGTTAGTATGTTCATTTAGCAGCCAGATTCATGCATGGCTTGTATCTTCTTAACTAGCCACAATGTAACTTGATTAAAAATTATGTTTGTGTGCTGAAAAATAGCAAGGTAAAAACTCACCCAGGTTGGGTGCCTCACAACCAAGAGGTTGGCTTATGACTGTCATAAAGGTATAACATATAATTGAAAATAAATCGCCAAGTAAATATAAGTTATAGGCAATGTAATGTGTTGTAGGAAACATTTTCTTTTGGTCAAGCCGATTTGGATACATTTTAAGAATGTTGAGAATCATTCAGCTTAAATTAAATGTGCAATAATGGGTCAACTTGTGCAATACTGCTTTTAATGTTATTTTTCCTATTTACTGATTTGGATGATTGCGTACATGTTTGTGTTTTGTATTTATTACTGTCTGCTTTCTGTTTTCTTATATTCAAGGCATCACACCGTAAATTACGTTGTACTTCTTGTGCAATGACAGTAAAGTCTATTCTAAATAATGCTGAATTCCTAGTTTATAATGAAGACTGAAGGAAATTATGACCCATAAGTGACGATGATGTGGTAACTCTCCATCCATTGACTAATATCTGCAAGTAGGTTTTCATAGACGGGGATTAGCAATGGTGCATAAAATATAATCCATCTGACATTAGGCCAGAGTGGTCTCATAATAACATCAACAAGAAACCAACTTCGTCAAAACAATATTTTCTTTATTTACATTGTATCACAAATAACGTTAGTGTATAAAAACACCAAAGAATTTAGAAAAAAGTACAAAAATTTACTAAAACATGTAAGAGCTCCCTCCACCTGCACAATGTAAAGTCCATTACAAGTTTCCAAAGTCTTTTTCATATCACCATGTTAACTCTGGACGCCATATTTGTCGAAGTGCCTCAGGATGATGCCCAGCTCCAGCTCCACGGTGCCCATGGCTTCGGTGTGCAGTCTGTATCTGTCCGCCCCGCTGTAGATAAGGTCCGTGCTGCGGAGCTGGGGACCTCCGCCGACAAACATTTGAGCCAACTGCTCCTTCCAGGAGCCGAGCGGCCTCCAGGTCACACAGCTTATCCGGTGGTGTCCGGGGCTGGAAGGGACGTGGCAGTACCCGTAACCGTACAGCTGACAGCGCCCGAAAGAGTCCTGGTGCCACACCTGGAGGTGAAGCTTCGGCCAGCCCTGGAGTCCCTTGGTCGTGTAGTGCAGATCGATCGGGTGACTCCAGTACGCCATGTCTCCTGTCTGGGGGATATCCACCTGGGTCTGACCCTCCTTCAGCCCGGTCAGAAGACGCCATGCCCCTCCTGTGTGAATTCCCCATTTGCAAAATAGGCTGTTCTGCGGAAAACCACTTGCTCCGATGATTTGGCCAATAATGTGCAGCTCTGCCATGTTAGAAATGTCCTTTTACACAAAGACATACGGCATCGAGAGTGCTCCCTGGTTGTCCTCCTAGCTCGACGGTTAGTCAACAGCTAGCTAACGGCTAGCAGAGACTAGCCCCACCGCTATCGTCTCCTTGGTAACTCAGCCTGGTGATTTGGGGCAGTGTTCTCCCCGAGCTTGTCTTCTCAGGCAGCACTTCCTGTCATGGTGCGTACGGATAATGCATTATGAAATATGATTTAGAGACCTAAAGGCCGAGCTTTACCAAATTAATCCCACTTTGTCCCAACACAATATCTGACTAATACTTATTTAGACTGATGGAGACTTTATGCGGTGGCACAAATTTGAAAAATGTTGCCTGATAGCCCGAGCGGAGGGCACAACCACAGTCAGTGTAGCTGAGTTTGATGTGTTTGCTTGTTCCGCATCCTTTACAAAATAACACTTGCGGATTGGAGACAAAATAAGATATAACGACATGTTCATTCATCTCAATCAACCAGTGATGATGACTAAATTCAGCTTCACTGCTGGTCTGAAAACGACTGTCAGTGTATTTGCTTGTCAGGATTACAATCAGTGATTTAAACAGGCTTTGAAGTCTTGGAACAATAACAGGGTGAAACAGCGCCACCCCGCGGCTGCAGTGTTTACAACTCCAGCCAGTATGTTTTGTAAAAAGAAAATACTTTGTGCATGCTCTGGTCTGGGACACTTTCATGATTGGTTTCAAATCTTGTAGAGCAGATTCCCAGAGGAGTAGAGGCTGTTATGGTAGCGTATAAATGACCATGGTTAAGGCATTTAGGAGTTACTAGTATAACTTCTTTTTTTTTTTTGAGAGGAGACATTTTTGACTTGTATCAAAAACATGTGTTACATACACAGTACCAATAACTCAGTTCTATTCAATATCTAAGTCATTTCAGTGAGCCAGCATCAACAGCACCAGAAAAGTGAAGTAGCTTTATACCGAACAAAGATTTAAACAACACAATAGTCTCAAATCAGTTTGTTGCCTTCAGGAATTGTCCTCAGTACATCATATATGTAAATTTAGATATCCTTTATACGCATTCTTCACACAAAAATCTCTGTTTTTAAGTGCATTAGCATAAAAAATCCATAAAGCACCGCTGTGCCACTTAACTTTGAGAACAAAGTGTTTTCGACTCAGAACTACAGTTAGAGAAGAATTACTCAAAGGTTATGCATTGAGCAAATATTACATAATTCTTTGTGTTTGGTGTATGTGTGGGGAAAATGTGCCTATTTATACTGAGCAAAAAATTAAAATACAACACTTTTGTTTTTACTCCTATTTTTCACAGGTTTAAGTCAAAGATCCAAGACTTTTTTTTATGCCTTCCTTTGTTTATGCACTCAGATAAAATTCTCACATGTTTTGGTTGCAAATCTTTAGTAATGAGCACTTCTCCTTTTCCAAGATAATCCATCCTCCTGAGAGGTGTGGCATATCAAGATGCTGATTAAACATCATGACTACACAGGTGTGCCTTGGGATGGCCACAATAAAAGGCCACTCTAAAATGTGCAGTCTGATCAAACACAATGCAACAGATGTCACAAGTTTTTAGGGAGTGTGTTATTGGCACACTGATGGCAAGAGTGTTTACCAGAGCTGTTTTAAGAGAAATTAATCCTCATGCCACTACCATAAGCTGTCTCCAAGGCTGTTTCTAAAATGGATTTTAACAAATTTGGACCAACATTTGATGGAAGTATATCTACTGAGGGCATAAAAAGTCTTGGATCTTTAACTTAAACCTGTGAGAAATGGGAGCAAAAAACAAGTGTTGCATTTACATTTTGTTTAGTATAGAATTCAATCATCATTTATTTTACTACCAACACCTGTGGTTTTAATACAGTGACTAGGAATAGGAATTGATGATATTTTAGGTGCCTTTATCAATTCTGCTTCTCAGTGTGATTCTGTGTGGGGAAAAAAACTAGGCCTAAACATGTTTTCAGCGTCAAGGCAACTTTTTAGTTATCTCTGAACACAGTCAGCTCTCAACACAGTAGATGAAATTGGAGAATATTTGTATGGCATTCGTTTTCACTTAGGTTTTCTTAGTCAAAGAAAAAATCTGCTAGCCTGTGGCACTAATGTTACTATAACAGGATATTTACCCTCGGTAACTGGCATGATGCTCGGCTGGGCAGGGTGGCACATAGACTGTGTCAAAAACATATCATTCCTGGCAGTTAAGGCCATATTGCATAGCAGATGTTTCGGCATATTGCTGGTGTTTACACCCTTACATGAAATTATCATTTTATAGACATTTCAAGCACCACTGTGTTATCCTTATTTGTGAAGTGAAGCCATGCTGTATATGCCTTATATTCCTCTTCCCCTCGGCTCCTCCTTGTTGCAGTTTCCAGCAGCATAGACACACAAATTTGAGGCACAGAGGCATAGGATTGGATGGATCGGACAATTTGGAACTGATTCTTGACTCTCACCCCTAACTGTGACATGTTAAAGTGTCTTCAGTGAAAAAGGCCAGTGTTGAAGTGAACACACACTTTGCTCCAGTGTCCTAATACTTATAGCTATGTGATGTGTTTTCTGTCTTTTTAGTTTGTCTCTCACTGTGTTATTTGAGTTTTCTGTCCTTGTCTGTGTTTTTATTTATGCTGCTGCCTGTCATGGCCAGGGCTCCCTTGAAAAAGAGATCGTTCCTCTCAATGGTTATAAAAATAGAAATGTATGTAGCTGGATTCTCAGTCGCATTTTCAAGACAACTAACAGTATTTTACAAGTTCCTCCTGCTGCACATGCCTACAAGCTACATTGAAAACAGACTACAGTCTGCCACAAACTCCTAACTCATTGCAGAGAATGTCATCAGTTTCTAGCCAAGGCTAGGTTGTTTGTTTATGTTGCTGGGCTGCTGCCGATCATATCACATGCACACACAGTCCTGATAAAGCAGAATTTTAATTGCTGGTTATTTTGTCATGACTGTTTTATGTTACTGAGAAATACTTAAAATTTGAATCAAGTTTTCATGGGCTTTAATATGTGGCAGCTACAATCTGTCTCTGTTCTCTTTACAGTCTGATCCAACTCTAGAGAGACATTTCAAGGGTCACAGGGAGACTGTGACGAGTGTGGACTTCAGCTACAACATGAAACAGATTGGTAACTGCTACTTAACTTTATTCTGTCTTTGTGTCTATTTGTGGCCAGATCATTTGCCCCACCTGTTTGGTGCGTTATTTTATTTCCTGTATGGTATGTTTTCTGCATTCATACACAATGTGTTGAGTTCACACACACTTGTGCTCCCTCCTCTCCCAGCCACAGGCTCCATGGACTCCTGTGTGATGATCTGGAACATGAAACCTCAGATGCGAGCGTATCGTTTTGATGGACACAAAGATGCTGTCATGTCTGTTCAGTTTTCTCCCTCTGGCCACCTGGTGGCCTCGGCCTCCAGAGACAAGACAGTACGTCTTTGGGTGCCCAGCATGTGAGTTTGGAAGTCTTCCATCTTTTGTTTTGTTTCGTGTATCACTATCATCTCTCATTATTATTGTAGTGCACGAGAAAGCTGTCGCAGAGGACAATGATGCTGACTCATAAAAACAACAAAACTAGACAGTTGTACTGAATCTCCCGCTTCTGCCAGCACAGAAGAAGGCACACATTTCTGAACACCCACTGGTTTTTGATAGTTTGTTTTAAACTTTGTCTCGGTGTTTGTGTGTGTTTACAGGAAGGCTGAGTCAACAGCTTTCAGGGCTCACACTGCCACCGTGCGCAGCGTTAACTTTTCTGGTGATGGGCAGAGTCTGGTCACAGCTTCTAACGACAAGACTATCAAAGTGTGGACCGTCCACAGGCAAAAGTTTCTCTTCTCTCTCAACCAGCACATCAACTGGGTCCGCTGTGCCAAGTACGATGCACATACACATAAATACAGTTTTCCCAACTAGATATTACTGGCAGCTGTTCATAATTCTGCATATCCTGTTGTTTGTTGTCTTAGCATATATAATCACTCTACATCTCTGAATTGCTTTACAACTTTAATGAATCCATGTCATGTCCAAGCTCAAGACGTAGATAATGGACAACTTTTAATCTAGAATTTTCAATACTTTTTTTGCAGGTTTTCTCCAGACGATCGCTTGATTGTGTCGTCCAGTGACGATAAGACTATAAAGTTGTGGGACAAGAATAGCAGAGAGTGCATTCATTCTTTCTATGAACATGCTGGGTGAGCACTTAAGACCACAAAGAAGATGCATCGGAAAACTAATTGTCATTGTCATCCATGTCTTTTTGTCAGTGTTTCTTCTGGTATTATAGTAAATGTTTAGGGTTAACACATTACATTAACACTCATATTTCAGCAACAACAGTTGAAAAAGGTGACAGGTCCCATAACCATGTGCCATGTCAATATCCCTGTCACCAATGAACACCTACTCATTCATTATAAACATGTCTAAAAGCATTAACTAAAAGCCTCATATGTAGAGTGTTTTTGAATTGTCTAAAAAGATACAGAAGAGCAGAAAATATTCTCTTGTGGGTGTCTCCAAGTAATATTTTAGATTAAAGCTTTTGTGTTAGTTGAATTAACCAGTTGGAATAATGAATTTTAGTACTTAAAAAGCTTGAACAAATAATTAATGTCATGTTTTCTGTCTCTGAAGTTATGCAAACCATGTGGACTTCCATCCCAGTGGAACATGTATCGCTGCAGCCAGTACTGACAACACTGTGAAGGTTTGGGACATCAGATCTCATAAGATGCTGCAGCACTACCAAGGTAAAGGCTCGAAAACTGTATAAAGGAAGTATTTAGTTTGTAATGTTGTCATTGGAAGATCTGTTGCTACAACAAAACCTAAATTTACATTCAGCCACTGCATATTCGTAGCTGTAAAGGGACAGTTCACCTCGAAATCAAAAGTACATATTTTTTCTCTTACCTGTGATGCTGTCTCGGTTGTTGTGGTGTGAGTTGCTGAGTGTTGGAGACAATAGCCATGTAGATGTCTGCCTTCTCTCCAGTATGAACTAGATGGCACTCAGCTTGTGGTGCTCAAAACACCAAACATTTGAAAAACTCAACATCAGTGTCTCTTTCTAGCAATCATGACCCGGCTATTCAAGATAATCCACAGACTTTGTTGTGGGTAGTTTCACGTGGGAACTTTTTTCTGTCTACCGAACTACACCCACCATCTATCACTGTGCAGAAGCGTGCATCTATCTCAAGCTCACCTAGCCACACCGAGGGAGCTAACGTTACAGCTTAGCCAGGGAGGACACCATTAATGTTAACATCTCGAGCTGTCACGAACATGAGCCTCTTGTCCATGAGTAGATACATGCTTCCTTCTGCGCTGTGATATGTAATGCACAAGTGGGAGAACTACGGTGGCCGACATGTAAACATGACTGGCCCAATGTAGAGACAGTGCTTGGTTTGTTCGTTCCGGTGTACGGTAAAAACATGGCGGACCCCTTGGAGGGGGACCAGCTCCTTGTGTAGATATAAACGACCCATTTTAAGGTAATGAAAACACAACAATTCTTACTTTTTAATTGGTTATAAACTAATGAAAACATGGTTATGAATATTATGTACCATTATGTGCCAGTAGATGTCCCTTAATCCTACACACTGGACCTTTAAACAACACAGGTGAGCTTGACAGGCTTTTGTAGTATACTGGATCCCTAACACAGTAAAAGAACTTGCAAAACCGCAGCTCAGTGTTTGTTTTTAGGAGAATAATGTCTTGGGCTTATATGGTAAACAGGCAAAGTTTTATCATCCACTTCCACCAGACTGAAACACAGCTGAAGTAAAGTCTCACCTTTAAACACAGTGAAAAGTACAGCGACTCACCGAAATAACACCAAGATAAATTGAAGCTTTAAGGCTCACGATTCAAGTGGTAATCAAGATTCCTTGCATACTCAATAAGCCAAATCTTGATGCCTTTTGTCAGTCTGCCTCTCAGTCTGATTGTTCTAATCAGCTCTCTTAAATGGATTTGAGTTGTGAGATCTAATAATGGATAATCACATCTATCTGAGGAGATGGGGCATGAAGATAAAAGCCTTTTCTCTCTTCTCCTTTTCACAGTGCTTCACTTTACATACTGCAGCTGATCACCAACTGTGCCAATCTAAAGCGTGACATTGTGGTTAAAATGTGGTGTGGTTACCGTTAGATACCAATGAGAATTACTGGTAATTGGTATGTGAAGTTGTCCTTGTTCTCTTTTTTTGCTTGCTCTTTGGTGGTTAATTCAACTAGTTTTGATTTTATCGGGGCGTTTACATTGCTCATTATTCTTGCATAAACCTAAGCCATACCCAAATAATACATTCCCCCTGATCAGTATAGTTTGATGCAGTTTTTCTGCATCTTTTTGCAGGTAGAGGTATCAGTACATCTTCTACATGTCATAGCATCTTGCAGCCAGCAGAGGGACCATGCTGCTTGTTGAATGTCTTGCCTTCTTTTTATTTGTCTCAGTCAAGAACCCAGTCACCTCATGGTAGATTGATTTCAGGTCCGGGGAAGTTTTGATCAGTTGCTATAGGCTGCTATACTTGACGTAATAATTTGATGCTAATGTAAACCTGATGTTAAGCCATTCTCAAGTTACACAGCAACTGAGGCGTCCTGATGTACCGCAGCAGCGCACTTAAATGGGATCCAGGCAACCACGTTAGCAAGCATCTGGCCTGTTGAAGTGTCCTTGAGCAAGTCACTAACTATTAAATGCTCCCTAGGTGCTGGTGTATAAATGAAACTGACCTCTGATTATGAATTTCAGGGAGAAAAGGTACATTTTCCCAAGTGTTAATAGTGTATGGACTTTTTAGGATTAACTTTGAAAGACCACATAAATTATTTTGTCTATAACTCAGATGTTAGTTATCTTTAAATTGTGTCAAAGTCATTATTATTGTCATCATAATGTTTAATCACTCCATATTATTTAAGGCAAATAAAAAAAAATAATTAAAGCCGCAAAATATAGCAAAGCCTGGGATTTTATCTTGTCTTTAATTGCGCAATGATACACTTCAGTTTGAACTACAGTAACAAAAAGTGTGTTCTAGTCCTGTACGTGTGTGTGTTTTCCAGTTCACAGTGGTGTGGTGAACAGCTTGTCTTTCCACCCGGCTGGTAATTTCCTCATCACTGCGTCCAGCGATTCCACAGTGAAGATACTGGACCTTGTCGAGGGCAAGCTTCTATATACACTGCATGGACACCAGGTAGACACACACACACGCGCAGGCACGCACGCGTATGACACATGGATACCATTTATATATCCTACAGGCCTAACTGTGCAGTTAACCCAGTCATGATCATGTTAGGTCACGTCTGCTGTTTCTCAGTGTGTGTGTGGAAGGTTTAGTGTGGACACTTGCGTGTGAGTGTGTTTGACATCTCCTTTGTGCATGTTTGATTCTGTGAAGTGTGTGAGCGTGTGTGCGTATGATGCCTTTTTTTGTACGTGGTGTATTTTAGTACTTGCCAGGCGAGCGGGCTGCCCACTCATGATGACTCATCTCAGGGTTGTTGGAAGGAAACAGAACTGTGTTTCTGCCTCCGTTTCTCTGGATCCTCTCCTCCTCTTCTTCTCTTCCTCCTCCTCTCCATTTCCGTCCCGTCCTTTTATTACCACTTTACCACTCCTCTTTGTGCGTTGTAGGGATGTTTTAGCATTGCCGCCATCATTATCATCTTCATTTTCCAACCTGTCCTTCTCTATTAGCTCCCACCTCTCATGTACTCACATTTTGGCTGGCTGGACCAGTAGGACGGACGACTCACTGACTGTATCTGTTTGTTTGAACAGCTGATGGACTGGCTTGCTGGCTAGTTGTGGAAATCGGTGGCTTGCCAATACCACATGTGGTCCATCTGTTTATCTGTCCCTTTGTATACGTTGCCGGTCTCTCATTTGTGGCTTTTTTGTCCGTGTCTTTTCGTACTTCTCTTCAACTGCTTGCCAACATTCTTCTCTTTGTCAAGATAAAAAAGCACTTTTCCCCCCTTCCAGCTTCACACCTCCAAATTTGTCATCTCCTTCACTCTGTCTCCGTTTCTGTTGTTGTTCTTTTTGGCTCAGTGGTGACTTTGCCAATCTGTTGGAGCTGGGAGCGCTCCGGGTGTTAATTGTCTCTCCAGTCGCATAGCTTGAAAATGGGAGAGACCCCCATCTGTTCAGTGTGGGTGTGTAGGTCTATATGTGTTTATGTGTCTGCTTGTCTGTGTATGTGTGCACACCCATGTGCATGTACTCTATATGAAAACACATGAGGGCTCTAAGGAAATGTTTTTTCTGTTGGATCTGACAAACGTGTTGTTTATCTCGCCTCAGGGGTTCCTTACCTGGCTGGGTAGAATCAGCGTAACTTAGGTTAATTTGTCTCTCTGCTCTGCTGTCTGACAACTGACTTTCACAGTGTGATCCCAAACTTGTTAATGAAGAAAGCCGTAAACTTTGTACACAAGCACACTTTAACTTTTAAAGACCCCATGAAAGAGATGAGGTGCAAGGGTTTAAATGCACTGCTGATTGAAACTAGTTGTAAGGGGTTAAATAATGTCAGGTGAGATCTGATTTTAGAAGTTAAAAAGGCAAAGGAAAAAAAGGACGCTGATAGCCGTCATGGCGTTTTATTAAAGCTGGGGTGCTCAAAATTTTGGGGACTAAGTGGCTATTCAGGGAGCTAGTATATGATTGAGGGCTGCAAGATTGCACACATCTCACTTCCACATTAAACTGCTAAGTAGTCCACCAAACGCTAACTTAAACAAACAGCACCAGCATTGTTGACGGAATGCAATTCCTGTAACACCCACGGGGTGCCGCTCGTTGCCATGCAGCCATTAGTTTTCCACAAGATGTCATTTCTAACCTGACAAATGCTTGTAAGGGGACGCAGTTTGATGCAGAAGCCGAGTAGTGTATGAAATTGAGCTATTTAAAATTGAAAGGTCGATGATTCAAATACAATGCGTGCATTTTATGGCATGTTCGGCAGTTGCTCACGGGCTGCTCTTTAAGCAGTTATGTGTTAAAGGGATACTTGGCCAATTTTCAACCAACTTTGTATCATAACAATTTGGGTACATAACAATTTTGGTTTTAACATTAATTTTTGGTGACTCTAGGGCTGTTACTCAAACTACAGATTAGTATTCCACATTTTTGTATGCCAGCCAACACGTACTCAAAGAGTGTAGAAGCAGATCAGGACACAGACCCACCCCTCTCTTTCCCTTGCAGACTCGGATAAACTCAGATCAAACGATAAAACTAAGCAGTGCTGATCAAATATAAACCAACATTCTGTTACTGTGTTGCCTATTTCTCGCCCTAAAATGTCTTCAGAAACATATTTAAGCTAACCCTTTAACAATTATTTGAGATTGTTTGTTACCAGCCGGCTGCCATATTGTTTTCTGTGTCAGAACAGACAAGCTTGCACTATGTCCACCACTGGGAGTGTGTTTATTGGTAATGCGCGGTGGAGTGCATTCTGGTAGTTGTTGTAGTTAGTTTTCTACCTCTATAGCAAAGCAAATGCCACAGTCCTTTTATTCTGTTCACAGTAAAAGGTACCTTGTGGATTTTTTTCTTACCAATAGGGGTGATATGGAGCAGTGCTTTTAAGAGTGGGTCGCTGTTTTGTTTGGTGCATGGTGCATATGGACGCTGAAGCTTTCATGCTATTCCACCTATTAACAGTTAGTAGTGGTAAGAAATGTAACAATGCCCAAACAAAGAGGACTTCTAGCAGGCGAATGTTTGTAAACAATGTGGATTTCATATTCTTGCAAAATCATCTCTGCAGTTTTTTTAAGAAATGAAATGCATTCAACATATTTGTTCAGCTTTAAAGGATAACTCCAGTATTTTGCACTTTGAGCCCCATTCCTGGTTGTTTATGATGAAATAGAGTGGTTAAGAGTAAAATCTTGACGATTGCTCCTTCTCTGAGAATTTGAGAGAATTTGGCTTTCCCCTGCCTGGCTTAACAATGCTGTCTATGGCCATGTGTAAATCTGTCCTCAAACCACCTTAAACGTTTGTCTTCAAAGCCATGAAACTCGCCGAGTGGTCAGCGGTGTTCGTTGATGTTCTGACTTAAAAATCGTATATGCAGTCCAAATGTATATTGATGCACTTATCCCATTTTCTCCCCAATATCAATTCTGACATGGAAACTTTTTCAATTAAATGCCTGTTAACCTCCTTTAATTGTAACTGGAGACATTCACACTCAAGACATTCTTTTTTAATGTTCATGGAAGTGTAAATGATTATTTTAGAAACAGTATAAGACATGGACCAAGACACAGCAGATTAACGATACATAAATGTAACATGTTTAACTGCTCTAAATGTGTGTTTTAAAGAAGTAACAGTGTACAAATAATAACCAGTACAAGCATGTGATCACTTTTGTTAGTCATAACTTTATGGAGAGCACTGTGTGGGGCCTGTCTGCTTTCTGCAACCCCTGTTCATTTATCAGTACATAAAATGTGCCAGCGAGGTTCATTGCCCTGTCAGACTCCCTCTCCCTCTCTCTCTCTCTCTCTGTATGTGTATGTGTATGTGTGTGTGTGTGTGTGTGTGTGTGTGTGTGTCTGGCCATGGCAAGTGCCAGCCTGGCAGCAGGCATTAGTCAGAGCAGAGACAGAACATGCTGTCTG
Organism: Cephalopholis sonnerati; assembly: GCA_019142605.1. Lineage (NCBI taxonomy): Eukaryota > Metazoa > Chordata > Actinopteri > Perciformes > Serranidae > Cephalopholis > Cephalopholis sonnerati. Next base: position 19,547,534 of record JAGQAX010000002.1, read on the forward strand.
TCAGGCCGTCGCGTTGCCATAGTGACACTGTCTGCTTCTCTCAGGTGCTTCTGGGAAACCATTCCTCACCCAAACCAGCCTGTCTGGGTGCCAGCCGTAGGACACACAGCTCCTTTTTTTCCTCCCAGCAGCCTCCCCTTCCATTTCTTCCCCCTTCTTTTATTTCTCCTCTCCTTCATCCTCTCTTTGAACACAGTCAGAGGGCTCAGGCTGCAATCGTTGACCCCATTCTGCATTGTTATGAAGAGAAAAGGGAGAGAAAAAAAAAGGTTTCTGAGTTTTTCAAGCTGTATTCTGTCTGCGCTCCAGGTTCATACACACACAAAATGCCAAACTGACATCTGCAGGTGATCCTTTTTGGCTCTTACCATGTGTGACCTCACCTCACCTGAGTCTCCGCTTTCTGTTATTGATTGCTCTGCCTCAGCCCCACACGCCCACTCCTTCCTCCACACACATAAACACACACACATGCAGGAGCTGCTGTTCTTGAACATAATTCTCTTTCCTCAAAGAAGCCATGTTTACTAATGCTATGAGCTATAGACACAGAAAACACATAGTCTCCAGCTTTCATCTCATCATTGTACATCATGTACATAACCTTTGATGTTAGTGTTAATTAATTCAGTGTCTTCTTCCTCCCATTTTTAACATTAACATCTACACTTTCTTTGCAGCCATATTGTTTCGCAGAACAAACTTTTTTTTTAATTAATGAATAGGCTCAATGCAACACCTAGTAAGCACCATTTTCACAGGAATCATTCCTTTTTTTTAAAGGTATACTTTACAGGAATTGCCGTTTATTGTCTGTAAAAAATATCACCAGCGAAAGTAAAAAAAACAACCCCAGATTCACAGTCATTTGCTATATTTGCATTTGTTTCGTCGCTGTGAGTTTTGTAGCCTCCTCTTGGATCCGTTCTGCTGGCCTGGCACCTAGTCTCAACCTCACCTGAGCGCTGTGCCCAGGAACATCCTGATTGTAGCAAACAGGGAGAAAATTAAAAAATACAGGCAGAGGGCCACCTAACAATAAACGTAATATGGCTTGTAATAAGCTGCTTGTACAAGTGACCTATGCAGTCTCATAGTATCACCTCCGTACTCCATCTCTCTGTTTCTCTTTCCCCTCACTCCAGGGTCCAGTGACCTGCGTGGCCTTTTCCAGGACAGGAGAGTACTTTGCTTCTGGAGGTTCTGATGAACAGGTGATCCTAACCAGATATAACCTATTGATTAGCAATGTTATGTGTTTGGCTCATACAACTGATAGTAATGCAGAAGGGTATATTGACAATTCATGAACAACACTCATAACAATGAATTAAGAACTTGTAAAAGAGAAAGTTAAACTGTATTTACGTAGCACATTTCATTCTTTGTATATAATATTGTTGGTGATTTGTATTATTATGAAATGAGCAATGATTTGTATTTTCCTTACAGGTAATGGTGTGGAAGAGCAACTTTGACTGTGATGAAGGCAGTGATGGTGTCAGGCTGCACCATAAAACTGCTTCCAGCTTGCAGGCACTACCAGCCAACTCCACGGCTCACCCCTCCTTTTACGCACATCCATCTGCGCTGCGCAGCCAGGTAAGTTCAGACAGCTGGAGACAACCACATCCAATTGACAGCACATCCACTTTGATGTCCTGTTTAGATCCATCTTTTTATTCTGTTACTTTTTATCCTAGACATGGACACAGCACATAACCTTTACTTTCCCCAACACACCTAACTCTTACAAGCACTCGTCACTATGGTCCTTAGTAAATAAATATGTCCCTGCGAACTGTTTAGATTTGATCAGGAAATCTCTGCATCATGTGTTTGCATCATGATTTTTGGCAGGCTCGGCTTTGATTGTTAACCGATGTAAAAGGGAGTTTTGTCTGACTTCAACTTTGTCAAACAGCATTGTTAAGTAGATTTTTATTTATGTTTTTTTGGCATTTTCTGCTTTATTGGATACTTTGACAGTAAAGATAAAAGGGCTGGACCTTAATATTCAACAGCTCGGATTTTCATTGGTTGGTTGGTATTCGAATATGCTTTTTTTTTTTTTTTTTAATTATGTGCAAATATAAATCCTTTAATAATCAAAATACTAAATTTGTTGGAGTGGGTATGTTGTTTCTGCCCTTCTGTTTCACAGCGCTTTGTCAGGCGTTGTCTTGGATTCAGAGCCTATTATTGTGAGCATTTATGTAGCTCTGTTATTAATCCATGATAAGCAATATTGTCACAAGCTGTTGTTATGTCACAAATAATGCATAGATAAGACCTTGTTCAACCAAACCCCTTGGGATTACAAACATGCAAAAAACAAACCAAACCTTTTGGAAAATGTTTTTTTTTTAATTATCAACTAACAATACAAACAACAATGCTGTAAAATAACAGAATCCTTAAAATATTATTGCCTTTAACCGAAAGACACTGAAAGAATACCAAGAAATGGTATTTGGGACAACCTAGACGATGCTGACAGGATGTTGTTGCAGTAATTTGGTATTCCTCTCAACCACTAAGCTATCAGGATGCCCCATGTTTCAGGTGATTTTGCTGTTTGAAAATGTCACAGGTTGATTTTGTGATCATCTGGAACTTTATGATTTCAAGTCCAAGGATTACATAACCCAAACAATTCCAAAACCTTTTGGTGCCAGAGGCTAAAGTACATGTCTGGAATTAAGAACAAGTTTGGAGCTTATCAACAACAGAGTGATGGTTTCAATTTTCTTAGAACTTTACTAGATTTGCAACTAAAATAAACCCTCTTGATAAAAAGGACAAAGCAATGTTGGGATACGATTTTACTGTATTATCCAACATGTCCTCATACCTAAATGACAGAATATTTCATTTGCCATTGACTCCCAAAACAACATATATGACCTGTAACAGTCCCTTTATTAAGCACATTGATAGCATGGTTAGATTTATGAAAAGATCATGATTTGGGTTAAAATAAGTATGTTTGTTACATGACTTAAGTTATATCTACAAATCAAAGTAAGTACATTTCATCAACAAAGGTACACTATGTAAGTGCATTATGTTGCATCCGTAAGTTAAAATAACTCATCGCTGACTTCTGGTTACACATGGGACACAAATAGCGGTCTTCTGTGTCAAAGTCCTGTGTTTGTTTGATCCATCCACCCCAGCGTCCTCCCTTTTGTGTGCCTCTTAACCATGAAACCACCAGGATGGCCCATGTTTCAATTGATTTTGCTGTTTGAAAATGTTTAAGGTTGATGATGTGGTCATGTGGAACTTTATGATTTCAAGCCCATGGATTTCCATAATTGTAGCAACTCCAAAACCTTTTGGTGCCAGGGGCTGCAACACATGTCTGCCATGAAGAACAAGTTTGGAGGTTATCAACAACAGAGTGATCGTTTCAATATTCTTCGAGCTTTATCAGGCGTGTGGCTAAAATATGATTTTTTCCTAAGGGCTGCTCAAGGAAAACTTTAATGAAGACTTCAAAACGATGTAAAAGAGGGGTCATCTGCCAACTGGGAATAAACTATACACACAAATATACGCACATATATATGTCTATGTAGGCAAGTGCTCACATTAGCACCAAAATGACTAATTGAAACAAGCGTGCGCACACATTTGCATGCATTTGTGGTAACTGGCTCAAAAATAAACCTAAAGAAACACGTGCACGTGCACAGATGCCCCTCAGTATTTCATGCTGCCTGTACGGCTGGCTTATTTCCTCCCTGCACATCCTTTGAAGTCTGCAGTGTGGCCCAAAGCTACATTCATATCTCACATGCAGGGCAAGAAATACCTAGTTATTCCTGCATCTACACTTTGATATGCAGGATGTTTTCTCCATCTTTCTGACCACATGAAATTAATGAAATATTAATCTGTGCCCAGCTTATGATTACATCCTCAGAAAATATAGAGATGTTTTTCTCTACCACAGGTGAGGCTTGAAATGTAGATAATTATGGCAAATTACTAAACTTGAAAGCAGCAGTAAGAAGTAATGAAGATGACTGTGTTCAAACCCTGTGATTATTGTTAGAGTGCTGAAATGAGGCACTGACAAACTTATAGGAAAGATGTCAATGAAATTGTTATTCCTTTGAGCACTTGGCTTGTGATTATGTTTATTTTCCTGTCAGATACAATCTCATATGAGTGACTTTTGTAACTTACTAACATGCTAATGCTGCAAGTTCTAATATCATTGCAGTACATGTGACACTGCACTATCCTGATTCATACTATTTTTTATTTAATTTGACATGTAAGAGGCTTGGACAATATTATGAGTCAATAAATGCCAGAGTCAGTTATACTTTAAAAATATTCAGATGGAGGTTTTCCAGACACTAAAGCTTATTTTGTGGCAGCATAGCCTCCATTTTCTTGACAGTAATTTAATAGAACATCAGAAAAAGTCTCTACTTGCACTGATCCCACCACACCCTCCCTGACTGCTGTGTAAATCTGTCCAAGAAGAAATACAGATTTAAGCACAAAGCTGGGACACTTCAACCAGATATTCAGTTTTAAGAGAGGGTTTACTTCAGGTATCTCCAGACTGAATGCAAAGATCATTTCAGTGGTGTGATTAGAGTTAGCTGCTGTGAGAGTTCAGGCTGATGTATTATCAATAAAGACAAACAATGGGAGCAGATAAATCAGTGATGAGACTTTCATTTTCTGCCCTGTTTTTGCCAAAACGGATCATTTAAGCACTCTACCTTGTTGAAGTGGTGTTAGTGCCTCTCAATAGCTCTACAGGATACAAATTTGTGTTTCTTGTGAAGGCATGCTGTCACGTAGCTAGCGCCGTGTCAGTGCTACAGAAAGGTCTAGGATCACTGATTATCTTTCTGCTTTAGGGGGAAAACCGGCTTGTTTTTGTTTCTTAATCCAATCACATTCATCTTGGGCAGCACTAAGCCCAGAATGCAGCAACGGTGGTCTTGCAAAACAGTGTCAGGGGTGACCTTGTTTTGTTGGAACACTTACACACGGAGAAGCAAGCACTCATTAAAATGGCCCCGCAAAAGAAAACGCCCTAAAAAACTGTCGACTGTGTGATTAAACTTTTTGTGATTAAAAAAAAAAGACAAACATAATCTAATCATCAGTGCCCTAGAGGTGAAGCCTGACTCTACTTTAGCTCTGGAGGAGATCACTGGACTCGTTAAAAATCCAGACGGTTTGCTGGCTGTGTGTGGCTCAAGCAGAACATTATTATGCTGATATCACAGAGGCTTGTATAAAGTAGAACGGATCAGTGCTGAAGTCAGTGTCACTGCTGCTAGGATAAAAAGATGTCGGGCAGTTGTCGCTGTCACCGGACACGAGGAGCATACCTTTATGCACATGTCCATATGGAAATAATACTCAATATGTGCAGTTCACTGGTTTGTCAATTAATTGTTTGAAAACAAAAGTCAGAAAATACCAGTGAAAGAGGCCCATCACAGTGTCCATGAGCCCAAGGTGACATTGTCGAGTTATCTTCAACTTGTGTGTGTGTGTGTGTGTGTGTGTGTGTGTGTGTGTGTGTGTGTGTGTGTGTGTGTGTGTGTGTGTGTGTGTGTGTTTGCAATAAGAGTTAAAAAATATAGAGGTGCCACAAAAGATCAAACCAAAAGACTTATTAGAAACAAACAGAAAGTGAGAGAGTAGAGCAGCTATTAGCGATGTTTAATTTTTAAAGACCTTGTCAAATGTCACACATACGCACACACACACACACACACACACGCACACACAAAGGGGACAAGGTGTCACCGGCTGGCGGGGGAGCCTCATGGAATGGTTTGGATTTCAACCCCTTTGACTGCTACAGTGTTACTTACATCAACAAGGGCACAGCCAAGGTCCTCTCTCTCTCTCTTTCTGTCTCACACACACACACACACACACACACACACACACACACACACACACACACACACACACTCACTCTCCCTGTCTTTGCTTTCTCTTATTGATCACTCTACTGGAAGTTAAGCTCCACTCACAGTGACGCTGCCTTTACACTTTACTGGAAATCCAGAGTAGCGTAAGATTCATTAATAATGTATGTAAGAGGTGAAAAAAACAGACATGGTGTGATATTAAACCAGTACTAGTAAGGTTCTCAAAAGTATAAGTAAGGTCATTAGTAAGTAAGTGCTTTGGTACTTCTCTGAAACCATGTGTGTATATGTGTATATTTTTATTTTGTTGTTCTATGTTGTATGTCTGTAAATTATGTTGCTGCTTGTCTTAGCCACAACACTCTTGAAAAAGAGATTTTAAAACTCAAGAGGTTTTTTCTTGGTTAAATAAGGGTTAAAAAAAATAAACAAAACGGCAAACACATGGATGGTTTAGTTTTGTCACTGAAACTTGATTGCAAATGTTTAGAAAAATTTAGAAATATGTTTCTTCAGCCACTCTGTAATGTCAAACAAGAATTTGATGTCTGGCAGTTCTTTGGCCTTCTTAGGGCCAGTATTTGCAAGCAAGTGTTTAAGCAGCATATGCGAGGGCTGTTATTTCTAACATCTCCTTCACACTGACTTGAGCAGTGTAAGTGCTTTTAATGTCCTTTAAACACCTCTTTTCTTTATCCATGCACCCTCAGGGGCTCTTTTTCTTCTCCTCTGTCTGACTGTGCCTTTCTTTCTCGCTGCTGCGATACAGGATTGTAAATTGATTTTAATAGCTCCTCCAGTCGACAGCCGTTATTACAGACGTGCCTCAAAGGGTGATTAGAAAATGGGCAGTTGGGCCATGGGGGGAGAGATGATTAGTGCAATGCATGAAGCGTATTCTCTTCTTCGGAGAACTACTGTTCTTGTAAAAACCCCACTGAACCCTTTTCTTTGGAAAATATGTTGTTTCAAATTCAGCTGTCTGAAGCTTCGGCACTTATTTTACTTTGGCTAAGAAACAAGGTGCAGAATGGTTCAACTCTTTGCGTTGAGTCTATATCTACTAAAAACAGCACTGAGTAGAGACACATTTTTAAGTGTTGTGCATATGCACAGTTACTGGCATTTCATAATGTCATAATCATGATAGACATTGCAAAACTTGCGATTACAATAGCTATATGACTGTATAACCTGTAGCATCATAGTGAAGCGATAGGTTTTTTGACTTGTGAATAAATGCATGTAGAACATCTAGTGGCTGAATAAATTATAAACGCAGAACTATGAATGTATGATAGAAAGAAATCAATGCAGACCGCATGTGTAACTGAAGTGATTCATCAAGTTTCTGCAAAGGCAACAAGTGTTTGTGGCTGTAATGATGAGGTTGGCTACAGATTTGACTGATGGAAGGGAACAGAGACATGTCAGAACCTGGTGGAGTTTGACCTTTTTAGTTTTTGGCTTTTGTTGACTGCTGCATGTTAAACATGTTTCTAATGTTGCTGTTACAACAGAGGCTTCTTGTTCAGTGTCGAGATACCACATCCACAGGGATCACTCAGCTTTAATTGGAACACAAGTCATAAAAAATTAAAATGGTTGAAACAATAATAACAGGCTGCTTTGGCATTTGACTTCACACACTAGTTAATTTCTGCTGATATCTAATAAATATTTTGAATGCTGCGGGCACGTTTCAAATAATACTGTGATAATATTTATTTACAGTTAGAGTGTACGCGCACACAAACACACATTAACCTCATTAACCTGAGTTAGCTGCTGGCAGTAACATTTATTTTATCCTCTTTTATGAGTTGTCAGATGCCAGTTAAAGTAATGGTAGTAGCTGCACCTGGAAGTGCCAGCTTCCTAGATTTTCCTTTTCATGTATTATTTATCCATTCATAATTTATTATTAATACAGGCCCCTTTCATCTCTCATAAACTGCCGCAAGTCTCAGACACGTGTTGCCTGAGAGGAAGCAGAGAGGGGGAAAATGTCACCAGCTCGCCTAAATGTGCTCGTTTCCTTCTCTCTTGGAAAGAGTACTCAAAGATGTTAAAAGTTTAAAAGGAGAGTATGAAAAACAGATAGGTTCTTTAATAAGAGCTGAATGATTAATTGAATTCAAATCGACGTTGCGATATAATAGGATGCAATTTTTGAATTGCGAAAGCTGCGATTGAACACAGGAATCACTTGACACAGTGAAGCTTCTCGAGCATGCACGCTGCTCTACACTCCATGTGACATTATGGAAATGAGAGTAAATAAAGAAAACAACCTTTTTTTGTGTATGTGTATCACAATTGCGAGGCTAAAAACAGACTGCCATTGTGTCAAGTAGGCTACCACCCAGCAGGGATCACTAGTGTTGATTTGGTAGATATTTGACAGAGCAATAGTCAGGTGTTGGGATTTGTTCATTTTAGTTTGTGTGATTTTAGTTACTGTATCTGACTGGAGATCATTAAGATTCATCCTGACAAACTAAATAAAGAGAAGCAAGGAAATCTGATTATTATGTGTTTGTGTTTATGCTCACTCGGTCTTAAAAAAAATTGGCAGCGTACATCCAAAACCCCATATACTGTAGAAAATACACTGTATGAAACAATACAATTCAGCACCACAAATTACACTCTCCAAATGACCATACAGTTGAATCAATACCTCTGTAAAACAAACAAAAACAACAATAATGCATCATTGATAAAGTTATGATTTATTGCAGGATTGTTGAATTAGGAACTGAGTAGGTCTTTTACCTTCCAACATATGTTTTCATTTGTCCATCACAGCATTTAACAACTACAGCTCCCTCAAGGCTTAACACCACTATAGGTCTGCTTCCAACAAAAACTTCAATCTACCCGTATTGATGAAAGGTAAAAATGACTAATTGCAATGGAGACATAGTCAGTGAAGAAATGATGTACAGTCATGATGTATAGGCCACTGTATTTTCATTGTCTCGGGATGACTTTTAACATGCTCATGTATACACACAGAGCTCTTCGAAAAACACGCTCTGTTTTCACTGTCCAGTGCGCTCTCCGTTATTATACAGTCATTGTTTTCCTTAGTTTGAGGTTTTACTGGCGCTCTTTTGATTATATCATTATTGTGCTCTCTTCTCCTGTAGTGGTGTTACGGCACCTGACTGGGGAATTAGTGCCACCGACTTCTTATGAATCAACTCCTAATATTTGCATCATAGTAGTAGATGAAAAAGCAGATGAAGTCACATTTTTATTGGACAGTTTTCTGAAAATCTGATTAAATTTTGCGCTATATTTGGATGAAAACCTAACTTGCCTAAGATTCCTGGGATATGTGCATGGACTGTTTAAAAGTAATGAACGTAGCTACCGTGACATCACCCATTGGTTTAGGGACACTGGGATTGACTGGCTTCTGGAGCCAGCCTCAAGTGGTCATTCAAGGAACTGTAGTTTAACAACAAGGAACTGCTTGGATATGTAGTATTAATGCGCTCATAAAACAGTCAGTGTTTTATTATTACCAATACCTGTATTATTTTTTCCAGCCAGTACAGTGGTAGATACCCATTAAGATGATAATATTAACAGACAGCCACCGGCCTTTTTCAGAGATAATTGTGGGCTGAGGCTTGTGGTACAGAGTGTGGCCTGGAAAGCGGGCAGAATGACAGCCCTCTAGTCTGGATTTAAATCATCTAATATGACCTAGGTGTTAAAACCATCCCTCCTTGCTACGCTGAACATCCAGCGAAACACACAAGCGCCTTTTGCTATGATTCATTTCACCAGGGAAGAAATTGACTAATGAGACAGTAATGCTGTGTTTATTCATACAGATGCAAAGGCCACCCATGGCTGCTGCCCTCTCAGAATCAAATCCACAGGGATTTCATAAGTAGCTAATTTGATATGCTGATCCTTTAATGTACTTGGATGCGAAGCTCCATGATAATTTGCCAGCGATGGGCGCTCTGCCAGGAACATGTAGGCCTATTTGTTAAACGCAATAAGCCAGCTTTAAAATGAGGTCTCTCCACCTAAACATTGAGCGCGCGTGCAGTTCAGTCAGGCTGTCTCCGTGCTCGACACAGCTGAGCAAATCTTTATGTGCCGCTCTTTCGGCGTGTGAGAATAGATGTATCAGTGAGTGTGTGTGCGTGAGTGAGTGAGTGCCAACCATTGCTGACAGGCAGATCAGCTCTCTCTGATCACATCCGCCCTAATCCCTCCATCCATCCCCTCCTCAACCCCCCTCCCCCCTTCCTGTCTCTAGCTTCACATCTGGGTCTTTCTCCCGCTCACGTGCGCAGACAGACGAGCTGCACACTCACAGCAGGCTTCCCTTCACAGCTCAACACACACACACATCACTGCACAGCTCGGCTCAGCTTTAGGATGTGAATCGGAGTGCGGGGAGGGTGTTCTGAGACTGCAGTAGCTGTATGAACTTCTATCTCTTTCACCATTATTTTATTCATTTACAGGCTGCTGTATCTGTGCTATAGCAGACAAAACTTTACCAGCACTCTCCCCAATTAAAGACTCAACAAGCAGTGAAACAATTCACGAGGATATATTTAAGACCTCAGAGCAGTGAGCTAAAGACTGCAGATTTTTGATACAGTTTGTGGTTGCGTGCGTTCATCTTAAAGGTGCTGCTATGGAAAGGCAGGTGGTATTGTTCTGACAGCGGGAGTTGAATGCATTTGACAGCAGGGGATAGAGGGAGAGGCAGGGGGTGTGACAAGAGAGTGCTGAAAACAAGATAGCAATGGAGTTAAAGAGAGCCTAATGGTCTAGTGGAGCGAGAGAACATCAGCGAGAGGGAGAGGGAAAGGTAGAAAGTGAGAAAACAGGGTGAGCACGTGAGCGAGCCACACAACATAAGCACGCCGCAGACGAAAAATAAAGAAGGTCGAGACAATCGAAACATGGGAATAATGACAATTTGAGAGCCATTATCAGAAACCTGTTTATTATTAAAGACAGAGAGAGATTAAAAGAGATGGGGATCAGGAGAAATATGAAAATAGGGGCAGACAAAAGAGTAGCAGGGAGAGAAAAGGGGTTATATAAAAAACAGTGGGGGGAAGCAGTCAGAGAGAAACGGAAAATGAGAGTGAGAAGTTGACTAAGTAGCATCAATAAAAGGCTTTAGTGAGAAACGCTCTCCCGTGTTGATTCTGTAAGTTATAGCTGAGGCCAGAAGCATAAGTCAGAGCTGAGTCACATCACAGGCTTCATTCATCAAAAAGCATCACTAGCAGTTTGTCATAAAATGTTTGCTCCACTGTAATTAACTGAGATGTCAACAGATGGTGAAAAGATTTGTCTACGTCTTATGGTTGTATTGTGACACACACCTACACTCCAGCCTTACCTTTTCAATCAAAGTGAGAGATATTGTTTATGTTATATTTTAATTAGGCTCAGAAGATTGATTGTCTTCCCTAGCAGCAGAATGTTTCGGTCTGTGGAGTGTTTGTTTTTCACACTGTACAATGATGTACTGACTATGGCTTCCTCTGCAAGATCTGTTACCGCCAGCTGTGCTCGCAGTAATGTAAAGGAAAGGGTGGGCTTGGATGATTGGTATGAATTACAAGTAAAACACAGACATTATCCTTAAACAGTCAATTTAAACTCTTAGACATGTTAAGAGGGACAGCTGGTATCAACACACATTGTATTCCAGGGTCCATATTGCTGTTTTATGTCTTATGGCATTTGTCTTCTTCCTGTGGATAAGTGGGTGCAACATGACATTAAAATGTCACCAGTGATGCTACAGTGGACTTTAATAGGGCTTCCCCCCAAACGTCAATGGGTGAAATTATCAGTGGAGAAGCCCCCTGAGTTGACCTGCATTTTTTTTTTTTGACAAATTTTGATGTATCAGCCTGAAGTGCTGACTCTGATATGGGTACTGGTCTACAGTTTAATAGGAGAATATCACAAAGTACATGGCAGCACGGTGGTGCAGTGGTTAGCATTGTCGTCTCATAGCAAAATTGCTCCTGGGGTCCTGGAGCCCCCTGGAGCCTGCATTCCCTCCCCATGTCAGCATGGGCCCTCTCCAAGTACTCCGGCTTCCTCCCATAGCCCAAAGACATGCAGGCTATGGTAATTGGTGACTCTATGTTGGCCGTAGGTGTGAATGTGAGCATGAATGGTTATATGTCTCATCTGTGACTGTCTGGCGACCTGTCTAAGGTGTATCCTGCCGCTCACCCAACGTAAGATGTAATAGGCTCTAGCCCCCCCCACAACACTCAACAGAATAAGCAGTTACGGAAAATGCATGAATGAATTATAAAGTATGATCTTGTTTTGTTGTACTAATGGAGCTATACCTGAGTGACCCGTCTTCTGTGATGTCTTCTTAGCAGCATGTAAAACAAAAACAGCTCCTTATAGAATAAAAAAATGTGGCATTGAAGTTATACACAAATACAGACAAAAGAAACAATTCTCTTTTTGAAATGCCTGAGAAAATGGCCTGGCTGAAATGGGCTTGTGAAAGTCTGGGGAAAAGCAAAATCATATATTTCTTTCTAAACACTTTACACATGTTAGAAAACAAACTGGGAACTGTGCAGCACTGAATTGTGGAGTTAGACAATGAAGCTGTTTTTCACTGTTTCTGTGTCCAGGATTTTTGCCTGCTTGATAGCATTCAACCAGATATGATTGTGCACCAATGCAAGCATATTGCTTGCTGTTGAGGATCTCCCAAGGTTTCATGTTTTCTATCAACCAACTCTAGCCCACATTTATAAAGATATCATACTGAATTGACCACTCCACAACATTCAAAAGTTGCATCTAATATATCTAATTATATCAGCTGCGTAGTTAGCCAGTTATGGCAGCAGTGACAAAATGCTATTAAATTACATCTGACAGTGTTTTGACATCAAATTCACAACCCTAATGCTGCTGTTGACAGCTCTGTGCTGTGGCTGCTTGAGCCAACATTGACTGACAGGACGACTACGTCACCACTCTGAATCCCGAAGGTCCCAGTTCAAAGCTGTTAGGATGATAACCTTAAAGCACTGATGCTGTGTGACTACAAGTTTACCAGTTGTTTCTGGAAACTCTGTTCATCAGCTGTTTATCTTTTACATGTGACAACTGCCAAGCTACCTGTCTGAAACTGAATTGACTTAGATTGTTTATCTAGAAAGAGACTTGCCACTCTGTTGGTTTTTTACAAACAGCATAGAGACACAGAGTCTTCCTCAACACCGTTTTATTAACAAGTACAAACCTATGGTACAGACACATGAATGCATTATTATTATTATTATTATTATTATTACAGGCCTTTTTCATAGCAGACATTTGGACTTTTTATAGTGGAAAAAGCACAGGTGTTACTACTAACATTAATAATGACTGTGTTTCATTGAGGTGTCCCTGTAAGTCAGGACAGTGTGACAGTCGGCCAATGTGTTCAACATTATACCCCAAAACTGAATCAGCTAAATAGAATTCAGCCATCATTCATTTTATTAGTCACACCTGTTTTCCTGCTGTGACATGCCAAAATGAACTCTAAGAAAAAGGAGCCAGAAACAGCCAAGAGCTTTTTTGTGGTTTTCTGTTGTCACTTAATTAATAATAATTAGCTACAGCTGAGTAAATTTGCCAGCAACAGTTGTCACTATAGCCAGTGAAATCAACAGCTGCCACTTTAAACGTCCACTTGCTACAGCTTAAAGGAGCTGAAGACGACATTCAGAGCATACCTGTGATGCAGAGTTTAAGCCTGAAATGTCCGCATCGCAGCTAACTTCTAATGTTGCTGACAGCGTGACGAGTGCTAACAATAGCGACGGCACTCACAGAGGTAGCAGTGTTAATGCAGGGTTGGACCGGAGGGTGGGTGTCACACTATCGGGACGACAACATCACCTTTATCAGCGGTAACCATCCACAGCTGTTGTATGAGCACAGTGCAGAGCAACGACGGTTAGCTAGCCAGTGGGATACACATACACTGACTTACATGCACTAACATGAATGTGTGGCCAGACTGGCTATAGAGACTCTGGGATAACGACACACAGAGAGGTAGTATGACTTTGTTCTCTGCTCAGCCATCGCTCCACTACACCTGTACCTGGCAAGGAGTGGTTTACTGCCATATTAATGTGTTATATACAGAACCTTTAAGACAGTGGTTCCTAACTGGTCCAGCCACGAAGCCCAGAATCCTCCTTAGCTATCAGTTCAAGGTCCATACAGTTTGTTATATTTAGCATCATACTTGTGTTTGGCCGTGTCGTTGAGCTAGTTTGCTGTCTCTGTTAAGTAGCTGTTTGTTAGTCACTCACTCAGTAAGAAACAGCACTTCAAAATAAAATGTGCCAGAAATTCACTGTACTTAAAACAAAGTGTGTTTTTTACAGACTTGACACATATCAGAGTCACTAGCTGTCCATTCAGAATGGACCAGCGACCCACTTTTGGACCATGACCCACCAGTTGGGAACAACTGCTTTAAGACACTTTTGATTATATATGTTATATTCAAAAGCAGCGCTCTTTGAAATTGTGATTTCTGTATAGAAATAATTAACCATTCAACATTGTTACAAATAACACAACTCGTGTGTTTGGTTGCATTTTGTTCCAGTGTTGAAAAAAAATCCTATAAAAGTGTTGGAGATTTTCAATTAACACTATCCACAGTCTGTCCACAATAGACTTTTGTAATGGCAGACATTTTGGGCTTTAAAAGTACAGGTGTAACTAATAACATTAATGATGGCTCTGTTAGATGTGCCAGTGTGTGTAATACCAGAGCTCTGGCACTGGTGCAAGTTCATAAAGTGTAGCCATTGTTAATGTTATTGGTTACACCTGTGTCTGACATGGTGCGTACTGAGTAAGCGGCATAACTTGTGCTCTTTCTCAACTGGAAACTCTTACAGTTACTATCGCAGTCGTCGCTGTTATTCACACATAAAACCCAGCTGAATGTAACAAGTTGTTCAGGGTCGGATATACAGCGTCGGATTCAAGATAGATTCAGGGTCATTTGGCAGATGCTTTCTGTTACTCTGTTACACATGAACCTTTAACTATCAGAACATCACCTTGCTGCGCCTGCAATGAGAGTTAAGCACGCAGGGATTTTTCAAGTTTTGGTGAAGATCGGCTTAAATGTCTTTGTGGTATCAGTGTCTTATAGGTATATTTGTATTTTTTGTTTATTTATGAATCTGATTACAGCCATCCTCTGTTGATTTGGCCATTTTTATCTGCATATCACTCTCTTAAGACAGAAATTGGTAGAGAACCATGTCTGTGTGTAAGTGTGTGTGTGTGTGTGTGTGTGTGTGTGTGTGTGCATGTGGAGTGATGAATGGTTTTGTTGCAGCTCGCAGGGTGTATTGATGCCTCGCTGTGTCAGACTAAGAGTTTAATTTGGGCCTCGGGAAATTTTCCACTGTTGGTTTTTCCACTCCAGGTGATTCATTAGGAGGGTGGTTACTGTGTGTGCTGTGTTTGCGTGTGCACGCGTGTGTACACTTTTGCGTATCAGGGTTTTCCCTGGCTCCACGTAAAGCTACGGCGGTACAGGACGTGTCAAGTTTGCAGAGCAATATATTGTTTTAGCATCAACATCGCTATGTACACGTCGCATTGCAAAGGGTGGTATGTAATAAGGTAAATCCAGGGTACACTGTGTAATCCATTCTAGTGCTTTACCTCAAATGACAGCAAGAAAAGTTTACTTTTTCATGACTAACCTGAAAGACAAATAGTTCTCTCATAATAGTGTAATTTGTCTGATTTGGCAACGTTAAGCATGCATTGAAAAAGACTTGCTAACAAGCGGTGTCAAATTTTAAATGTATCTTGAACAGAAGATTAAAAAAAACATAAAAAAAAAAAAAAAACAGGAATTGTGAGGCAAAAATCCACATTCGTTACCAGTATTTGTTTAAATAATTTTATGTTTTGGATTTACTTGTTTTTTTAAAAATGACAACACAATCAACCACGCAGTCAGAACCCTGTGTGTGTATGTGTAAGACAACAAGTGCATATCTGTATGCACGTACGTCTACATCCATTTTTGCCTCTGCTTTTCTGTATCAGCATGTGTTTATCTGGGGACCAGTGCTTGCTGTGTGTTTAAGCAGCTGTTTTAATACAAAGCTATAAGTCGTACTCTCAACAAGAGTTAATCCAGTCTTGGTGGAGCTTGTAGGCTCAGCAGAACTGCTCTATTGTCTCCTCTCTCTCTCTCTCTCTCTCCTCCCCTGTCGTTGTGCAGCCTCCAACAGAAGATCAGAGCAGGAAATTAGACTGGTAGCAGTATGTAATAAAGCACCATAGCAAAAGGCAAAATTAGGACATCTATTGATTATGTGTTTCATTTATTCATCAGGTTTACAGGTGATGATGATGATGATGTAGTTCACACTCAAATGAATTAATAATCAGTAGCACTGTACGATAATTAAACATCTTAACATAATAATTAAACATCATGGATGTGTCCTGCATAGCAGTTTTCCCCACACCAGTGACTTCACTTGTCTGTCTCACAGAAGTGTTTTCAGGTTGTCCCTCAATCTCCCCCATTGTCACAAACACTGTATGTCAGTAACGCCTTCAGAGAATTTTCTCAAATTTGGCAAAAACTTCCACTCACACTCAAGAATGACTTGATTAGAATTTGGTGGTCAAAGGTCACTGTGACCTTGCAAAACATGTTTTGGGCCATAACTCAAGTATTCACAGGCTAATGTCTCACAGAGCGTCACACAGATGTCTTAATAGGATAAAATGAGGAAGTGATGACATTTTATATCTGAAAGGACAAAGGTCGACTTCACTGCAACACAATGATTTCTGGCCATTATTCAACACCATACCTCGAACAGAGGGGGAGACATTTGGTCAGATACTGAATCAGTGATACTGATCTTGGTTCTCCATCTTGAAACTGTCCTGATTGTATAGATCCTCTGTGCTGCCGGGTTAAAGATGAATTTTAAGCAACTTTTTTTTTTTTTTAGAATTTGTAGCTTCTTTGCAGCTACATCCATATTTGAAGCATTGGGCTGTCATGGCTACAGCTTTGTGTCTATGCTGCTCCTCTGGTAGTCCACCACCAGCTCACTGGATTTGGTTGTATTAAGCTTCAGGTGATTGAGGTTGCACCATGTGATGAAGCTCACTATCAGTCCTCTGTACTCTTCTGTAAAAATAGTCTCTAAGTAATGACGGCAAATTATTCACTAGAACATTTCAGTACAGTGATAACTTCCATGTCGCCAAATGTACACTTAATACCTATGATTAAATTCCCTTAAAACCCTCAGGATATATATATTATATAAGTCTAGATGGACATGGATGTAAACTGTAACTTGACTACTTAGCTGCTTGCTGATAAAATTAGAGTTAGGTGTTTTGTTGTATTAGCATAACTTTCTTATTTTATATGGGAGCATATGACCTGGACATGTATAAAGTTCTTACCTGAAGTTATTAGTGTGTACAGTGACAGTGAAGGTATATTCAGCGACCCTACTGCTCTAATTCCACTCGTTGAATCATCTGAATAGTTTTGTTACAGATTACTTTGTTCACCTAATCCAAACAAATACTTTGTCACATAATTAAATTGCTAAACAAGTTAGCATGAAAAGTGAAAGAAGGGGCAGGAAATTACAAGTTGATCCAATGATTTAAGGACAAACAACATCTACATCACTGCACAAACAGATGGTTACATTTAGATTTTTTGACAAGACAGTTTCTTTTCTCTGTATTAGAAGTAACCTGTCTGCTGCTCAGTCGAGGCATGCACCATGTAATGTATTGAAATCACACTGAGTACTGAACCAACTGCGAGTTGGTGGCAAAGTGCTGAAGGGCATTGAGTTCCTCTTCTGACATTTTCTTCCTCAGCAGTTGCAATTGATTGTTTCCGTGTGATCTCATTTTCACATCTTGCGCTTTGATGCAGAGCTAGCTTTCCCACAACATACCTCTTGTTTTATTCTTTACGTAATATCCAGTGGCTTTGTATCATCATGTTGATACAGTTTCACTCAAGGAGTGTCACATTTAGTGATTTCTGTAACATGTCATAGCTCATCATACATGACTGTAGGGAATCGCTGCCCATTGTATTGTGGCAGTATGTAGTGCCGCTGTCTGTGGCGAATGTGTAGCGCCAGGTGACAGCTGACAGCTCCGCTCATCTGGCTTCATTTAGGAACAGCACAGTTTGACACGGGGGTCTCGAACATGCTTAACTGAGTGTGAATAGATTTCCTGTTGCGTGGTGATGAGTAAAACAGTTGTTGTCTCCCTCACTGAGATGGAGACGAGATGTTGCCGTCTTGGAACAGATGTACACTCACACACACGTACACACACATTGTTCTTCACAACCAGACAGAGGTCTGCAGAGACAGACAGAAATATGGAGACACCTATAGATGTGTGCACACAGTTTTTAGTCACATAGACATGGTTATGGAGAGATGTGGTCACTGACCTCCATGTGTTCATGTCTCATTGAATTAATCACAGCACAGACAGACTGACTGGCAATTTGAGTGTGTGTGTGTGTGTGTGTGTGTGTGTGTGTGTGTGTGTGTCAGAAAGAGAGAGTCGACAGTTTCCCTCTTTTGACTCAATAGCTCATCTGACGTCTGTTTAAAAGGCTCCGTCATGGAAACAAAATCCATTCAGACAAGGTGTTGATTGTTTTCCAATGTCAGGGTGTGTTAAAGTTCTTTCTGTGTTGTTATACTCTGTGGCAAAATATAAGAAAAGTTTTTTTTTTTAAATCAATTCACTTTTTTTTTTCTCCAAACTGTTGTTTGCATCATTTAAAAGCAGCATAATTGTTTGTTTTTTTTGTTGTTGTTTTTATTTTTTTGGAAGAAGTAGATTTTTCTGAGCTTTAAACCACAAATAAAAGCATCAACCAATCACACTGTTTGAAAGGGACATCACTTCACAACATCATGGTAATGTCGGACTTGAAGCAACTGTCACAAGTTTGCATTGCTGCAGGTATGAATAGTTTTGATGCAGCTGAATATTTTGCATTTTTGTGTCCTTTGTTGGTCAAGCCTCTGGTGTGTTAAGATTTTTATAG
The DNA here is from genome assembly GCA_019142605.1 of Cephalopholis sonnerati. Classification (NCBI taxonomy): domain Eukaryota; kingdom Metazoa; phylum Chordata; class Actinopteri; order Perciformes; family Serranidae; genus Cephalopholis; species Cephalopholis sonnerati. The sequence continues at coordinate 19,566,617 of JAGQAX010000002.1, forward strand.
TGCTGAAAGTCAATTAATAAATGAGGTGATGGAAAACAGTGATGAAAAATGAAGTGAAAAAGACAATAAAATATATATATTTTTTTGTAGAAGCTTTTTTTTCTCCAAATAATTTCATCAATAGGTATTTTCATGTTTTGTATCGTTCATATCAACATTTTAGATCTTTATTTATTGAATTTATTTTTATTTTTGTTTTTATTTTATCGTCAGTATTTGTTAGAACTGACTTATTATCTTTACCATGACTAGAACAAAGTTGCACATTTGACTGGATGCTCAAACTGAACAAACAGATTCAAACAGAAACCCTGTTTTCAGCCTTTTCCTTTTTCATGGTACACTCAAGGAGCACGAAACAGATAGTGTAGCAGGTATTTCAATGTCTCTGCACATTATAGTATGTAATGTAAAGCATGTCAAAAACCATCAGGGCTTCTAACAACTCTTCACCCTTCTTCCTTCGCTGGTTTTAGGCTTCTGAACCATCGGATCATTTCAACGGACAGGACTCCCACACTCAGAGTGGCAGCCACAGTGGCAGCCACAGTGGCAGCCACAGCAGAGCAACTCACTCCCAAACCAACAGACACCTCAGTGCGAGCACCGCCTCCACCCACCAGACACAGACCCGAGGTTTACCGCAGCACTCACCCCACGTTCAAGCACAGTCCCAGGCCTCAGATGGAGGGGTCCCCCCTGGTCTCGCCAGCACCCTGGAACACATCATAGGTCAACTGGATATTCTCACTCAGGTGAGCAGAAGATGTGTTAATCTCTCATGACAAACAGCATGTGTTGAGCTTTGGCTGTGCCACCCACTCACTCTGTTCGGAACAAAAGCTTCCTGTACTTTTCAACCTTGAAAGCCAGAGATGGTTTCAGCAACACAGACAAAAATATATTCATATGTAAAAACAACCTCTGCTGTTCAGTTTGGAACTGCTTCAGTCTGGCACATTGGCTCTACACAGGTGTGCGTTTATTCCTCACACTTAAGTTTCAGTATTTCATTGGCAACCATCCTTGACAGAAGGGAGAAAACACTGATTCTGTTCACAGCAAGTTACCTGAGACAGAAGACACATTACTATCAGCTTAGAAATGTAAATGACCCTTTGCAAAGCCCTGCCCCCGGACACAGACTGGCCACTCATAACGTAGCAACGGGCCGGTGTCTGACAACAGCACAGCTGTGCTCCATTGACTCTAATGCAGTCGTTTCAGATTTCCTTCATTTTCAGGCTGGTTTTGTGGATTTGGAGCTAAATGTTGTGCCTGGGGCACGTCGTGTATTAATGATACTCGTTACCTGGAGAGGTTGGAAAAAGATATACGTTTCTTCCCTGTTCCAAAACCAAAATCAAACCCTGAAAAGTGTAGGGTTAGCTAGCTAGCTACTGAGGATATAGTCTACTGAATGTATACACATGCTGCTTTTGCTTTGTAATGATTATAACAGTGAAACAAAGACCGACCCTGCTGTACAGGAACCAGTGAAGGGAAGCAGGGAAACTCGCGGTCATCGCGGTGTGTGCAGATAATGCTGTTGTTTTACTTCCCCCGGAGATCCCTGCCCGTCCAGTGGCAGAGGTCCAGTGCTGGCAGCAGCACAAAGGAGAAGCCAAACACTGTTCATCTGCACACACTGTGATGCCACACAGCTGGTTCAATATCAGCAAAGTTTTCCCTTTATTTTAATTGTCTTCTGTGTCGATCAGCAGTGATGTGGTGGTTCACTTCTACACTGTGATCTGTAGCCTATAGTTGGGCTTTCGCTTCTAACTATCGTTGTCTTTTTAACCTGTTGTTGCTGCTGAGTCAGTTTGACATCCTGGATATATCCTTCAAACACAGACTGTAGACCCCTCTGTCTGCTTCTCTCTAGAAATCACTGTTTCAGTTTTCCAAAAATATGATAATATTTCTTCAGGGAGTGCAGTTAGTTACAGTGAGGGCTCCATGCTTACTCTGACAGCTTGTCGGTCCATCACAAAGGGGCAGGGCTTAGTGAAGGGTCAGTTTTAATACTGTGTGCACGACAAAGTAAATTTCATTCACCTGTGATCTGGCAGAAAAAACCTAAAACTTGCAAAGATCTGCACTTGTAAAATGGGTGAACGGACCCTCTAACATGCATACACTTAAAAAACCATCAGTGTGAAGTACAGGCAGCATCAGCACATCTCACCATGCCCGTTCTCCTTTTTTCTTCATTAATATTGTAAATTGTGCTCATGTATTCACATGAGTTTTTCTCCTCAATATTTTTTTAATTATTATAATTACATGAGGTAATGTATGCGTGGTTTTATCTTTTGCGTCTAGTCCTGTTTGTTTCATTGCCACTGCGGCAAAACCAACTGCCCTTCAGGGACAAATTAAGGTCCTGGATCTTGAATCTGAATATACACCAGAGTGGCAGATAACTGCTAACTATAACACTAAATTGCACTGAGACAGACATTTGCACATTCATTCGTTCATTCATTACTTGCACTAATTTTGGGGGACAAGTATAAGAGACTGTAATGAGGCCCATAGGTTTCTTTGGTTATTGCAAGTCATTACTGTAATAATTATTATTGTACAATCATTTCCCCCTACATCCGGCCTGTACAAGTATGACACATTGGTACCATGATCCTAGCAGAGATATTTGACTTAAAGGGACAGTTCACCACAAAACCAACATGTTTTTCCTTTTACCTGTATTGGAATTTATTAATCTAGATTGTTCTGGTGTGAATTGCCGAGTGTTGGAGATATCGGCCTTAGAGAAGTCTGCCTTCTCTCTGATATAATGTACCTAGAAGGCACTTGGCTTGTGGTGCTCACAGCGCCAAAAATACATTTGAGAAACTCATCAACAATGTCTCTTTCCAGAAATTGTGTTCACGGTTATTCATGATAATCCACAGATGTTGTTGTGAGCAGTTTCATGTAGGAACTATTTTCTTTACTGAACTGTAACCTGCCAAATGTATCACCACACAGAAGAAGGTGTGCATCTACTCCTAGTTCACCAAGCACCACTGAGCTAGCCAATGTTGCAGCTGAGTCAAGGAGGACGCCATTTATGTTTACATCTTGCACTGGCAAGAGCAGGAGCCTCTCTTCCATAAGTAGATGCACGCTTCCTTCTTCAAGGTGATACATTTAGCAGGTGTAGTTCGGTAGAAAGAAAATAGTTCCTACATGAAACTGCTCACAACAAGGTCTGTGGATTATCTTGAGTAATTAGGTCATGATTTCTGGAAAGAGACACTAAAGGTGAGCACCACAAGCCGAGTGCCATCGAGTTCTGTTATATTAGAGAGAGGGCAGACATCTCTATGGCCGATATCTTCAACACTTGGCAGCTCACATCAAAACAATCTAAAGTGATGAATAGCGCTTTAGGTAAGAAAATAGGTTTTTAATTTAGGGGTGAACTGTCCCTTTAACCGGTCAATTTGGTGAAATCCTAAATATACACAGTGAGGACAGGAAACTGTCCTGAGAAAGCCAGACCACACTAGATCCTGCAGGACTAAAAATAGATCCTCGAACAAAGCCAGAAATCCAGCAACCAGTTAATCCAATGGTCTGCTTCTTATCAATTTATGTCTATTTTTATGTTGTTTGCGTTTGTTATCATCACAGATGTGATCAGTGAGGCTCTGCTGTTGCTGTTAACCTGAGGGAAATTGCAGTTACAAGTTACTGCCTTTTAGTTGCCTGCCCCATCCAATATGAAATGAATTGGCTGCACCTGTTGAGTCTGCAACTCATATAAATCAGTATTGTAAACATTAAGGGCACTGGGCAGCAATACATCTTTTTGTTGCCTTTGATATTTTTTTCAGCTGACTGACCCAGCTTCCTGGCAAAGCCTTAGGCCAGACCACACCTCACTGCAAGGTGTTCCCAGCACCTATCTAATTTATTTATACTTTGTGTTTTTCCTTTCACGGCTGGAATACCTGGGACATGAATGCAGCATGTCCATTATAATCAACAGAAGCTGCTACATTGACCGTGGAAACCACTGTACTCAATTTTATTTTTACACGGCTGTTCAATTTTTTCCCCCAACACGTAGCTCCGCGGCCCTTCAGCAGGTAAAAACCACATGGAACTGTATAAAAACAAGTACAATCTGTTTAACAATGATAAAAATGAGTACCTCATTGTACCAGAGGAAATGTGAAGCAGCAGAACCACCTTATGTGTGTTTTTACGTTTCACATTAAAATAAATCAATCAATTGAATGCATCCTGTAGTTAAACCTATCCACTTGATTAATTCAGTTAAAAAGCCATCGCTTCCAAACCCTGCATAACCAGCTGCATTCTTGCTTGTTAAACCTCAGCACACACAGTAAGGCTGGCAGCAACCACACACTGCAAAGACAGAGCCTGTGTAGCAGGTTAAAAACTCTGCTCCGCTCTGCCTACGTGATGCGTTGCGTCTGTGCCCCACATATTTCATCTGTCAGTGATACTGTAAAAGAACACTTTCTGCAGATGATTAGAAGCCATAATTCGTGTGGATTGTAAAACGTGCAGCTGTGGATGTCAGATACTGAAAAAAAAATCCCCCATTACTTTTAAACGCAGTGCATTCCTCATATAATCAAATTAAACTTTTATTTCTTTGCAGATCCTAATGCGTCTGCTGGCTGGAGAGTGTTTGATTGAAACCATTAATTTACATTATTTAACATTAGTCTGTAACTGCTGCACATTTTCTCCAAAGTATTTAGTTTAAACTTGTTGAAAGGATCACCAGATGAGTGATGTTGCACCAAAAGCAGACTTGGTTCTTAAATATGTAATCTCAAGGCAACATTTAAGACCCATTTATTTTATTGAATACCACCAACTCATGTATTGATTCGAGGGTGTGTGCATTTTATGCTGATAAACTGTTTTTGATTTCATAAATATAAGACAAAATGGGCTGTGTCTTCCTTTAAAATTTATATTCTCACATGATAAATCTAACTTTTTCTCCTCGTAAGCAACAATACCACTGGATAATGGTTCGAGTGCTACAATAAACAGTGAAAGATTTGTACATAAGTGCATCTATAAAAGGAGAAAAGGAGAGCTTTGCCTCGTTATAGCAAAGAATTTATTTACAGGAACAGCTGAACGAAGGAAATGTTTGAGGAGGAAGAGGTAGAAGAGGAGAGACAGGAGGAGAGATGGGAGGAGTTGAATGAAGAGGAGAGAGAGCACAGGGAGGCTTGATATGTGTGTATTTGTGTGTGCGCAGGGTTTTTGCTGCAGGTTGTGAATGTGCCCTGAGGGAAAATGCATCATTCATATATGAGCGCTGGCAGCACTCTGCCTCTCACTGATAGTAAGTGTAAATGCTTAATGGCAGAAACACTTCTTCTATGTGTGTGTTTCTGGCTTTTTTGTCTTCTTTCTTTCTTTCTTGCTCCTTTTTCTTTAAAGCTGCAGTCCAGCATGTGGGAGCATTTAAAATTGGCCCAGTGCAGCCAGGCAGCGAGCTAACCCCTCCCAAGGGGGGGTTGTGCCAGCCTCTTCCTTTCAAGCCCACTGTACCCCAACCCTGATACCAGATGGATCGTCTGCGTCTGGTTTTATCCTTCTGTTCTTTTCTGGATTCCTCCTTCTTGTTTAGATTAGGACAATAGACTGAGGTGACTGGTAGGAAATCGTGTACAGTGTTTTTTTATATAGTATATGAAAGCAAATTTCTGACAAACTATCTGACCATATTAAGGCTGTTATTGAAAAGCATGGCTCTGTGCCCTTGTGGCTTTGCAGTGACTTCCGGTAGTGTCAATCCAACACAGGACATTGTCATTATATTTTATATGGCTTTTAACTTGTGTATTTTAGGCTTTTTTTAACTGAACTGTGGCATCAAAGAGGGAGAAACTAATGAAACTAAAAAAGACATATAAAAACAGAGAGTCAGAAAAAAATATCTGAGAGAAACAGTACAAATAAATGACAGTTTGTATGTTTAAGACGTCCTGTGGAGACCTCTAGTTCTCAAATAGCGCTAAGGAGATGATATTGTGTGTGTGTGTGCGTTAGGGTCAACCATTTTATTGGTTTAGCCAATTAATCTGCACCAGTAGGACGAAGTGGAAAGTCTGTCACGTTGTGGCTGAGTGCATGCTGCCACTTCCTATTTCAAATTAAAAGCCCTCCACTGTTTCACACACAGTCCAGCCATATCCTAGGTTTTGACCTGGTCTTGTTTTCATGTTTTATAATTCACTGACAGAATATTTTGAGTATTTGGACGATATGAAAAAATGTGCCACACTAAAGTATCATGTTTCAAATTACAAAAGAGTTTTAAAAGTTTTTATAGGGCAGCACGGTGGTGCAGTGGTGAGCCTTGTCGCCTCACAGAAAGAGGGTTCCTGGTTCGAAACCCTCCTTTTATATACTTCCTGTGTCACAGTGGGCTTTCTTCGGATACTCTGGCTTCCTCCCACCATCCAAAGACATGCAGGTTAACTGGTGACTCTAAATTGCCCATAGGTGTGAATGTGAGTGTGAATGGTTGTCTGTCTCTATGTGTCAGCCCTGTGATAGTCTGGTGACCTGTCCAGGATGTACCCTGCCTCTCACCCAGTGTCAGCTGGGATAGGCTCCAGCCCCCCTGCAACCCCCAACAGGATAAGGATACATTTAATTTACGAAAAATGAATGGATGAATTACAAAATACTCAAAAGTACTTGAAACATATTTCAAATACAAGTAATAGAAATGCTGCCCATCTTTTTTTATCATTGTTTTGCGTGGAAGCTCCATACACAAAGTCAAGGTAACGTTTCTGTGTACCTGAGAATCTCAGGTTGACTTTGAAGAAAAATAATAGCTCTAAAACTAAAATCACTCCCAGTTCCTGTTCCAAGCTATGATTATCATATTGGCCTTTAAATCAACAACTGGTCGACCTCGAGTGTGCGCAGTGTATAACCGCAATTCACAGTCTTGCCAGTGGCTTCACATAGATCTACAGGTGGTGATAATGTGCCAAGAAAAGCAGCAATAACCCAACAAAGGCAAAGAAGAAGACTGCAAACTCGTAATAACTGATTTAAACAATGCTGGTTTTTAAATGTTAAAAATGGTCTTTGCAAATTAGACCTCAAGGATACACACAGTGAGTTGTGGTGAGTAACATCAAATATAAATGTTGTATTTTTTGTGTAGAAGAAAACCCCACAGGGCACCTTTAATTTTTCTACCAAGGTGTTGACTGGGATGTAAACTGAGGAATCTCAGATTGGCGAGAGAATCCACACAGTGAATTATACATGTGAGTCTGCGTATATGCCTGCATAAAATTTGATATAAATGGAGCAAACAGCACAGCTGGTACAAGCTTAGACTCGCTTTTTCAGCCTTACAGATGTTAGCACTGACAGATCAGTGATATGCACATCACCTGCTGTTTTATACACAGCTTGTTGATGAGAGTTTTAAAAAGTGGTTTTCTACAGAACACAGTATTTCATTTAACTTCTAGTAACCCGATCAGCGTTGTGTTGTAAAAACAGCATGTAAAAACTCATTCAGACCACTGGAACTTCAAGTAGTTGTGAAATGTATAACATGCAGGAAACGGCACTTTGAAGCACAGAAATGGCTCCAGTAGAAGTCTTTTCATAAAAGCATAAAAGTGGGCTGTTTATGCAGCAGAAACACACAAATACTTTTGAAATTGGTGTTACACAACCAGAAAAAAAGGGCTGAGGTATTTGCTTCGCTCAAGAGGTAGAAAACTTGCAACTACTAGAATGTACAGCAAACACTTGGAAGTTTTGACACCAAATACAATATGGCGGCCGTTAAGTTACAGCTGAACGTTGGTGGGGGGCCGAGGTTCTCTGTCTCTTTCATTTAAATATTCAGAAGCACAAGGAGCCGGCAAAGATCCAGATACCACCACATTTCATTCACACAGACTGTCCACCAGAGCCCTATGCAGACTGTTTTCTAATCCTGCTCCTGCCCGCTTCCGCTGGGTATCTGACTATTACCACCTGCTCTCGGGTGTGTTATCTTTTCCCTCCCATTTCCACAGGGTGTGTGTCAGCTTCTGCCCATGACTGCAAATATTCTGATCATACATGCCTGCACATGAGATTGATTATCAATAGATTGAGTCTTCTCCCTTCCCACAGGGAAACATGGTATTTACTGTGGTATTAAAAAGATATGCATACCTGTCGGTGATAAGTAGCAAAAATACTGTACATTCTGGTGCATGATTACATTCATAACAACAGTTATTCTGGTGTCTCTAAGATTCAGGTGTATTGCTATTATTATCTGTAATATTCCTGAGAAATTCCTCAAAATGTCTGATTTTGTTTTGTATTGTGCTTTTATCTTCTTTTCCACCTCATTTGTTGATTCGTCCTTTATGTTAATTAATCTCTGGGACCCGCACGTTTTTTTGTTGTTTTTTTAAACAACAAAAAAAAACCACGTTGTCCCAAATTGGTTTGGGGTCCTGCAGGACACACTGGGTCTCAATCCGAATACAGTCCTTCACTGCTCACATTGTTATGATACACAGCTGGGTGAAAATGGGCAAAGTATCCCTGTAGATCAAAATATTAGACTGTGTGCTTTATTTACTTTGCAGTACACAGTTTAACCTGTGAGGGTGTCAGTTCCCTAAAATACAGAATATATAAACAAGTCATGTCACATGCAGCCAGTAATAAGTATTTGTGAGACAGGCTCAACCCAGTTTTTTTGCAGTTTACCTCCAAAATGCACTCATACTGTTTTACAAAGACCAACAAGGTGTGAGTGGAAATAAATAAGCTAACACTCTTGTTCTAATTTCTGTTCAACTTTGGCTAACATGGAGATTTAAACTACTGCCCCCCATCCTCTGGAGATGAGGCTGACAAAGCGACATTATTTATTTTTGCACTATATTCCTGCTCCTTTTTAAGTCTTTTCCCCGGCATTATTTTTCACTATTACAGCTCTTTGTAACTCTAATAGTCGAGGAGACTGAGAGAGAAGATGATGAATTATTCAACGTTAGACTGAAGCTTCCAAAGCCACAGTTTGCTGTGTTAGCTGCTTTTTACTTGTCTGCCCCCCTTCCTCCCCAATCCTCAACCCCCCCATACCCCTTTCTTTTCTCTCTCCCTCTGTTTGATAATTCATCACTCTTACATGTCTTCTCACACTAAGCCTGCAGTACCCACACTTATCCCTTCTTTCACACTCTCCCTCTTGATTATGAAGAATCTTGAATGAAGAATTGCGCTCTCTCTCTCTCTCTCTCTCTCTCTCTCTCTCCCCCCCAATTTCATTTAGCAACTCGAGTGCACGGCGCCCTCTCTTTCTCAATAGACCATTAGACAGTAGGTGAGAAGATCGCAACGGGAATAAAACTATAACAGAAAGTCTTTTATTAACACTTGCTGCTTTGAAACAACATTTTTTGTGCTCTGTAATTCCCCCAAAACTACCAGAGTATCCAGCCTCAGTTCAGCTGTATTCTGCTTAACGTGTGTGTGTGTCAGAGTAGATTTACATAGAAGTGGACCAGCACACTGATTTCATATTCCTGTTAAAGCAGCTACAAGTGAAGCTGCAAGGAACATTCGCGGAAAGTGGAAGAAGCATGTTCCTGTTACTCAGAAAAGATTGAAACAGTTTGTATGATGAAAGTGTCTGTTCTGGACTTTTAGGAACCACTAAACCACTTATTAACCAAACACTGTTTGAAGGATTGCAAAGCTTTCACCACAGTGTTTGATATTCTGTGGAGTTAAAAGCAGTTGCTAATTTGTATGTTTATAATTGTGCTCTTGGGGAGTAAAACACTGCAGTGAAATTGCACCCAGGACTGTTAATTTATTTTCACTCTGAGCTGTGAAAAAACAAAGGAAGTTAAAAAAAAAGATCCTAAGATTAGTCACCATAATTCTGAGAGATATGGTAACTGAAAATACCAAAGTAGTTCCTACATCATACAAACTATGTACACATCATCATAACATCTGATAGTCTAAAATCAGTAGAAGAAAACGCTTCTTGCCTGTCCTTATATGTAACTATACAAACATATAAGGATTGCTAAACTGCAGAGTAACTACTGAAAAAAGACTTAAATTACAACCAGTCAGACTCACGTCCACCTCCTACAGCACATTGCACTGACGCAGAGTCAGGCACTAACTGTCTTATGTCAACCTTTGCCCAAAACTGCAACTTTCTTGTCAAAATTTTTTGCCATTATGTCTTTTAAAACAGTGGTTCTAAAAGTGGGTCGCGGGTCCATTCTGAATGGACTGCAAGTGACTCGCTAACATGTCAAGTTTCTAAAGAACACACTTTATTTTTAAGAACAGTGAATTTCCGGCACAGAGCTTTTAATTTAAAGTATTGTTTCCTGCTGTAGAGTGAGTGACTTATGGACAGCTACTTGACAGAGGCAGCAAACTAGCTTGACGACATGGCCAAACACAAGTATGACGCTGAGTGTAGTACACTGTGTGGACCTCGAGCTAATGACTAAGGAGAAATCTGGACCCCCTGGCTGGACTAATCAGGAACTACTGTTTTGAAACGTATACAATCTTACATCCAAGTCTTATATTTTCAAAGTGTCATTTCCAACCCAGTCGCCACAATAAATGTTGGAATTGCAAGTTCTTGCCAACAATAGATATGTAACATTTGTACATTATTATTAGGGGTGTAACAGTTTACAAAATTCACGGTTCAGTTCAATACGACACGGTTGTGTCACAGCACGGTACTTTTATGATACATCAAAAATGCAGAGATGCTAAAAACCTGTTTCGACCTGTAACAATGAAGGAGCTATACCTGAGTGGTACACAACATGAAAAAAGATCTGCACACTGTAGTACACTTATGTGCAATTTATTGGCACATCCACAAGTTACGTTTCGATCTGAATGCTCTTCTTCAGACTTAATGACTTGATGTCTAGAGAGGAGCATTCAGCTCAAAATGTCACTTTTGGATGTACCAATAAATTACACTTAAGGGTGCTATTGCTGTAATTTTTGTCCTGACGGTTTTTGGATGTGCGCGACTACTGTGTTTCTCATGCTATACCTGAGTGACCCATCTTCTGGTGTGTCATCTTAACAGCATATAAAACATAAGCAGCTCCTTAAAAAAATATTAAATGTGGTATTGATAAAATAATTTCGTTGTTTTTTTAATATTAAAACTAACATAATTTGAGCTTTTTTTTTTTGTATAAAGTAGGAATACAATCTGGCCATAATGGGCTCATGAAGGAATAGTGTAACAGGGCTTGAATACATTAGTCATGTTTGTAAAGCCTGTGTGTTTCCCATTGCAGAGTCGGGTCTCATTTCCGGGGCTATAAATGTACCAATCAGCGCGTTGATTTCTCTTACCCTGTTGAAATCAGCTGGAAATGGCTGCCTAAATGCTGTGGGGATAATGTTAGCATGTAGTGTTTGTGTTGCTCCTTGTTGTCATCCACCGATGGACACACTGGGGTGATGTTGACGTAGATGTGTTTACATGTTTGAAGTATTCCCACTTATGTAACCTACTGTCCTGTAGAAGATGCAGTGTACCATTGTTTTTTTATCCACCACTCCCTTAGCATCGTCCTCATAATTCAAAGCGAAACCAAAGTGGCTCTAAACCCCAGACCTGTGGGTTATTAGAGGATCCTCTATTTCTGGTCTGGTAGTGACCATCTTGCAAAGAGCTAGCTTAGCGTAGCGTGCCTGCCAGTGTGTCTCACCGCTGTAAAATGTTTCAGTTTGAGAGAGGGAGAGGCAGGGAGCATGTTGCCTGATATGTTACGTGGGCTGCCTTGTTGAGAACATTACACTAACCACAATTTAAGCTGTATTTATTTTCCAAATGTAATGGGATAGTTTCAACATATTGTTCAGTTTGTAAAGTGTACTGAACCAAAAGCCTCGTTCCTAACTGTTCAATACAAAAACACTTATTGTTAGATTGCTAGTTATTATGTAATGGATGTATTGAAGCTTTACGTTCCTTTAGGCACCTTTCTAATCATCTGACCACTCAAAGCGCCTTTTACGCTACGAGTCACATTCACCCATTCATACACACATTCACAGACCGGTGGCCAAGGCTACCACACAAGTTGCTACCTGTGCCACACTGATGGAACAGCTTTAAGAGCAATTTGGGGTTCAGTATCTTGCTCGAGGATACTTCAACATGCTGGGGGATCGAACCTCCAATCTTCTGGTTAATAGACGACCCCCTCTACCTCTGAGCCACAGCCGCTCACACTGTAGTTAACGCACATTATTTTTAGGCAACTTTTAGGCTGAAAACAACCAGTTTTGTTGTTTGTTGGTCTCGAACAGTAGTCTGCAGCTTGGCAGCTGTCTCACCTAGAGGTCACGACATTCATCTTCCGATGACGAAGTCGGTTCATATACTATGTCACTTTAGAAAAGTTAAAATGATACATATGAAATGCCCAAATGTAACTTATTTGTGGTTTGCAGAAACATAAAATGCCAACTTAGTTAATAATTTAGTAAAAAACTCAACCTGTAAGTTGTTCTTTAGGCTTAATGCTGCCCCGGCACGCTAACAGGCTAACATTAGCATGTTAACACTGTAAGTTGATGCTTGTAATTTATAACTGTTTGACTTTCTACTGGCTTTCTGCCAATCAGTGTATCTGAAACTGGGTTATGGATGCTAACACCTCCGCAGTGTGTGCTCTCCACACCTCCAGTTTCTTGATGTTGGTTCACTGAGTTGTTCACACCACCTGTCCATCAGTTTTTTGTGTGTTTTTGTTTTTGTTTCTTGATTAGTATTTCACCAGTTGCACAATGATTTTATGAGTCTGTTATTTTTTACTCTTCCTTTTTATTCCTGTAACTCACTTCAGTAGCGTCTTGTTTTATTAACACACATCACTTAGCTACATTTATAGAAAAGAACTGACTTTGCCACCTTTCACCAGCGCCAGTTTGCCTTTCTTTGACTTTCATACTATTGTAGTGCAGGTCATACCAAAGCTATGAGACTTTGTAACAGAGGCCAGTAACGCTCAGGGCGATGGAGAGTATAATGTGTTCTGGAGAGAAAAGAAAAACAGCTCGCTCTATTTTTAGGAGCATAAAGATTTGGTTTCTACTCCAGATGAAAACTATATGCCCATATAATGTTGCCGCTGCCTGGGGACACGTGCAGAGTCACACACACATACACACCAATAGCTGGCTGGGCTGAGGATAGCCATATCAGGTTGGTAAGATAAACAGGGTGGTATTGATCTAGAAAACGGAGACAGGCAGAGAGAGGGAGAGAAAGAGGAAATACAAGCCCCTTCTCTCCCATGATGCATGAAATAGCAGGAGATGTTATCTAGTTTGATGACCCAAAAGAAAACACCTCTCGCCCACACATTGTTAAACTCATTGGTGTGTGCTGAGTATGAGATTATCTAATCTTTGTCAATTCTTTCATCAGTACACGCTTGCTTGTTCATGCCGGGTTGTGTGTGTATGTGTGTGTGCGTTTGTTTGTGTGGCACTGTGGGGTCGACGCAGGACCTCGGTAGTCAATTACCAAACGCAGCTGGATTGCAGGAACAAGCTGCACATGGTGTCTTGGGTTTTAAAATTACTATGTTTACATGTGCACCAACAATTGGGGCGAATATTGAGATGGAAATAGAAGTTTTTCAGTGTTTAAATGGTTTGTGGTAAACCAGAACTTCCAGGTTCTGTTACAGAAATAAGAAATCATATTCAAAATCATGTTGACATTTGTAATAGCCTGAATACCTAAAAATACAGACTTGGAACAGAGCCTGTCTCAACAGTGTGTTATGTGGCTCACTTCATAAATGAGGAGGGTAGTTTTTTGAAAAAGTAGCCACTATTGTACTATCTTTGTTCATTTAATAGTTTGGTATTTTAGCAGCCTGTAACAAATAACATTTCCCAGAAGTCCTAGACCTTTGCGGGTCAAAGGCGCAATGTGTAATACCTGGCCACATACACCAAAGAAATAAGAGGCAGCATTTCAATGGTTTGCTACTGGGTCCATACAATCTAAATTTTCAGTCGTCAGTTATAAAAAAAAGCCAACAACTAACAGAAAGGCAAGAATACACAAAATTTGATTTAACTGCTCAAACTCTGTGTGCCTATCAAAACACTCCTATCTTACAGTCTTCATATATGGCGTCAGCCTATAGTTGCTTTTCTCAGTTTAAGCAAGAAAACAGTTACACGGCACAGTTTGAGTTGTCATTAGCTGCATTGCACACGTTTCACTTAATAGCCAACGCTTGATGTTACTTACCAGACTAGGAGAAACTTTGAGTTCAGCGTCCAACCACCTGTATTTCCTCACCAAGAGCTCTCTCCATCTGTGGAAAGCCACACCCATATTACGGTTGCTTTGCTTCTTTTTAGTGTATATCAGTTCTTTTCTTTGGCACTGTGTGTTGTGTTTACTGTCCCCTGCCTAACTGGGGGCTGTAGCTCTACTTCGTCCTCTCATGTTGGACGGAGGGCAGACTGAACACCTCTAAAGGTACAAGTGATATTACAAGACAGGACAGGCCGTGGCTAGCTGGTTAAGATGCTGATGTCGCTAGATATCTTGGCAACCTTTGATATGATGTTAAAACTGCAATTTCCTCACATTCTGTTGATGGTGTTAGTTCATTTAGTTTATTGATTTTAACATAAAATTGTGGCCATGTCGCCCACATTGTACCTTTAATCGTCATGCCTTGACAAAAGAAGCAAGTTGCATCTACTGCTACCTCACCTAGCACCGCTGAGCTAGCTAACGTCGCAGCTCAGTGGAGGAGCACGCCATTAATGTTAACATCTCACGTTGCCACAAGCATGAAGGTCCATGAGTAACTGGACGCTTCCTTCTGTGCAGTGATACATTTTGAGGATGTAGTTTGGTAGACAGAAAATAGTTCCTTCATGAAACTGCTCACAACAAGGTCTGTGGATTATCTTGAGTAACTGAGTCATGATTTCTGGAAAGAGACTTATTCATTTGCACTTTGAGCACCACAAGCTGAGTGCCATCTAGTTCCATTATATTTGAGAGAAGGCAGGCATCTCTATGGCTGATATCTCCAACACCTGATAACTCACACAAAAACAATCTAGATTGATGAATAGCACTACAGGTAAGAGGAAAAATATGTTAATTATGCAGCATAGTGGTAATTTGTGAGGGGAGAACAATACCAGAAACATAATCAACTAATCAAGTAGTCTTTAGAAATCAAATGACAGTTTTCAGACTAAGTTCTTTAACCAATATTGCAAGAATTGCCCTGATTGTATGAAGCGACCATAAAATGATCATGAAAAAGAAACACTCCTGGAACCAAAATATAATAGGAGGTAGGGAAATTGTTCCTTCAGTATCCTTTTATTTAGACCATGTGTTTGAGGTGTGTATCATATAACAGTTTTAATGGATTAAACCAGCATCAGGTTGTTTCTCAATGCAGTGATTCATACGGACCACCTTTGAGGTAAACTAGACTGGTTTGTTTCTTCATGTCTGTCTCTCTATCCAATGTCTCTCACACAGCTGGTTATATTTTCATAAATGACTCATCTCTGAGCTGCTTTCTAGCAATTTCAAAATTACACTCGCTGGCACAGGGAGGGACGCAAAATTACAGGTCGAGACATGTTGACATATCTTTCACTCGCTGGCCCAAATCTAGAGAGCCTTGTCTGTGGTAGGGGGAGACATGTTTACTGTATGATTGTTCCTGCCTTGAACCAAATTTTTGTTGCCAAGCACTACTGTCCAAAACTGCTTACAAGCCGGGATCGTGTTTGTCACCAGGCAACATTAGCTCAGTAAACAATTATGTCAGAGATGCAGAGGGAACTGTCGCCACCGTGGTGTTTTTAGAAGAAGATCTAGTCAGATTACCGTCATCTTTTTTTGATACTGTTTTGCTTGTTTCTCTTTTTTTTTCTCCTGCAAATTTCTTTGATTCAGATTCGCAGAGGTATTTATTGGTTAGTTTACCTTTTTTTTTAAAGACCAAAAGGCTGAAGAAGTATCAGTGAACACTTCAGACTCATGTCCTTGTGTGTTCTGTTGGCTGCATAATTATAATTGCTTGTCTGTATAGCACCTTTCAGACACAGAGGACATTTAAAGTGCTTTGCATAATGCAAGGAGAAAAATGAAAAAACAAAGAATACAATTAAGTAAAAGAAATGATGTAAACAGATACTGACTGATAATAGACTAATACAGCCTGAGGAAATAAAGGTGCTGTAGAGGAAATAAATCAATCGAGGACACAGGATAATAAGTTTTTGAATTTAGATCTGAAAGTGCATTTATCATGCAACATTTACATCTTGGCTGTATAAGATAAATAGTAATTCGCACAACCTGGTTTCCTCAGTTTGTCTTCTTGAAAACCTTCGAGTTATCTAAACAAAATATCAGTCGACAGAATGAGTAATTTCAAGTTATGATAAACCTACATAGCTTACAGGTTGATTTAATGGGGATCTATAATGCTCATTTTCAGGTTCATATTTGTATTTAAGGTTTGTACCAGATCATGTTTACATGCGTTAATGGTCAAAAAATACTTTATGTTCCTAATACTGTCTGTGCTGGAACACCTGTATTAATCAACTGTCTAAAAACGCTCAATTTTAGCACCTGTCTCTTTAAGCCACCCTCAAAAAAAAGCGCACTCTGCTCAGATTGGTCAGTGTATCCATGTTGTTTGAATCTCGGCATCTCTGCACCGTCATTGCAGCCAGTGAATGACTGTAACGAAGAATAGCGGCACTTCGTACCGTGAAAAATCACCAATAAATGCTTCTAAAAACAACTGGACGCATTCCAGCAGTATCATATGATCTGAAATCAGGGGAAAATGAATAAAACCAGCAACCAAGATTACATGTTTCCCTGACGTCAACATGCAGCTATGTTCAGCAGTGTACTTGCAGCTGGGGAATGACGGAGAAGAGCAGCACTTTATCCCATTAAATCACCAATAAAAGCAGGATATCATCCAAAATTAGGGAGAAATAAACAGCATTTGGTTCCCTGACGTTAGCCAGTAGTTTCATGCAGCAGTGTAGGGTCATAATGTAAACATTTACAGTAGCACTCTTGAAGCAAATGACCATATTAATAACTCAGTCACATACTGATGTCATCTTGTGGCAAAAGTAGAAAAAAAGGTTGGATTTAGAGGTCTGAAGCCCAAGGTTTTTGCTCACAGGGATTACGTTTACATACAGTAACCTCATAATTGAAACTTAGGCCATGTTTAATATAAACATCCCAACATGGTGACCTTATATTTATGACAGAAAATAAGTAAAAGCAAAAGAGGTCCCCTTTAACAACAGTGTAACTTCTTGACTCAACTAACTCACCCTAAAGTTGAGTAAACTCAGAGACTTCTCAGCTTCTACATTTTTACAGCGCAAGGAACTTATGATATCATTCTTCAAACATATAAAATATATTTTCACCCGCGGGCGTTAAGCAATTACGTTAACTAATTGGAAGCCTGTATAAACATTTAAGTATTAAGCACTGGGCTCAGTTCTCGTGGTTCATGTTAGAACTCATCTAGAACTTGTCCGGACATGAATCCTCTAATTCTCTTCCAATTTGTTTTAGATGATAAAAGGATGATTAAATCATTTCCTTAATATGGCATCAGATGTTTCAAAACAATAAAAGAAAAGTCAGCTCTGTCCTCAGTAATCGTTTCATTCAAGATGGTGAAATTCCACCTGGAGGCTCCTCTGATAAACATGCTCAGATGACACAAATGCACAACAAATACTGTCACTGTTGGGGGATGCTGAGAGGAAAAGCATGTCGTACTGTGATCTCACTACCCACACATGCCCGTCCTGTTTCGGATAGCGACCTTCTTGTATTCTCTGTGTGCGTAAGTGTGTTTATGCAACTGTGTGTGAGGGAGAACAAGAGAGAGTGCGTGCCAGACACAGAAACTCTGGTGTTTTCGGCTCAGGCAGCAGATCTCCCTACGATAATCAGCTGGATTGTCTTGCACGCACAACATCTGTCTCAAACACACACAGAACTGCCTCTTTCACACACACAAATACGGCCATTATATAGTCATTACTGTCAGGCTGATGCTGTACAGCCCTCTCTAACATGCTCTTTCTCTCTTATCCATCTCCTTCCTTCCCTCTTTTCTTTCTTTGTCTTGTCCCTCGCCTCTTGTTCCTCTCCATCCAGACGGTTTCGATCTTGGAGCAGCGGCTGACGCTGACAGAGGACAAGCTCAAGGAGTGTTTGGAGAACCAGATGGAGATTGGTGTACAACTCCAGAGACGAGAGGAGGCCTAAAGATGGCGGCACCAGAGAGAGGTTGAAATGTGGTGTAAGGGAAATTGGGTCACGGCAACACCATTAACAGCAACACGTATGCAGTACTCTGTCATTGTTGTTAAAATGTGCGATCTTGCAAACAGTCCCCGAACCGATTTTTCCTGAGTGGACTTTAAATGCACACCGAGCCTCGCTGCTGATGTACTGTGTCTGGTTATTTTACAAAGAGATATCTGAAGTGAAGGAGTTGAATATTAGAGAAGTTGTTCTTCTACAAGAGTGCTGAGAGAGCAGTCCCTTTTCTGCTGACGAAGGACCTGCTGCTAGTAGTCACTGTGTGTGTGTGTGTGTGTGTGTGTGTGTGTGTGTGTGTGTGTGTGTGTGTGTGTGTCTGTGTGTGTGTGTGTCTGTGTGTCTGTGTGCATGCACGATGGTTGCCTCTACAAAAGTTTAGACACATGCAAGAGACTTTCGTACTTGCCTTTACGCTACTCGTGTGGGTTTTTAAACTCTTTATTTGTGCGTGCTCACTCAGAATGGCATCAGTATCAAATGTAAATCTTCATAGACTGCAAATGGTGTACACAACCAGCGTGTCCATGAGGCACAGTCATTGTTATAAACCCTAGTCATACAGCACTAGTATTACCAGGGGACCTCGTGTGATTTAGAAATGACTCACCCACGTCTGTAGCCCTTTTTACACAGAGATCCCGTCATGGGGCCACAGCCAAGTCCATGCATCATGCTGGCTTTGTTGTTTTACACGGAATCAAACAATAGCGGCATCATGCCGCTCCAGTGTGTGATTTTAGACAGCATGCCGGCATTCCGGAAGCAAAAGAGGCGTGACAGGCATGGCGTGAAACACAACAGCATTGGCCTCTAGCGTGACTTAAAGCATATGTATCAGGCAGCGTTTTCTGAACAACAACAATGGCATACCATGGCAACAACAATCATTTACTGAGCCTGTTATATGGTGGCTGATGTAACTTTTTACAGACCCCAAATCGGCACTAATAATACCTTTGCTGCCGCCTTAAGTGCGAGATAACTCTGTACCCCGATTCCGCGATTGCATCTTTTAAACAGCACTTAAAGGGTTTGTATTTCATGCAGTGCATTCACGCGGGATAAACAGAGTCTTTTACTTATTTTACTCAAATTTCTTGACATTATCCCGCAGATATGATGCATTCGGTGATGTGTGATTCCACTCTACACAACACAGAAACACTACATACAGTAGCACCACTTGTGGAGATATATTGTGTTCATCTCCTTTTTTTTCTTTGTAAACGCACTCATTGTCACATCATCCATCTCATCATCTTTTGAGATCTTGCTTTCCTGAATGACGTGAGCTTACTTTTTCTGTGAAAGTGTCTCCATGCTGTGTATTGAGAGTGGAACATATTATAGACATTGCAGATTTGCACAGGGATTAAGATCACAGATGTCCGTTGCAATTATTACAAATTACTAGAGGTCCCCAGGTAATATTAATATTAGTCCTGTGCATAGAGGGCTTAAGTTGCACTCAGGCCTGTACAGAAATTAAATCATTTTCAAATTGGAAAAAGAGGCTCACTGACAAAGTCAATAAAATAAAATACCTGAGCTTGACCTAATTCACTAAATGTGCTGTCCACCATTCATCGACTGTCATTAGCAGAAGCAGTGATTCAAATCAACTAACTACGCAGTTACTCCAAAGCCAACATGGTGCCTTTATTGTGTCCAGATTGGTAAGTTTTTGTTTTTAAGAATAAGTCTGGCAATGTTCTATATCTTTGCTGTTGTTGACAAATCCTGTAAAAAGACTAAAAACCAAAAATGAATTTGTTCTAGTTTATTGTTTGGTGACGTAGACCTCCACTGTTCTCACATATCAGTGACCCACACAGTTTCTTCATTTTAAACATGATTTTAATTTATTTCAGTCAGTCTCAAATACACTGTTTTCCTGCCATAAATATAAGATACACACACAGATTTTAATATGTGGGATCAGTATCTGCGCACCAGTACTGACCTAGTTAAGCAGACTGGGTATGGCCACGACATCACTGATCCACAACAAATAGTTTCTTTGTCAGTGTCATTATAAAAATGTTGCGTTTCCACTATCAGTTCCAGGATGTGCCACAGCAACGCTTGGCCTCATGTTACCTTACTTAAATTTTATTTCAATGAGCACTGGTGTCCAATTTGAGCTCTGTGTCTGAGCAGAGGTATTGGAGTCTGTATCAGGAGAGAATTTGAAGTAAAGCTTCCTTAGTAAATACTGACTAGTGCAGCAAATAGGTTTTAAACCAGGCCTGAAAATGCACTCAGGAAATTCTTCTTTCTCAGTAATGTTTGTTTTTAGAGATTGAACCTGGGAATGAATGGGCTTACAGCTGAGAGCAACCAGCTTAGGAAAGCCGGAGAGTTCTGAGAGATGAACTAACACGTTGGTTAATTTGGTTTTCTTACTAGATTGTTTACAAATAAATGAAATGTAAATAACAGTAGTTTTATACTTTAAGTTAAACTGATGGTGCTTTCTGGATTATGTGCTCTGTAAGTGCAGAACAGCTGATTGTAACTGCAGTTTAAAAGACAAGCGTTGTTCCGTCCTTTTATATCCTGTGTCTGAAACTTTTATACACTGAATTTAACTCACTGTGTATCTTCTTAATAAATGTTTTTCACTCCTATCTCTCACTTCAAATTAGTTGATAAAACGATTCCGGTTGCTCTTTCACAACACTGAGCTCTGTTTGTGGAACGACTGAAAGAGAGTTTGTTTTCATAATCGTTGCCAAATCGATGATGTCACCGGGTTACTCTTTAAGAGACTGTTTCCTGCTCGGATTGGTCCACAGAGCCCAAGCAGTTACCTAAGCAGTCACGACTGTTCTGTCTTTATTGTCCTCAGCAGGGATGTTAAGATCATGAGCTGTGAGCTGTGTCATCCGCCGTTCATTTTCAACCCTTTCTTTGCCAGATTTTGGAGTGACGATTTATTACAAAAACATGGAGGTGGCAGCTAAGTACGCCTGCCCTGCTTGTGTCCAAAATCCTTATGTTTCACTCCCCCGAGTAATTTACGTAACCTGACCACTGATGCTGGATCAGTACTTTTATTTTTAGAAGCTTCAATGAAAATGAGCCTGAGGCCACGCTCAGACGCCCGCTGTGCTTTCTTGAGGAACGGATTCATCTGAGCCATAAAAGACCTATTCATTCATTTGACTTTTTTTATTTAACAAACCAGTAATATGTTTACATACTAATGTCATGAATCATACTGAGTCCTATTGTGGAGGTCTCACAGAACAGTTTGGCGTCATTAAAATATTAATGACTGTTTCTTTAAGACCCGGCTCAGGCTCTGCACTGATGGAAAAAGAAGAAAAACAAAACCGGAATTCTGGAGCTGTGCTGCCGGGCCCACTCTCTTCCTTCCTGTCTGGGGCCCGAGGACACACATACACACACATACACACACCACACACAGACACACGCACTCATGCCAGAGAAAACGGCTCCCTTTACTATGGGCCTCAACCAGACGGCCTGCCAGGAGCTCTAGTGGAGGAGAGGAGGGGCTGAAAGAGTGGGTTCAATAACTGCGAGTCTTGACTCTGTGTGTGTGCGTGTGTGTGTGTGTGTGTGTATGCATATGTGTTTTTCTTTGTGGGGACCAAGTTTAGTGTTAAACCTTGGGAGTGAGGACATTTCTGCAAAGTGAGGACATTTTGACCAGTCCTCTCTTTAAGGTGGGACATTCAAAGGGTTGTTTGAGCATTAAGATTTGTGTTGATGTTGTGTTGCGACACAGGTTAGCTAACCTTAGCTTTGGCCCCTCTGTACTGCACACCACCAGGGTCAGGTTTGAGCTAGCTGGCGGTGCTGCTCATTCAGCAATAATTGCTGGTGATGCCATTTCAGCTGCAGGACAGAATTCTTGCGGAAACATGGTGGCCACCTTCTGGTCTCCCTCTAGGTTGTCCGGGTGAATCAGAGGTTTCATTTCTTTCGCAATCCTCCTTTAGCATTGTTAACTATGTCAGCACCAGTAGCCATGTTGACACTGCTAATGGTACTAACAAATCTAACATAGTAAACAATGCTAAACGGGGTTCGCAGCTCAGAATGTAGCAGCTTACTCACCACAGCAACTGGGGGGTCGGCACAGTGTTTCCACAGCAATGCTGTTAGATCAGGATGCCATTACTAGCAAAACCGCCAAATAAGTGACACCGCTAGCTAGTGCAGTAAGCTGAAGAGTAGCAAAATTAACTCATAGATGGACATGCGTAACCGGTCAAAAATATTCTTGCTGATTAACCATTAATTGGTTAAACCGTTGACACCCCTAGACTAATACAAACTTTGGATGACATTTAGTCAAGGAGCTTTGTTGCAGATAGCAGACAGATAAAAGCCCAGGATGACTTAACTATGACAATGAGCCCTTGAGCAACATATTGACGTAATAAGGCTGGCCACGCTGTTGCTTTGTTGCTCATAGTGGGAACCAAACATAAAGGTTAAAGTTATATTTGGGTTGGGGTTCAAGCTAAAAACATCAAACAAATGCTGAAAACATTAATTAGTTATTTAATCCATAGTTGTAAGTTGAAACACTAACTGTTCTTTGGTTCCTTACTGTGAGGATTTACAAGGTTTTATATCATTGTGAACTGAATATAGTTTTTGTTCAGACAAAACAAGACATCACTGGGACTCTGAGTGGATATAATGGTCATTTTACACTATTTTCTTGCATTTTATAGTCCAAAACTTTTAATCAAGGAAATAACATGAAAATCAATCATTAATAAAAAATAATTTTAGGTTGCAGTCCTACGTCAGATTAGGGTTGAGGCCTCTGTGCAACGTTTTGGCGTCTCATAATCCCTCAAACTAATGGATGTGTTACTCAAACTGGACTTTCCTGGATCGTATTTCATGTCTCACTGGTACCTGGAGCAACACCCCGCCCCCACCAAAGCAGCCCACTCATGGTTAGATTTAGGGATTTAGTTGTGATGGTTCAGGTCAGGGCTGTAGGGAAAGAAGCATTATGTCAAAGAGAGTCCTCACAAGTATAGTTGTACAAGTGTGTGTGTGTGTGTGTGTGTGTGTATGTGTGTGTGTGTGTGTGTGTACACATGAAAAAAGGGGGAAAAGAAGTTGGAGAGCAAGCCTGTGTAATATGTAGCCCATGTGTGGCCCGCAATGCGCGTGTGTGCGTGTGTGTGCGTGTGTGTGCGTGTGTGTGTGTGTGAGTGGGAGGGAGGGAGGGGGTTGGTGATCCTATGAGGAGAACATCTGGATATGTTTTTCCTGGTGCGCTGTGGTCGCTGCCACTGCTGCCTGAGTGTGTGTCAGTGTGTGTTGTAGTGTTTTACTAGTTCAGTGTGTCAGGTTTTTGTTCTCTCCTGCTCCTCTTGGCTTTTTGTGTCCTCAAACATTGTGTCATATTCCAACTTTATGAGATTTATGGGATGGAAATGTTACCCATCCGCTGTCATGGTCAGACTGTTGCTGTGCCCTGTTGCAGCAGGTGGAGGCTGAGCTGCCATACATAGTTTCTCTGTGGCTTCAGGGTGAAAAAACAGCCGGATTTCCTAAAACGTCTATTGCCGGCGTGTATTCTTAGAACCGTAAGTTGTACTAGTTTGTGTAATAACCTGTCTTTGGTGATCATGACTGAAACAGGACGTTTTGTAGTTCTAAGACAGAAATGAGAGGCGCTCTGCGGTGAAATTACACCGAACAGTTTTGAGGAACCACGTTAAAAAAAACATACAATAAGTCTGCGTTTTGCTTAAGATGTACAAGAGTTTCCAGTGAGTCACAGCCGAGCAGGTGCACTATAAGTTTTTACAAGCCCAAAGTGATGTTCATAAATACAGAGAGAGCCATATGCATGGGTTGACAAAATAATGCGAACACCCAAGAGCAACAAAAGTGGTTCACATTACTCTGAATGTCCAACAAGTCCTCCAACTCATATGACCACATAGGTTTTTGTTTTTACCCTCTAATACAACCCACAGGAGCGTTTTCTAAATTGGCTTTCCTACCGGTGGCAGTACATCAACACGTCCTCATACCTCAATAACAGAGGTCTTTTGCCAATAACTCCCAAAGCAACATGTATAATCGTCAACGGTTGCACTTTTAAACACATGTCCAGCGTTGTCAAACAGTTGCAGTTTGGTTAGGTTTAAGAAAAGGATCACAGTTTGGTTTCTTATGTAACTCAAGTTACGTACATAACTTAAAATACGTTACATACGTAACTTAAGGTAAGCACTTTATCTAAGTTTAGTTGCACACGTGACTTAAAATAACTCAACATTGATATTTGGTTTGCATTACAGTGTCCTGTGACAGCTTCTCTTTGACCTCTACGCTTCACCAGACCTCAGTACAGTAGCTAAAGTTATCTAGTAACATTAGCCTGACATTGGTGTATCCATGTACAGAGCTGAAATATAAAAGACAGTTATACTTAAGCACATTTACTGACCCATCCAAAAACAATACAGCAGTCATTTCAGCCTTGGACCCAACCGCATACAAAAAAAGTTATAGTCCTCTAGAGTCTTGTACGCTTTTATTGGCTCACCGTGTAACATTAGTAATGTTAGGAGGTCTTGAGGACGAGGTAATTTGTAATGACAGTTGTGTCCACACCAGACAGATCAGTCAAGTTGTTGGAAAAATCACTTTTCTTTGTTTTGTATGGATCACATCCCACAGGAGTCACGTTCCTCTATGTCTAGTTCATGCACTATATGGAACTATGTCACCTCCTATTGCAGTTTGGTTTAGGAAAAGATAACCATTATGTAACTTAAGTTACGTACATAAGTTAAATTATGTTACATACATAACCTGAGGTAAGCACGTTAACTTAGTTCAGTTGCACACATGACTTAAAATAACTCAGTGTTATTTTAAGGGTCCTGGGTCAAAGTCCCGGGTTTGTTTGACCCATCCACTCTGACCTCCTCCGTACACAGTCATTGTTGCTCTTTATACCATTTCACTTGACCTCACCCTTTGCTCCCATCATAGTAATTACGGCCATTAGAGGTTGATG
Organism: Cephalopholis sonnerati; assembly: GCA_019142605.1. NCBI lineage: Eukaryota > Metazoa > Chordata > Actinopteri > Perciformes > Serranidae > Cephalopholis > Cephalopholis sonnerati. The sequence goes on from JAGQAX010000002.1 coordinate 19,592,110, forward strand.
CCTGACAATAAACGTAAATATGGGTCATAAAACGCTCTGTGTACAAACAACAGACTGGGTTGTTTTTTGGGGGAAGGACAGTGTTAAATGTAAGGTTGTCGACTTTAAAAAAAATCTGGCGATATGTGAGTTTTCAAAGCAAAATGAGCTAACAAATAAAACCTCAATGACGCCACATGTGTCCAGACTGCAGGTGCGCCTCCATACACAGTGATTGTCAATCTTTATACTACTTCACCTGACCTCCTCCTTTGCTCCCATCATAATTATTACAGACATTAAAGGTCGATACCGAACAATAAATGTAAATATGGGTCGTAGTTCACTGTGTGTACAGGTGACATATTAGGTTGTTTTTTGGGGAAGGAAAGTCTTAAATGTGAGGTTGTCTGCGATAAAAAATCTGGTGATATGGGGTTTTTAAAGCAAGATGAGCTAACAAATAAAACCTCGAAGACGCCACGTGTCAAAATATATATTTTTCACATGTTAACCGTGACAACATGAAGTATGTAGATGACAGATACTGGTAATCTGCATGCAAACTAATTATGGCCCACATTTGAAGCAGTGTTTGCAATAATACTCACAGTCCTTCTTTATAAAGTCTGTGCTTTCTTCTTAAATTGTGGGGGAGGGACGCCTAGCCTGAAATAAAGACCACATCCACTAACATCATCAACATAACCGTAAGTGGAAAAGAGCAGAGGTGCCATTTCACTCACCAAATTCAGTGTAGTTAATCAGTGGCTATTGTTCAGACCGGGGTTTAATTTGCTCTGTATTTCATTGTGGTTACTTACTAAATTAAAACAAGTGCAGATAGAGCTCTGAGCCGCGCAGCCACATTGAAGTCACATTAACAGTGTAAAACAGTGTATGTACAGGTGTGGAAAGTATTCACAGAAGTTTTGTCACAGAACTGTTCAAAAGTGGAGAAACTTGTTAGAGCCTCAGTCGCTGCATGTCTTCTATGACCACTGCTGGATTTGGCAAAACTCCCCAGTGCCTCATTTCCTGCTTCACCCCTCCTCCCCCTCTTTGTCCCCCCTTTCTCTCCCCCCATCGCCTCCCACTCCTTCCCCCTCAGAGACTGAGCCGTGCTTGTCGGCAGCGGCTGAGGTTTGGCGCTCTGCTCCTCCAACCCACGCCTCGGCTTCTGCTCCAAAACTATCTTTTCCATTCCATCCCAATGGGAGTGAATGGACGGAGGGAGTGAGCTTTAATTTTTTTTTTTTCCTCTGTTGTAAGAGGATACAACAACAAAAAGGTTTTATAATCTTATTGACAAACTAGCCTGTTATGGCAATCTGAAAAAGGAGCTGCAGTTCTTCTGAAATCAATTTCTGCTGCCCTCTTATCATCAGTCTATATCTGGATTCATCTCAGCGGACAAAAAAACTTTATTTTTAGCTGCTGCTCAGCAAAGATTTTCTTTCTATACACATCTATAATTTATATTTGCTTGTATAATAGTCCCTACAGTAGAACATGAACCCACAGTGTCTGCAGTGTTAACTTCAATGTCAGCTCTGAATCACACATGACCTCCGGTGCAGCTGCTCAGGTAACACAAATAAAACCAGCTCACACACGCTTCAAGGTGTGTAAATGTGTGCTGAGTTTAAAATTGATGACCTACTTTACAACAAACCAACCCATAAAACAAACCTGCTGATAACTTGGAGAACACCCCTCCTCTCAAAGCCTCACCTCACCTTAAAATCACCTGCCTCTGTAAAGGTCGACTGCACACACACGTCATTTGTACACCATTTAAGGCAGCCTTTACACACAAATGTAACTCAGAATTGTGTCTAAAAGAATGATACCATGTTTGTTACAGATGATGTTTCTTCACTGAATACATTTTTTCATTGGCAGTCAACTAGAGGCAAAGACTACAAACACTGCACAAATGCCTCACATTTGTGTTGTTTATGACTGTTCGAATCAATCCAATTGGGAAAAATCATACGTTACTATGTCCCGAAAATAGTAGGATGTAAAGTTGAGAGGTTAAAATAAAAACTCACTGAGAAAAAGCAACACGTGGATCAACAACCTCAGTCAGCTTCTGTCCAACGCTAATGTTACAGCGTTGTGTTAAACATGCCTCAGGTTGGATGCAATTACAGTGTCCTGTGACAGTTTCTCAACACAGATTTTAATAGCGTCTCACCAGACCTCTGGCAACAGTTGACCTAGCAGGTAGAAAACACTAGCTAAAGTTAGCTAGTAATGTTAGCCTGACAGCGGTGCATCCATGTACAGAGTTGAAATATAAAAGACAGTTATGCTCAAGCATACTTACTGACCCGGCCAAAATCAAGATGGCAGACATTTCAGCTGTGGTCCCAACCGCACACAAAATAGTTATAATCCTCCAGACTCTTGCTCACTTTCATCAGATCGCCGTGTAACGTTAGTAATGTTAGGAGGTCTGAAGGACAAGGTAATTTGTAACGACAATCATGTCCACACCCAGCAAGTCGGCCAAGTTGTTGGAAAAAATCACTTTTCTTTGTTTTGTATGAATCACATCCAACGGGAGTCACATTATCAACTCCTGTCCTGCATCTTTCCATTGTCATAATAGTTACGTGATTGTTGATTATCAAAATGTTGGCAATTAATTGTCTCTTGCTTGAATAATAGTTTCAGTATTGAACTAGATCATGAAACTGATGTTAACATGAATTTATTTTTAACATAAATTGCTGCACATATAGAGCTGAAGTATCCATACAGCACAGCAAGAGATTAGAACATAAACATTTACATGAATTAAGAATAAACATGAATGACTGCACTGTCATTAAGTGTCTTTAGGTTATTCAGGTCACTTTCAGTGCAGAGTTGTCTTTGCTCTGGAGATCTCTGTCATAAGAACTTTACTTTAGCCAACAGTCCATAAGCATGTTACAGCAGGCCACATATAGGAAAGTGTTCATATGATGTCACATGATCTTCTGACATTGTCATGAATCATTTACCTGACCTCAAGTAAAATGGTAGCATTTTTACAGCTTTACAAACTACAGTACAGTACCACATAATTAAATATATAATTAATCACTAGCTGAAAATCATAGCACCTGCCTGACCCATTTGGGTCCACCAAGTTTCAAAATCTTCTCAGGTATAAATACTGGAGAGAGGGCTCCCACTCATCATCAACCTTTTTCAATTCATTCATACATTCACTTAGAATCTGTGTCAAACAATAAAGGAGTCGAGACACTTGGATCTGTCTCACAGTAACTGAACGTTTTCATATCTTTCATACATTTCAGGCAAATTGCTGTTTAAGTGTCGCGCATACTTATTCAGCTGCTTCTTCATACCGAATAAAGCCAGCTATACTGTTCAGTGTCAGCCTTTCAACATCCGGCATTCACACCACATTTCTTGACAAAGTGCCTTCTGTAGTTATTGATGATATTGAATAAAAACTGCTGTCCACAGGGACTAACCTGCCACAGCTTATGAATCAAAGTATACACTCGTCCACAACCATGGTCAGAAGCTTTTTAAGGTTATTACTTTGTCCAGTGTTATGAGATGGTCCAATTACAGTATCACTGTGAGAACTTAAGTATCTGACAAATGCAATATAACCTAATTACACGCAGAACACATGGCAATGTAATAACTGTTTATTATAATAGTAGATTAAATATTTTTGGATGGAGTGTTGTTTGGACAAAACAAGCAATTTTTAGACGTAAGGAAAATGTAGATTTTTGCCTTTTTTACAACATTTTATTGACCTAACAGTTTAAAACCAGGAAAATAATCAGCATCTTCAGTGATGTTATTTAACGTAATGACACTCGATCACATCAGTCAAAAATATGTGTAGAATTTAATAATTCAGGTTCAGGTTACTGTCCACTGCAAGACTTTTTACACTCTATCTCTCCGCTTTCGTCACCTTAAAGTAATAACTTGCTTCACTGTGTCTGCCACTGCGTACTGTAGCTGCATAATCATGGACAGTATGCCAACTTACATTTAAACTGATTTTTTTACATCCACATATGGCAATTACATACTTTAAATTTATGCGCTCAGATCTTTCATTGTATTAATGTAACAGCAGTAGTAATGAGGTCACCTCTGCATGCTTTAAAACTGTTGAATTAATATGTTGGTGTGCTGATCTGTACCGAGCTGAAACACAGAAAAGGAAAGTGAAACTCTTCATCAGACAGAACAGATTGTTAGAGTGTCATTTGGGCACCTTCGACCATCTGTCTTCATGTCCCTGCCTCTCAGCTGTCATAGTAATGTAAAAGGGGTGAGGGTGAAGGTGTGTGTGTGTTAGAGAAGAGAGGTGAGGACTGATGACTCACCTCAGTGCTTTTACAATCTTGCCTACGTAGGTACAGTGTGTTTGCTCTGCACGTTGATTAGATACAGTAGGCGGGGAGAAGATTACAGATGGCTTAAAAAAAGATTTAAATGTTCAAATAGAAAAGAGTCAAACATAATGAATGTTGCTTTTGTTGTGTTGGTTCAGTGATTTATTAAATACTCACTCAAACTGGGAACAAAACCAGTCAAATGTGTTTTCTGGATCTGGTCCAGACTTGGAGAGCAGCAGAGTGATTTTGAGGACAGGTTGGGTGACTCAGTTTTAGGGTGGATTTCCACTGTTAACTCTTGAGCAGACGGTGTATCTGTTTACTGCACTGAGGTGGGTACGCTTTTCACTTTTTGGCAGGAAGCACTTCTTTAGCTAGACTGAAGGGTTACTTGAATCAAAAAGGTGATGTGAAAACCTGGTCTGTTAAACATTGTCTTCATATACAATCTACAGTCTACATTAGCAAAACTTTCCGAGGCAACTCAAAGCACTTTGTTAACGTTAGGGAAAAAAATAAAATTGTTAAATACTGAAAAAAACATCAACATTGACGTACGGGCTTTTTCACACCTGAAAGTCTGAACCAAGGTTCATATTTTTGTTTCACTGTGTACATTTGATCTGGTTAGTTTTTGGTTTCACATTGCAATTATGTGAGCACACTAAAAAATTACATGATATATGACAAACCTATGTCCTGTCCTGTCTTCCTACATGAGCTGCATCTTGCTATACTTGACATTGATTGGTTTTTTAAATGGGCTCTAGCGTCCTCCTGTATCCACTCTCTCTCATCCTCTCAGAAAATAATTGAAAAGTGACAGCTTCTTCGTGAGTTTTTCCAACTGACTTTATAAAGTTGTCTTCTCCTCTCCCCCTGTGCTACTGCAGCTCATTTTGTTATGTTTCATTGTTCGTGGACAAACTGAAACCTACGCTGTACATATACTACCAGCTGACACCTTTACTGCTAATTTCTCCACTGCTCCAATCACAGCCACCGTCACTCTCTCTGGCACTAAACCACACACACAGACACATGAGACACTCTGAGGAACTGCGCTCATGAACTCATCACTATAGCTTGCCAAATGTAATTGGTCCTGAAGTCCGAACCATCCAAAACATGTTTTAACACTAGAAAAGAACCGAAACATGGTTTAGTTTGATCTGGACCAAGTCCACCTCTTTTCATCAGACCATGGTTTAGCTGTTTGGTCCAGACCGTGGTCCAGGGGAGATCTCACTCCTGTAATTTTGGTTTGGAAGTCTGGACCAAGCGAGGCAGGTGTGAAAGGACCCTTAAAACACAAGTGAAGAGTCTTTGCGTTTTTGTTCTCCGACATAAAATACATCAGTAAATACCCCACTCGTAAACTTGTTTCTGTGTCTTTGAAAAGGCAGTTGCTAACAAGTGGCTAAATGAGACTATAAAATGTCATCACACTGAGCCGCACCGAACTTGGCTTTACAGGCTTGTTATTGTGGTGACATTAGGTCACACAACTGTAGTGTAGTTTGTTTATAGCCTGACGTCAGTGTTTAAGTTCTGGTGATTGCATTTAGGCTTGAATAATCATGGAAGTTGTGTTCATTTGTGAAGATTATTGGTTGGTTGCCACAGAGCTTATTTTCAGCAATCATCCAGAATCCAGTGGAAAAGTCCCCTAGGCTTTTTGACGAGGGAACCAGTACGATGCTAACTTCCGCATCAAACTACAGAAAAACGTCATCCCTGAAACATAAAGTCCTGACCTCACCTGCATGCTGTGTCCAAGAACGTCCCGAACACAGCAAAATACGGAGAAAATACAGGCAGAGTCTCTGCCGATAAATACACCGCCACACTTCTTGTGGGTCATCAGTGATGATGGAAAGGGATTACTTCTGTATGAGTCTTCAGGTTGTTTTTTATGAAAATCCTGCATAGTATAGCTTTAATCAAATTCTTTAATAAAACAAAAACACACAAGACAAAACGCCTGGTTTCCGTTGTCTAAGTCCAGTGCTTCATCGGCCCAACAGTCCACCCTGACCTGCTCCTTATGACTTCTGTGGAGGAGAAAATCCTCAGTATGCTTTATCTAGCAGTGTCTGAAACCACCTTCCATATTTTGACATTGGAATTTAAAGATTTATAGCATCTTCTCAGATATTTAGACTTAAAATGTGGTTGTGTGAACTAGTTCGTTTAATGTATACTAAGAGCTTATGGTTGTCACAACACTGCCAGTGAATGAAACCCAGGCAGGAATCACATTTCCCTCAAAACGTTTGGCAAATCAGACAATTAGCACTATATATATAAATGTACAGTAAGGATCAAACAATGGCAGTAAAGAATGGCGTACAAAATTAATGATTTATTCAGTTGTTTCCTCCCATGATCACTGTGACTGAGGAGATTTAATTCAGAGTTGTATAAACTGATTTCTCAGCTAGCTCCTCTTTAAACCAATTCTCCCTCCAGATTTTTGTCCCCAGCTCACTCTCTCTCTCTCTCATCTCTGTAGTTTGGTCTTTAATAATGAATTCAGCTGAGAGACTTTGCACGTGTTCACCGCTCTTCGGCAGACATACACACACCATACAGAATATACACTTAAATGCACACACAGCCACACTTCGACAATCTCTTGGATTCTTGAAAAATTCATAGCAGTCAGTGCTCACACACTTCCACCGAAGACATTAGCGTTAACAGCGGCCTCCTTTTTGCTTCTGTGAACACTGAGCGCTCCGCCAGTTCACCCGACAATCTCAGCCCAGACGTTTGAAGCAGCTACATGTGAGAAAGTGTTCTGGTGTTTTATTACATTTGTTAGAGGTGAAGCACCTCTGCTGGGGGCAGGTAGCTCCATGTGTCATGTGCTTTGTTAAATTTCCTCACACAAGCCTTCCCCTCGATAACAGGCTATATTTTGAGCTTCATGTTAATTGTGTATTCCAGTCATGTGCCCTGCCCCTTTTAACATTTCAAATGTGGTGATCTGCAAAGGTTATTTTCATTATAAATTAATGTTGTTGTTTTTTGTTTTGTTCATGAATTGTCAGAAAAGGTTATGTTGTCAGATTTCTCCTTTTGTCACAGTCCAAAACTCAACAATGTTCAACATACTATAATGTAAAATGAATCCTGCAGATAAAGTTGCTATTTTAGCACTGACAACAACTGCTTACTGCAAAGCAACCCAAAAAAAGGAAGACGGACTTATCAATAAGAGAGTCTGAAAAAGACTGTAAATGAAATGGAGCTAAACGCTCAAGGCTGCTGCTCCAAACTCACATTCATGTAGCTAATGTTAGCAATAGCCTGGAACTGTAGTGTGTCCTCCGCCTCACTCCCCGCTGCCACAGACCTCTCGAGGAGGAGAGCACGGCAGCAGTTCCAGAAGCTGACCTCCAGTCTGCAGCGGTAGCAACACGAATCCAGCGAGCACAAACACCAGCTCCCGGGGACCAAACAGCCCCAACACCCCACCGGATCAGCAAACTTTCTGTTGCTGCTGTTACACAGGTTACACCTGGTGCTGTCGCTGGCCACCAGCCCGCTGTGACATGCTGGCTAACTTCAAACCACTATGCTGCATTCCTTGACATCAGCGGGGAGTGACGCCAATGGACCGCGGGGAGCTAGCTAGTTAATTCTTGGCTGATTTGTCTGCTGACAGAACGACTAACAGAAAGGAAGAGAGTGGGGTAAGGTGGGACTGAGTGAATGTGCTGCACACAGCTCAACAATGAAATTACATTGAAAAAATGGGAAACACTAATGGCCAAACAGTAATACTGCAACCACTGCAACTGTGATGCCACTGGGCACAAAAAGACTCTTTCCCATAGACTTACATTGGGAAAGAGACGTCTATAAATCAGTGTATACATTGTTTTGAGCGTCACAGCCCCTGCAAAATGACTCGTTCCACTATCAAGATTTAATCCATTTGGTCCGATAACATTTGGAAAGTCTAGAAGAGCCACAAGATTAAATTATTTGATTCCCATTCAAGTTAGCGGAAAGCTAAACCAGAAGTGAGCTGCCCAGCTAGTGGAAGTTGGCCGCTTGGCCGTACCAGGCAGATGTTAAGTCTCTAGTGCTCCTGTTCTGTGGGCACAATGACACCGAAGCAGCGCCGGTCATCATTCAGCAGAGCAAGAGCTTTTTTTTTTTTTTAGGCCACTGAGCAACTTTCATAGGAATGGCCTTGCTGCCAATGCTTTTTTAGTTTGTGTAAGTTTTTTTTTTTAAGTATGACTGTATATAGGCCCTAAAGAAAATTATTGCTCGAAAGGCGCCTAACCCACAATTGCTGGAGAGTAATACCTGAATAATAATATTTTTTCTTACCATGTGCTTTACAAGGAGTAAGACCATATAGAAAATGTGAGGAGCAGAGGAACATTGTTGAACAGTGAAATCTAATGTAATCCAGTCAGTGAACTACAGCTGCAATGCCATACAATACCCTGGTTATAAGAAAGTGCCTCTGTCGAGTTTGTAATGTTCTAATCAAAGTTGTACGAACACCTTGAAAATGTTTAATCTAATCAGTCACTATTGCGTCACTATATGAAGACCTAAGCATTTTACCAGTAATCTTTAAAGACACCGATCTCTGTCCCTGCATTAGTGATTAATGAACAGATACAAATCACAGAGCGACTGAACAGAGACGGACAAAATGCCTTGATACATTTTCCAGGCCTGTTTTTTATGTGTTGGCGACCTGCGTGTTTGGGGGCAAAGGAAACAGCAGAGGAAATGCCAGCGTTAGCGTGGGAGAGGGGTGGCCACCTCACTCCATCACTGAGGTGAGTGGGTTTAAGCCACAGTCTGCCTTAAAGAGACCTCAGACAAAAACATGCAACAGAGCCGAGTGCCAAGTTGGTATTTCCCTAGTTTTCTTTATGAAGAGCTGTGATGTATACGCAGCATGTTTGGATAACAACACCAGACAGATGTTTAATTCATAACATGGTTTGTTATCAGAATTTGAGCTACAAATGTCGTAATGAACAGGAACAGTTGAGTCTTGTGAACATGAAGTTTAAGTCTCTGCGGAAGCTTGAATCAAGAACATTTTAATCTTTAAAAAAAGAAGGATTTGGAGCCGTTCCACTGACAATGAATGGGAGACTTTTTCTGAATACTGGATACGACCCAGGGTGATTTTCCAGGGATACGGGCAGATTTTCTGGTTCAGAAATGATCAATTTAAAGCTGTTCATGGGTAAGGAGACCCAGACGGGTCCACAGAGATCAGATTAATCTCCCATTCACTGTCGGAAGTACGCTTTTTTCCTATAGATGTCCATGAGAGTGAACTGAAATGTTTCCCTTTTTTTGAAACATAAACTGTCTGACACTGCAGCTTTTGTGCATATTTCTAGTGGGAGTGTCTACGCTTAAAACCTCCTGAGGATGCCTTAGAAGCTGACTTGTAAATGGATGGTAAATGGACTTGCACTTGTATAGCGCCTTTCTAGTCTTCCGACCTTAAAGTGCTTTTACACTGCATGCCACATTCAACCATTCACACACACACATTCATACACTGGTGGCCCATACAAGATGCCACCTGCTACTCAGTTAAACATTTACACGTATTCACACACTGATGGCTCCATCAAGAGCAATTTGGCACTCAGTATCTCACCCAAGGATACTTTGACTTGTGGACTGCTGAAGCCAGGGATTGAACCACTGATCGACGGATCGGTGGATGACCCACTCTATTAACCAATAGCGATGATGGAGATTTGGAACCAGATTCAAAGCTGCTATAAATTTCATCTTATGCTATTATGTCACATTATTAAGCTTTGAAGAAACCATGTAGATTTTGAATATGAGGTCAATTTATGAGATAAATAAAATAGCAGACAGTAAATGTATTGCACTGTTAGGCTAGTAAATGAGGAAGGGTTTCGGACGCAGTCCCAGTTAGCCTAGCTTGCTAACATCAGCACTGATTCCCACAAGGGTTGTACAGATACATCAATCTGAATCGATATATCTTATCAGTGATCCAATATTATTGATGCAAAGTGAAATCATCCAACATATTGTCACCTTTAGGATATGCCTTTATTTTGAAATTCCCATAGCATGTCTGTGTCACCTTTCCATCACAAGCACACCTCCTTCCTAAACTTTCAAACAGTGCTAGAAGCTTGGTGCCAGGCAGATAATGCTAAGACGCCAAGAAAAAGATGATCGGGATAGTAACTAATTATGTCTCATATTGATCCCAGGCCGCTTAATGGAATTGAAATCATAGTGTGGCAGACTTTGTGATATCAGCAAATATCATATTGTTGTCCAAAGAGTCGATATAATATTGTATTGTGATGAAACTTGTGATTTACACCCGGAATCACTTTACATTATGTTATTTCAACACCTGCTATGCAATTAGCAGCTCCCAAACACTCAGTGCTTTGTCCATCCCACATTTTATAAATATGTACAATATATAATCAGGGTTAAGTGCCGTCAAGTACGTGACCTGACCTGACAGCTAGACGACATGATGCGATGATTTGAAGGTTAGGTATGTACATAACTTGAAATAACTCAACATTAACTTTTAGTTTCACACAGTGCAGGAACCCTGGTTTCCTGTGTCTAAGTCCTGTGTTTGTTTGACCCATTCAACACCCTGACCTTCCTTCCTACGTGGACTTTGTTGCTTCTTAAACTTTGTGACCTGACTCCACTCCATTTTTTTAGCGTCACAACCAATGCAAAATGACTCAGTGCACTGTAGGATTTTAATCCATTCGATCCGATAACATTTAGAAAGTCTAGAGGACCGGTACGATAATCATTTTTATCCCTAATCAAGCTTGCAGAATGCTAAACTGGAAGTTAGCTGCTTGGCCAGTGAGTGTCTAGTGCGCACGCTCCATGGGCCCAGTGATGCAGAAGATGCAGGAGAACTTTATGGGCTTCATGCCCCGCTGAGCAACTTATATGAGAAAGAACATGGCTCCGCCTTCACACTGCAGTCGGTCTTTTTCTACATGTATGCCTATAGTGCATAGGACACATGATCGCAGCCTCCTGGCTCACGATTATATGGGTTATATAGAAATTATAGGTCATTAATTTTCATAGGTGTAAGTGCAAACAGTGACAGCCGTATAACTAACAAGTCAAAACACTGAGGTCATATGTACTGATGTCTTTGTAAAAAAAATAAATGACAGTGCATATTCAACGAGTGAGATGTGTACATACAGTATATTTATTTGTGTATTTGTTTTTCAGGATGGATTTGTCACATTAGGTGCTGTTAAGCAGGATGTAGCGTGGTACATCCTCCTCTTCCTGAGGAACAAAAACTGCTCCTCATCTGTTTTGTGTCTGTCTAAATCCCAGCTAAGACAACACTTCCCCTCCCAAAGAAATCTTCACATAATAAGATTTATCTTGGTCCTTGTTTTTCAGGTTCTGCATGGATTTGTGTAATATTTTTGGTATGTGGCTTTTCATTCAGAGAAACAACACTTCATACAGGCGGGGGAGCTCGGTTCCAGTTCTGGATTTATAAATGGGACTAAGGGACTGTGTGCTCATCTCAACACCATGCTTCAGAAAATTACATTACCATTCTGGAGTATAGATTGGCTCCTCCATCTGGCAGCAGGAGTTTTTCCATTAGTGAGGGATGACTCTCTGTGTCAACAGTGAATAGATTCATATTGCATATATTGCTTTTCCAGTTTGAGTAGGTTATACTATACGGACAGTTCTTTATATTCCATTTCAATATGAGAACAATGAAGCTGATTAAAACCTTCTAGAGCAGTGATGAATGGAGGAGGGCAGTTTTTTTAAAAACGTGACTGTTGACACAGATGAGGTATTGTGAAACAGGAAATATGTGTACATACACTCTGAAAGCTTCTGTGCCTTCCAAAATGGCAGATTAAAGGCTGCTGATGCGTGTACGAGCATGTAGAGTACAATGGTTTGTAAAGCTGCTGATGAGTTCATGTCTGTAGTCGTTCAGACAGCGGTGAATGTATCATAATCTCAACATACGCTTATTTGTCTGTCATTTGTCTTCTTTATGAAGAAACGCAAGTGAAAGGCCCTGAAGACTTTTATTTTCTAGTTTCTATTGTCAGTCAGCTTCTTACAATGAGCAACATGGCCCAACATCAACACAAAACGTTTTGGAAAAAAAAAAGAAAAAGAAGCCACATACTTCTGTTTTGAGTACCAATCTGGATTTAGCAGCATTTAAAATGAACATATGACAACAGGTGGTTTTTTGCCCTCTGGAACAGCACCAGGCTTTGAAGCCAATTTGACATAGTGGTCAAACAGTGGAATTACAATGTCTGGGTCCGTCACGAGATGCTGTGGGGCCCGACAAGACTCTTTCCTGTAGGCTTGAATTGTGAAAGAGACATCTGTAAATCAGCAGATACTTTTAAAACTTTTAATTTTTAAGTTTTTTTTTTTGTTTTGTTTTTTTTTGACATAGCTCAACTTACTAGTATGAATTGTCCTTATATATATTATTTCCTAGAAATTCACGAATGCTGCAGTCACATGGCATCTAGCAGACAGAAAACCAGATATCATTTCAGTCGATAAGAGCAGGACAGTCACAGGAGAGTTTTGCAACTATAAAATTTTAAGGGTTAAAAAAATTCAGAATACAAAGAGTAATAATTGACCTTGTTTGCAATGGTCTGTCAACAGTTTAACAGACGTCTCTTTTATAATGGTGGTCTGGTCTGGTGTGAAGATGCTTTTCGTGCTTGAGGGGATTTTGTTGTTGTTGTTGTTGTTGTTGTTGTTGTTATTATGCTGTTGGCCACTGGGGGAAACTAGCAGCAACACTGACTGACCACAGCATCCAGCTTGTTAAATACATCCTTGCCACATCCTACAACGTGACTGTGACGTGTGATGTTTAGAAGCCAGCCAGTCACAATATGACATGAAACGACCAAAATGACCGAGCTAACATAGGAGCATGATGACACATAAGCACATACAGGCGAGCGACCATCACTTATTGAGGCGATATTCATGCTGAATGTGGACAGTGCCTGATGTGACGGACACAGAGAGCTAGCTTGCTGGCTAATGTTTGCTAGCTTGCTAATTAATAGGGCAAAATATTATGTTATTGGTGCATTTCACATTTTCTCACATTCCATGTCTGTCTCCTGACTCACCGCAGCCAGGCAGCATCTCTCATGTGGGGCAGTTTGTATTTTAATATCAAACAATATCGGCTGGTTAAACACGGCAACAATCAGTGTCTCCTCCACACATACTTCTTCTTTATTGGTTGAGGCTGCGACATCGCCAGTCAGAGCTCACCAAAGTTAAACTCCACACAATGCAAATGTGCAACTTGACTTTGCCAACGGAAGCAAATGTTTTTTCACTCCTTTGTTCGCACTGAATAGAAGTTAACAGTTAATTTCACTCATGTGACTTTGCCTTTATGCTGCTTGTAAAAAGCATAGTTACGTTGAAATCCCTTTTCAAAGTAAGCATTTCACATCTCCCTCTTTTCTTCAAGATTATTTTTCATGTATAGTATTTTTTCATCACACAATCTTATACACCCCAAAATTTATATTTTACAGTCTGACACAAACAGCCACCAAGACGCTCTTATCACACAGCAACAACTTATCATCCTTTCATCCACTAAATTCTTCAAACAAACTCTGACAGAACTTCATCATGAGATGCAATCCTCAGTCATGAAAGTTAAAAATAAGTGCTGATAGTTTTGTTTACTACTGGAGAGCAGTTTGTACACAAACACACACAGAGTGACTACACATCTCTCAGAGAGCCTGTTGTTGTCCATGAAGGGAGTGGAAACACAAGACCTCTAAAGTTTGTGTGTGTGTGTGTCTGTTTGTGTACTTGTGTGTATGCATGTATGTCTGTGTTTTGTTAGTGTGTGTGTGTGTGTGTGTGTGTATAAGTCACTGGGGGGGATAAAGAGCCATTGTCTGCAGCTGGTGCATCCCCCACTCCTCCTCTCTGCAGCTGTGAGGAAATCAAACGCTCCTCTTTTCCCCCTCTCTGCCTCTGTCACAACCTGCTGATGCCTTATTAGGTCATTCATGGTGAAACGTAGTGATGATGACCCAGAGCAGCAGGTACACCAGCACCATTGAGCCGTCTCAAAATGTAAAAATACATGACTATAACATCTTCACAACATCCAGCAGTGATAATGATAGCAAACTTTATTTACACAGCAACACTTAAAAGGTGCTTTACACAAGAACATCCAGATTAAAACAGTTAAGTGCTACAATTAAATTAAAAGTACAGAGAAATAGAATAAAAGTGTGAGAGAAAACGTTTCCTGTCTGCATGTTACAAGTTTTAACACGAAAGACATAACAGTCTCGACCTCTCTCTACTAGACTCATTTTCAAACTGCGATTTTGACACTCGGTTAGTGCTGTCGAGTTAATGGCCAAGGGCCAATTTTCAGTCAGGAATGTGTCCAGTAAATTGATTGGTAAGCGAATGTGTGGAGGTGTGAATGAATTATGGATGTGTGAACGTAGTGAGTGATAGAGGAAAGGTGGTGCGGAGTTCATCGGAAAATGAACCACAGTCACTTCTTGTGCAGAGGGCTCATAATTCTGAAGTACACCTCTGTCCTCGGGTAATTCATTAAAACACTGACTGCATTAATAATAATAAATTAACAGGCTGGTGAGAACCTGCGTATAGAGAAAGTGTAGATAACTGCTCATGAACAAGTTATTAATTTATAAATTGTCTGCCAACTCAGAGAAGAAGGAGCAATGTTTTTTGGCCTGTGTGGATCTGGTCTTGTGAGGAACAAAAATAAATCTGTGAGCAGTATACATTGTAGTGTTATCATGGTGTGAATGAAAAAGAAACACATTTTCTTGTAGGTCTAGCTTTATGAAACATAAATTATCACTCTCAAACAAGTACAAACATGATTCAATGATTCCATACAGCAGCCTGATCTTTTGATTGAGGTTTTGTTTCCACAGCTGGTGACTGGAATCACACGTGATGATACAGTGAAAAGTGAAAAATAAATAAATACAATAACTGCATGTTGCAAAGGTTTTGTCAATAATTTTTCTCATAGAAAAAGTTAGAGCACTGTCCTTGTTAAATCATCAGTACAAAACATTAACAACTAAAAAAATCTCTGGTTCTTTAATAATATGTCAAAGATACAGTTGCGTGTGCTTTGGGGCCAAAGTTAAAGGGACAGTTCAACCCAAAAACAAAAATACATATGTTTCCTCTTACCTGCAGTACTATTATTCACTCTACATTGTGTTGGTGTGAGTTGCCGAGTGTTGGAGATATCAGCCCGTAGAGATGTCTGCCTCCTCTTGAATATAATGGAACTAGATGGCACTTGGCTTGGGTTGCTAAAAGCGCCAAAAACACATTTTAAAAGCTCAACATCAATGTCTCTTTTCAGAAATCATGACCCAGTTACTCAAGATAATCCACAGACCTTGATGTGAGCAATTTCATATAGGAACTATTTTCTTTCTACCAAACTACACCCGCTGACTGTATCACTGCACAGAGGGAAGCACGGATCTACTCGTGGACGAGAGGCTCATGCTTGTGACACAGTGTTGTTACATGTAGGATAAATATCGTATTTGTACAATAATTTTACCCTCTTTAAAATCCATGAGTAGTGATGCCAAAAAGTGCTATAATGCACAATCATTTGACCATTTTTTGGCACTCACAATTAGTGATTGGATTCAGTCTGCACTGTCTCGTTTTAATTCATTTCCCAACATGATTAGTAAGTGTAGTAAAACATGGATCCTACATCTGTGTTTATGCATCTGACCTCTTTCCAGCTAGTCATGCTTGGTGTAGGTTATAAATGAATGTGACTCGTGAACACGGCTGTCATTCTGGAGCGTGGACTTTATCACTAAGGTATGCTGTATTAAGGCTGAGTTGTTCTGAATGCACCAGTAAGCCCAGTTATATATTTAATTGGCATATACCTCATGGCCTTTACTGTTTAATGCAGATATGAAAATGTGATATGAACAGGCTTCCAGTCGTGCTGTCTTATGATTTAATTTTGTGAGAGAGGGTATCACAAAAACTGATGGATTTATGGACTCATTATAAAATGATGTGAGTAGATTTGTAACCGTGTCAAAAAGGTGTTCATACGTAAAATACATGTTTATTTTTAAATTACACATTTATGCCTTTTTGTTCTCGTGATTGTGACTTACAGATGATAACTATCCTGAGAATATGATCATTTTAAACCTCTGGTACCATGATTTAACATCCATCTGGCAACACTGTCGTGACAGCACGGCATATCAACAGCAATGGCGTCCTCGACTGAGCTGCAGTGTTTGCTAGCTAAGGTGTCCATGAGTAGATGCACTCTTCCTACTGTGCAGTGATACCGCTGGTGGGAGTAGTTCAGTAGAAAGAAAATAGTTCCTACATGAAACTGCTCACAACAAGGTCTGTGGATTATCTTGAGTAACTGGGTCATGATTTCTGGAAAGAGACGTTGCTGTTGAGTTAAGCCGAGTGCTTTCTAGTTCCATTATATCCCAGAAACAGCAGACATCTCTACGGCCGATAACTCCAACACTCAGCAACTCACACAGAAACGATCTAGACTGATCTTAGACTGTAAAAATAATTGACAGAACTACTGTGACATCACCCATTGGTTTTTGGACTCCTGTTTTGAAGCCCTGAGTCTGGCATTTCGGCAGTCGCCATCTTGGGGTTTTACAGCTGATCAACTCTACAGCTGATATCTCCAACACTCGGCAACTCACACCAAAACAATCTAGATTGATAAATAGCACTACAAGTAAGAGGAAATATATGTATTTTTTATTCTGGGGTGAACTGTCCCTTAAAACATGATATTAGTTAAAGTAAATTCTGGACCCTGGAAATAATCCCATCATTAGATCAATTTAGTACATATGAGATCCAGTGCTCATTAATCTGTTGCAAGCACTGGCTAGGTGCAGCCTAATTATGAATTAAAGCATTGCATCTGTCATGTATGTAAAGGAAAGTGAAAGGAAAACAAGGAAAAAGAAAGAAGAGAAAAACTATGGACAGAAATGAAAGGGCTATGAGGATGGTCAGCACCATAAACACAACATTTGGTAACTGAATGTTACTGTCATTTGCAGATGTGCCTTGTGTCATTCAAAGTTAGAGCATACAGTAGCCTATAGACTATCAATGAATGGATATGAATGTGGTGGCAACAGTGTGAGCTGGTGTGAATCTCTAGCAGCTCTGCACCTTTAAATCTCTCCGCTCCTCCCTCCTCTCAATGACAAGCCCGCAGAGCCTCTTTAACGCATCCAGTGGATATGACAAACCAGAGGCGCTCCACGGGCCAGCATGTCAAATAATAACAATAATCATGGGCTTTAGCGACAGCAGCTCGTCCCATCCTCACACCCTCACACACTAACGAGGCATCTCGGGGCCGTCTCGCGGGTCCGCGGACGCCTCAAAGTTGGAGCGCGCTCGGCCAAATGGACGTCGATGGACTGGAATGAAAGCTCCACTTCTGTCGGACTGAAGGAAGGAGGGAAAGAAACCTCTGCATGTTCAAGTTTCCTGCTCCAACCAGAGGGGCATCGGTGCGTGCGTGTTGGATGTGTGTGTGGAAGTGTGTGTTGGGTGCGTGTGTGTGCGCGCCTGCAGGACCAGCAGCAGCAGCAGGAGCAGCAGCAGCGGCGGCGGCGGCGGTGGTGGCGGCGGCCGCGGGGAAGGGAAGTTTAGCGCCGTGATTTGTCTTCTTCTTTGCCTCTATTCTGTTGTGTTGTTTTTAATGTCACAGCAGGGGACAGGCGGATTATTAACGTTTCCCTGATGAAAATTAATCATCTGTGGAGAGGCTCTGTGATCGTGACTATGATGATGATGTCGAGTAAGAGCGTGGAGTGGCTGCAGGAGGAGCTGGAGTCCGGGGCCAGCTCTCTGCTGCTGCTGGACTGCAGACCCCATGAGCTTTACGAGTCCTCGCACATCGAGTCGGCCATCAACCTGGCCATCCCGGGCCTCATGCTCCGGAGGCTGAAGAAGGGCAACCTCCCCATCCGCTCCATCATCCCCAACAACGAGGATAAGGAGAAATTTGTCAAGCGCTGCAAGACGGACGTGGTGGTTCTGTATGACGAGGCGACCTCGGAGCGGCAGGAGTCCGGGCTGGGGAGCTCCGTGCTGGGGCTGCTCCTGCAGAAACTGCGGGACGACGGGTGTAAAGCTTTCTACCTGGAGGGTAAGATCAGCTGTGTTGTAATTCATAAACATAAAAAACTCACACTGACAGACATAAACAGTTTAATTTCTCTCTGATGTGATTAACTCAGATTGCCCCAATTACAACTGCTCTGAAGCTCCAAACACTAAACTATTAACTCTAAAACAGCATAAATCTCATGACCTGTCTGTGCTGGGATAATTTAATTAACACATAGGCCTACATGTGTCCATATTTTATCCTAATTTGGGCTCTGGGGCACATCTGAAACAAAAAAATACTAGATTTTTTGCCCTTTTACATGAAATTATTTTGGAAAATCGCCTTTCATAGTTGACAAGCCACTCTTATTAGTATATAAATTAATAAATATTAATAAATGGGTGTTTAAGTGTCGCATTGTGGTGAATTCAGCTGTTCATAATCCATCTAAACTTTGTTTTTATTTGCTATTTATGAGCTATAATGAGGCAGCGACTGCTTTGTTTATTTTAATTTTAAAAATGGCATCACAGCTACTATAACAGATAGGCTGTAATTTATAAACATAAGCTGCACTCACTGTGAAGTCATAATGAACTTCGGTTGAGCACTTATTCCCGAGATAAACAAATAAATACAATTAATTTTAAGCCTTATCACGACAGAAGCTTTTAAATGACACGCCAAACAAAAGAGGAGTTTAATGGTGTCTTAATATAAAGAGCTGGGTCAAATATGTTTTCAATTAAATGCTGCAAAAATGGCCCCGCCATGTTGTGTTCCTTCAGGAAAAGACTGGCTTTTTTTCATGAATGAACAGAGAAACCAGGAGACGACGACGCACTCCGAATAATCCTGCAGCATTGAAACCAAACGACAGGATGGTCAGTGACGGGTGTGAAATGTGGTCGCTTTAGAAGATGCGGATTTATTTTTGATTTATTGATCATCAAAGAAATGTTTCGCTGGAGTCACAGGCTCGAGCTGCCATTCACAAAAAGTCCACTGAGCTGAGTAGTGAGTGTTGTAGCAGCAGCAGCAGAGCTGACTGTCCTGCTCTGCTGCTCATTCTCCCCAGGGCTCAGCTTTTCTCAATGGAGCACATCTGTCCGGCCTGTTTGCTTAGTCACAATGACGTAAATATCATGTTTTCTGTCACATTAACATGTGAAGCAGTGGAGCATGAAAAGATGGTGTGACTGCATGAGCTGCATTTTAACATAAAATCATTTTTGTTGTTTTTTTTATTCAGTTATAAACCCTTAAAGTTATAGAAATTGTACATTATTTACAATGTATTAAGGTTTTTGTGAGTCAGTTATAAAGTCATGTAAAGTATTTTGGACAGTCTCCACTACACCTGTACCTGGCTGCAGTGTGGCGTGAAATTAATATTAATTTATAGTGGTAAAATATGCTTTAATTAATTTATCTATTAATAAAAATGCTTATTATTTACCACTTTTCTTTCTTTTTTAGTAGTCAAAATTGTTTTTATTTCCTCATTTTTTCATCCGTTCTTTCTGAATCTTTAGATTCATGAGCCACCTCCTGTTTCATACAGACTTGATATACAGCTGCCATTTTGTAAATGTTGTATTACACAACCGTGTGGTTATGTACAGGCGAGGGCATAGGTTTCACTTTGACACTGGGGGGACTCATACTCGTGTCAGACACTTAATTTCCTGCATTCTAGTGAATTTTTGGACCAGTTTATATTGTTAATGTCTTTAATTCTGTCAAAGCAGCAGTCCTCTGCTACTCATGTTTTTGTTGGGGGTTTATGACACACATGTTCTGAATATTGAGGGGGATGTGTCCCCTGTGTTCCCCCTGAAATCTACACCCATGAGTACAGGCACATTTTTTGTACCACCGGCTACTTAGGGCAACAGAAAAGTTTATCTTGGGTGCATCTGTGTAAGGATGGCAGAGGAGATACCCACACACCAGTACAACTGGGCTGGACAGCCACAATGAAGGTTCACAGGCTGGGATCATGCAGAAATATTTATTGAGAACATCCGTGCACAAAAAGAAGGGTGCTGAAAGGGCAAAAAATAATAAAAAGTAAGTAAAAACAACAACAAACATTTCAGTCAATGGCGATCATCAGTGCTCACATATACCACCTTGTAAAATGATTTCTGGCCCTTTCTTGTCATTGACCTTTTCTGGTCTTTTCCTCGTCCTCCAGGGGGCTTCAACAAGTTCCAGTCGGAGTACCCCGAGCACTGCGAGACCAATCTGGACTGCTCCTGTCCCAGCAGCTCCCCACCAGCCTCCGTCCTCGGTCTGGGAGGACTGCGCATCAGCTCCGACTGCTCGGACGGGGAATCTGACCGCGAGCCGGGCAGCGCCACAGAGTCGGAGGGCAGCCCGCTCCCCAACAACCAGCCAGCGTTTCCCGTCCAGATCCTGCCGTACCTTTACCTGGGCTGTGCCAAAGACTCCACCAACCTGGATGTGCTCAGCAAGTACAACATCAAGTACATCCTCAACGTGACGCCCAACCTGCCCAACATGTTCGAACACGAAGGCGACTTCAAGTACAAACAGATCCCCATCTCTGATCACTGGAGCCAGAACCTCTCTCAGTTTTTCCCCGAGGCCATTTCATTCATTGGTGAGTAAAGGTGGAGAGAGCTCTGCTCATGTCTCTGTGTGTGTGTGTGTGTTTGGTAACAGAAGGGTAGCCATTATTTTGATCATTGATTAATCTAAGGCAAGGGTGTAACTGGTTTGAGAAGTGGGGGGGCACAATAAAGCGGGAGGTCTGGGGGCCTTCCAGAAATGCGTTTTTACATACATTTAGGTACTATGGTAACTAAAACAATATCTGTCAAATAATTAAGTTGGTAAATTCTGGCAGAAAAGTGCTAAATGTGCTTCTCCTCTGTGGCACATTATGGAGTATGTCAGATGAAAATCCACAGCTCAATTCATATTCTTAAACAGAGTCTGACAGCTGGCCGAACAGTACTGCAGCAAGCATGATATATATGGTTTAAAATGTGGGGGGCACAAACAGGATTTTGAAAAGAGGGGACAGGTCCCCATACCCTCCATCCTCAGTGGAAATTACACCTCAGATCCATGGTCACATCTTCAAATTGCTTGATTTGTCCAACCAACAGTCCAACACCAAAACTACCACACAACAGAATAAAGCTGGAACCATCAAACATCTGGTGTTTTTGCTTGACAAACTATTAAATGATCATCCAAAGAAATGGCAGTTACTTTTCTGTCCAACAACTAATCGTGCCAAAATATAGTGAAAAACGCTCTTTAAAATTGCTTGTTTTGTCCAATTAAAAGTCCAAAATCAAGACAAATTCAATTTACTATCATAAAAGGAAGAAAAACAGCAAATATTCACATTTGAGAAATTGAAACCAGTAAAAAAAATGTATATAGAGTTTATTTCTGAGTTTTTAACACTAAAAATACACAAACACGGACATAAAAGATACAGAGCAGAGAGAAAAAAAAGAAAAAGACAACAACAAAACAAAAAATGAAAATTATAAGATTTACAAAAACACACTACCAGCCAGAGAAAAAACAGTACAATTATACACCAGTTCATAATGTGTCTACAGGAAGGCTAAGGCAGAGAAATGGCATCTATGGGGTGAAGACCATGAGTGTTCAGGAGAGGTCCAACAAAGACCTAGTGTCCTGGTAAATTGAAGCACAGTGTACAAGGTAGTCCGATGTGATGCGTTTTAAAACCAGTGAAATTTTTGCTTAAAAAAAAAAGACTTAAATGATCAGCCAATCATTCGATCACACCAGAGCTAGGGGTTGGAATCACCAGAGGCCCCTCAATACGATGTTATCACGATACTTACATCACAATACAATGTTATTGCGATTTGCGAACATTTTGCAATAGAGTGCTGCGATAACTTTTTTCAACTGTAAATTATGTCATCAAATGAAAACTGTGTCTGAAGTTTTCAGTCTGTTCATCTCACAGCAGCCATTTTTATAGCAGCAGAATGTATCTAGTGAACTGAAAAGCAATTAATTTTATTATTCTAGTAGGTTAGCAAAGGTTTAATTTGAATTTACAACACTAAAGATCTGTATAATTTAAAAAAAGATATTTGGCGTTCGTGTATTGATTTAATATTGCCACGTAAAATATCGCGATACTATGCTGTATAGATTTTTTTCCCCCCTCAACACTATTCACAACACTTCAGTGTTGTTATGTTAAGCTTATCCCCCATTATTCTCTTTGCCTTCATTTTGTCCTAGATTATAACCATATATTTTGTTTAAAACATCTATTTTTCTGACATGTAATAGGCTTTATGGAAGTGGTTTTTAAATGTTGCTTTGGTGATTTCGACCGTCAGCTGCCTGTGTTTTACTATTCCTGGTTAAATATGAATTCAGTATCACAGAATATAAAGCAAAGTCTTTAATAAAACATGAAAATAGATTCTTTGAGAATGGGGTCATACTGAAGCCACAAGAATTTTAAGCCCCCGTTTTCAGTATTTCCCGTCATTCCCATCATTCCCTCTGACTTAATTCCCAGAGAATGAGTAAATTCCCTCTGATGAGTCAATGAGACCCAGAGTCTTTGTGTTTGTCCCAGGCTGTCCAGAGCCCCCTGACATTTTTCTTTCTTTTTTAAGACTAATGTCTCTGCTTAGGTGGGAGGAAGTGTGACATATGCCAGAGCCAGAGGTCGTGGCAGATTTGGGTCATGCTGATGTTAAATGTTGCTGTCTGTCTGGCTGTAATATGCAGGGATTACATCAGTCCTTTTTAGAAACAGCAGGGTAATTATGGGTGAAGGAGAGAAGCTCAGGCTGTAAAGGAGACCCAGATGTGACCTTACAATGTTCTGTTGTAAACTGCGGATTCCTAAAATATCTGGAATCATTGTGTGTGAACGTGTGAAGACGGAGGAATTTGATGTTTTTATGCATTTTAACAGGCTGATAAATGGGCAATTCTCTCATAATGCTGCACAATCTGAAGATCAGTTCAGAGCAGATTAACCGCCGGTTACGTATTTGACTGCTGAGCCTCGTATAGTTGTGGAAAGTGAGCACACATCACATATAAATTTAATTTGGCATCCGCTTGGCAGCCTGAGCTCGTGAGCCAACTGACCCCAATCCTACAACAAGAGATGCAGGCGGAGAGAGTGAGGAGAGGCAGAGAGAGATAAAGGAGAGGATGAAAGAGAGAGCGAGGAGGAAGAAAGGAAAGAAGCACTTAACTCTCTCGCTCTGATGGCCTGTAGTGATGCAAGTGCAAGGGCTCGAAACTGATAGAAGGTGGATGGATGTAGCCTGTTAATAATGCAAGATGTTTTTTCTTAATTCAGGTTTTTGTGCAGACCGAGAGCTAGAAAGCAGAATGAAACGTGGCTTTCCTGCTGTCATTGAGAAAGGTCATTCTGGATTAGAAAATACAATATTACGATATGTTTAAAAAGAAAAATCTAATTGTCAGCTCTCATGTTATGACGTGGAGTATGTCTGTGTTATACTGGGTGGCTGACTTTTAATGGAGTTGTATTGTATTGATATAATGTGATCTATAAATTTCTCTTGCTCTGCACAAGTGATTCTGATCTAGTTTTAATTAAATACTGATAGTTTGTTTGGATAATAGATTTTTGTTTTACACTTTAAGTCCTGATAACATGTTTTCAAGCTTTAATCATTTTTCATGTCTAAATAAGCAACAAACCAAATTTAAAGTTAGGAAAATTTGTTAAGTTTCACACTCAAAAACCCACAAATCTGACCGAAGAGTGTTCTGGCATCTTTTTTTTTTTCCAACTTAGCACCGCCAACGTCAAACCAGGGAGAAAAGCACAGAGTAAAAAGATGAAATGCAGAAATATGTCGTGTGAAACCAAAACTGTCCCAACTTTGGCAGAAAACTGCGAGTTCATGTAGGATTCACTCGTAGTAACAAGCTTATTTAGAAAAAGAAAAAGTTTTCAGAGCCTTGAAACAGAAGTTTGACAAATTTGTTATGTGATTGATATTGATATTCTGTAAATGCTGTTTATTGTTTATTAGGATCCATTTTAGTTGTTACCTTAGCAACAACTGCTCTTCCTTGGGCCCATATTGTAATATACAGTATGATTAATCCTCACACTGTGTACTGTAAATAAATCAGCTGCAATATCACCGTTAGTATGAATACATCTCCATTCATAATCACGTCCACACAGCAGATTAATAAAATGGACAAGAAGAATTACTTTGCTTATTTATATCGTGGGCCTCTTAAAAAACTACCTCTTTAGTTTGGCAGTTTTTGGGTATTGAAACATTGATGAGAAATATTCGTTATATTCGTCATATCTCTGAGTCTGTCACCGGTGGATGTCTTGTCTGAGAATAACTAATAATTATTGTTGAAGCGTATGAAATTTGTTGGATTAACATTTCTGTTTGGGATTTTTGGGGAAAAAAACGGAGCATTCAAATACTGATTTGGACATTGATTACCATAGCAACAAGCACAGCTCGAAGCATTTGGGTCAGCTCTACTCTTAAGTTGTTTCTTAAAACCTTCTGGTCCAGATTCTTGAAATTTTAAGTATGGCAGATGGTCCTGTACATAACGATTGTAAAACAATGCCGGTTTCAACACATTGTGCAGATCTACTTGAAATGATGATTAAATCTACTACGTTTACACGCACAAAACATTCTGGTTTTTGCCCTCGTTCCAAAAAGAAGACAATATGTCTATTAATAAAAAAATAAGTATTCCATTAATATTCTTGTTTACATGCAGTCCCAATATTCAGATTAATGTGTCCTAACATGTCGTTTATCTCATGATCAAAGTATGGAAAGGTGGAATGGTTGGGGCAACTTGTGCTGTTTCGCTTCTTTGCATCAAAATAGGATTTTTACAGTTTTCAGCCAGTGGTGGACTTTTTCTACCATAAAAATGCAGCCTTGCTCTTTCATTCCTTCACCCAAACCTTCTTGAAAAGGTCGTTGTTGCGAAATTTGGGCATATCCAAAAATCTGTTGATATCCAAGTCTTTCATAATGTTTCAAAGAAGGCGTGTTTCTCCTTCTCATCAGAGATGTAGGCGTTTCTTTTGGGCATGCATCTTTACTCCACAGCCTCGCAAACTGTTGGCTAGTTGGTTTGTGTACAGCGTATCCATGACAACACATGTAAACAGGCAAGAGGCCCTGTGTTACGAACTGTGTTTAAAACCCCAACTGAGACGTATATTATGAATGTGCTGTATACATGTCCAAATAATGTCATTAAAACCTGATTAATACTGGTATATCTCATGTCTTAATGTTAAAAAATGCTAATTCAGAATATTTAAATGGATTATGTTGTTTACATGACCTGTATCAAATTCAGAATATTGTCATATTTGGAGTAACAGTGTAACATTAATGTGCATGTAAATGTAGTCATTGATAATTGGAAGGTTATTGTGTGTGACTGAAACAGGTTTTATCGATAACCTAATACTCTCATGCTTTCCTCTTCTCATCTTTCCCCCTCCTCTCTTCTTTCACTCCACTCATCTTTTTTTCCTCCTCCGTCCCTCCCTCTCCTCCACAGACGAGGCACGCTCAAAAAAGTGCGGCATCCTGGTGCACTGTCTGGCCGGGATCAGCCGCTCGGTGACCGTCACGGTGGCCTACCTGATGCAGAAGCTCAACCTGTCGCTCAACGACGCGTACGACTTCGTCAAGCGGAAAAAGTCGAACATTTCTCCAAACTTCAACTTCATGGGCCAGCTCCTGGACTTTGAGCGGACGCTGGGCCTCAACAGCCCCTGCGACAACCACTCGACCTCCCCGCCGCACGACCAGCTCTTCTTCACCACCCCGACCAATCACAATGTGTTTCAACTGGACACGCTGGAGTCCACATGAAAGTTAGACAGGGGACTGTCCCTTTTTTGGGGGGTTAAAGGTGGTGTTGTTACCATGGTAACAAACGGCTGCAGCGGAGGGAAGCAGCCAGTTTTAATGAATGTTTTAGCCTCCTGAGGCTCGTTGTCTGAGAGCCTGGCCACGGAGCAGCGTCTGAGGGGCAGGGGAGGTCACAGATGCCACGTTAAAAAGGGGACGGGGTGTTTTTTTAACCCAGAGGGGGAACTGACAGATATGTTTACGATCGCGTCCTCCTCAGGAGTTGATTGAAATGGAGGGAGGAAGAGCCCCGATCAACTTGTCTTGTACAACGAGGAACCGAGGGGACTTAACTGACTGAGAAACTGAGCGAAGGACGCAGCAGGACAGACAGCTTCATACAAAGATAGGAAAAATCTACAGCGCTCGACTTATGAGACAACAACATCCTCTCTGTCTTTCTGTCTCGGCCCTCGAGCCGAGCTGACTGGTGCCAAGTGGAGAATCTGGGATTTACTTGTAGGAAATCTCGCTCTACTGAATGTAGAGTTTTACAAACCAAGGAATTAATACACACACATGCGCACACACACGTAAAACAAAGTATGTATGTTTGTACTGTATGTACTGTATGTATGTTAACGTACATAGCAGAAAATGTATGGGCAGTCCTTAACAAATTCAGTATGTCTATATGCATTTTTGTATATTTTTGTGTACATTTACGCACAAATCTATACCTTATATAAATATATACGCATAGAAATCTTATCTATCCAATCCAACAATGGCTTAAGAGATTGTAAAACTAAAGAAGGGGAATGGGTGTGGCGACGCCAACAAAGAGGAACGTTGTTGTGATAGTTGTCTTTTTTTTTTTTTTTTTAAGTTTCGTTTTCCTTTTAGGTTTGTAATGACCTAATGCAGTTTGCACAGTGGTGTAGCCATTGACTTGTTGGCACTTGGAGCCGGTGCTGGAAGCAGGCAGATAAAGAGACATTCAGAGAAGAGGAGCAGAGAGGAGAGGCCAGTCCCAGGCTGCGACGAGTCCCGACAGCTGCACAGTGGAGTGGGGAGGGAGCAGGAACGGCCCCCCGATCAGAGGACGTGGTTCAGGGGTTAGAGGGTTGGGTTAGGGGTTAAGTCGAGCAGCGTGGTAGGACGTGGGCATGGGGGTTGGGTATGGGTGAAGCCACTACAGTGGAGTTGACATTTGGCCAACTGTTTTCAAGTTCCCAGTTCCTACTTCCTTCCCCGTATGACTGTTCATCCAGTTGCCTTACAAGAAGTACCAGTTGTTTCCACCAGCTGTTTTGATTAGTTGTTTCATTTCAGTTAGAAACTAAACTACTGAACTTCCTCCATTATTTCATCACAGCATATTGTCTGACCAGTATGTTTTGCCAAACTGGTTCCTCACAGCTCTGACTTTTGTACTTTGAGGCTTGAATGAGAGGTTGTTTGAGGATGCTAAGGCAACATTTCTGAGCAACTTTTTGGGCAGCTTATCTTAGCAACCTTGGGCAAGGAAGTGCCTCAACACTTGTATTACCTTACTTCTTTTTGCCTAAGATGAAGTTGTTCAATTTGTTGTCCTATCTTAGGTCCCTTTTAGGATCCGGGTACAAATTTGCCAAAAAATGGACTCTATGTCAAGGGACTGTGATATATCCCGGTCTCGGTGTTGGGGTTATGACGTTGTGGATTGGGACTGGCCTCAGCTACAGACTGCACTTAGCTACTTCAATAGCTTCACGTCCCTTCACTGCATCGGGGAAAACAGGAGGAAGGTCTTTCTGCAGAGGGATCACCCATTTCGTCAAAGAAAAGTTTGTCTGAGTTGATTCACCCTTAAGCCTTGGGTCTATGAAAGATATATTAAACACAAATTGATATAAATATATATATTATAGAGCTAATAGTAAACAAATCTATATTATTTTGTATACCTGAGCATGCTGTGGTACTGTATGCTCTCTAACAGTAGACGTAACCACGGGTTGGATGTTGCTTTACAAGGTGGGAAGATGAACGATGAGGACCGTTTTTTTAACTGCTGTTGCTGCTGGACACAGCGGTACACAGCGTGTGGTTAAAGAGATTTCTGAGATCCTGTCCACATCAGAAGCACCTTAACAAGAGAGAGTCCAAAAACGTTGCTGCTGCAGGAGTCGTCCTTTTAATGTGGGTTTCCTTGTATGAGTGGAGCAGCAACAGCAGCACTTAGACTTATAGCCATGTCTGTAGGAACACTGGGCGTCATGCAAGAACATTGTCATGTTCCTGCTCTAGATCTCTTTTACAAAGTGTTAAAAGTCGGATTCAGCTTGTAACCGCACAAACATGTCATAAATACTTAGTTTTAACCTGATTAGCACCCCTCAGTCTTGGAATCCTTCGACTATCAGTCTTCTTGGGTGAAAATTTCGGGGGTTCCAGTGTAGCCAGTGGATATCTGGGCCAAGACTTCCTCTTCTGTGCACTGGTCCTTGTTTACAGTCCAGTTGACATTCTCAAAACCCAAAAGCTAACGGTCTGATGATGATTTATAAACAGATATCTGTGTATGACAGAAGTGAAGTTTTAAAAAAGTGAATAAAAAGCTAATATGTCATCAGACGGTAGCTGATGGATTCCAAGATTGCATTTCGGCCAATGCGTCCTGACTCTTGCTCTACATACGGACTGTTTACCACCATGTAACCAAAGACCGCTCGAACATGACTGGTCAATATTATTCAGACTACAAACAGAAACCAGAACACTTCGGATACCAAAATATTGACCCATTGCCAACAGATAAATAAAATTGCTTTATGAGGCTACCTACTCGGCTCCATTTGTGGGTAAGATTCATTCCTAAAAAAGCTGAACGAATCAGCAGACGTAACATTTAACAGTAGCAGAAAAACAAAGACAGTAAAATAGTCTATTACTACAGCAGTGTACGATGTCATTGCAGAGCCCTATCATGACAGATAATCAGTTTGATATGAAATCAGTCCAAAAGACAGCTTGACAATAGACTCACAGTGATCTTTAGTTTTATTGGCATTGTTTCGACCAACTACATGATGTCCCCTGGCTTGTTGGTCTGAGGAAGACCTGTAGTTGGTTAAAACATTGCTATTACAACTAAAAAGAGCACGTGACAAGTTCTCTTAAATCACTCGCACGCAATGCTTAAGAACGAATTTGTTCATATGAGTGGTTCTTGCATGAAGCCCATCGTTCATAGAGGTTTTGCAGAGCGGTGATGTGGACGGGGTTCAAACAGAAACACAGAACTGGGTTTCAGAGGGGACAGCAGTTGAATCTGAACAGGGTTGGTTTTAGCTGGCCTTATATAATCTTTCTAACTTGTTTCTAATGCTGACTGTTCAATACTTTGTATCTCACTTTAGAAAAACATTGTGTAAAAAGAAAAAAATGAACCTTTTGTTTATCTGTTATTTGAATCAGAACATGGTAATAATAGACAGCGAGCTGTCTTTTTACCGTTAACGGGTCACACAAGGTCCTCTTTGTTACTCTGCAATATATCAAAACACCTTTTTTGCAGTATTTTGTAGATCCAAGACCTCAAAATTTTTAAAATCTCTCTTCTTTTGTACTATATCTATTCTATTATAATTATACAAGATTCAGCTCGATATGGCTTGTGGACTGAAGTAACATTTCACCTGGGGTGTCCAAAATGTTGGGCCGACGTGCCCATTACCAACCTGAAAGAGGCCCTCACGAACACACACAGACACACACATACACACACTCACACACACACTGCTTCGCACAGCCAGAGCTGCTGTGGTTCAGCATGCCAGTTATGTTTCACAATAGAGGATTACACCACCCGGCTTAGATAATTACAAGGTCTTTTTCCGTCTTGTTTTGATATAATGTGCTCTATGCTATTCCTGTGGCCTTTCAATATGAATATATATCTAAGTATATATATGTTATGAATTTATATGCAAAAGTTCCTCTCCTATTATAGCATCAGAGATGAAAATAATACTACCATGCTTGAATGGCCTTCCCTCGTCTGTAGTCATATCCCACTTACAATAAGAAAAACGACTTGATCACTTGCACCCTAGGATTGAAATATATTTCAGTACGGAGCTTTTCTATTTAAAAAGAATATGGTTGATTTCAAGCTGCTTTCTTGTGTTTTTTTGTGTCTTTGTAACAATGAAAGAGAAATCGAGTCTTTTTCTCTGTTTGTAAATTTGCCAGATCACGGGAACGGCCGTTTCTGTGTCCTTAAACTTGTAGCTACATCTCGGTAAGAATGTGCTCGGGAGGGGAAGACGCGAGTGAACGAGGGCAGAGAGGTGGCGGCGCTAAAATACAAAGTGAAAGAAAAAGTGAATGATTTTAAAAATGTTACCTCAGTGAGGAATTTTTCAGGGATTTTTTTGACAATGCATCTTGCATCGTGTTACAGCTTCAAACACACGTTGAATAGCTGTTTTGTATTGTGCTGTAAACAGTTTTTAAAAAAGATGCAATCTGTCTGTGTATAAAAAACAAGGGGCATGTTAACCGGGGCAGTTTCACCTTTCTGTCTACTGAAGGAAATACGATTGACCCTATGTATTGTACAGTATATGGAAACAACACAAGACTTGTTTATACCGCAAATAAATATTGAAATATTTTTTTCTTTAACACCTGTTTCCTTTTTATTCTTTACCACAAAATTACAAAAAACAACAGTGTTTGTTGGACTTTTTTGGGTTGATTGACTGATTTCACAGGTTGTATCAGCAGGCAATGGTTTCCTGCCTGAGGGCCGGGAAAAGCAGAAAAACTACTACACAAAATTATGTTTAAAATCATAAATATAAACCACTGCACACTTGATGTGATTTTATTGTTTGCTCTTAATAAAATCACAGTAATTCAGTGTGCGGTGGTTTATGTTTATGATTTTATCTCTGATGTTCCTGCGGCCGACCAGCAGGCTGTGCAGAGGGAGTCCTGTTTACAAATTATGTTTATTTAGAGTTTCCTTTAATATAAGGCTGTTTGAAATGTTTTTCAGTATTATAAACACAATAACTTCTCCTATGAAGACACTTTTAGTATTACTGTCTCCACCAGGCGCAAGAGTTTGGTTGTGTGTGTATCGATACGCAGCTGTTCTCGCAAACTACTGGACCAATTGGCCTATTTGTGTGCACATGTATGACTGTACGCTCAAGGAACCCATGTGGTTGCTGTGATTTACAACTGTTGAAACACCTGTTTTTCCGCTCCTCTTGTCCAACTGATATGACTGCAAGTCCTCAACAAAATCAGGTAGCAAAAGCACAGAGCGATAAGCGTTCTCGACTGTCAGCTCAGCTAAAAACATGCCTTGCCGTATATTGCAGACCACATTTTGACCTTCCTCTTGGCTCAAAAACCTCCATAGAAAAGCTGTTTTTGAACCAGAGCATCTGCACAGTAATTCCATACGTGATACGTTCTGATCAGCTAAAGTTAGGCACAACACCAGATAGAGAAAAAAATGTTTTTTTTAATCTTCACTGCCATGTTGACTGTAAGGAGCCAGGAGGGACAATTCCACTGGGCGCAGCTGTGCTACGTGTTTTATTTCACTCTGTCGGCCATATTGCAGCCAGAACGTGTTTGCCTGGCGGAGATCTGCGCTCTACTGAGTGCACATTTCTAGTTATTTTCTTATTAGTAGTTTTACTTCATTGTCATTATCTGTTTTGTGGACGAGCTTCCACTTATGGACCCACAGAAGGAGTTAAAGTTGTTGATAAAAGCAGTCGTAAACCCGACTGCATTACAGTGTTATAAATGTATGAATGCTAAATAGAGGGACTTCAAATGTCTGTGCTACATAACAACAAGACTTTATTTTTTGCTGACTTCCTCTCATCTTTTTCCACAATCACACACACACACACACACACACACACTCACACACACACACAGGGTTTGTCTTGTTACATCTTTGCTGTTTCTAAAGAAACTGGCAGCTACACAACCGATTGCTTAAACTGAAACTCTGCGACTTCCTTTTTCGTACTGAACTGTATGTGTTTTGTACGCAGTTCAGAAGAAGCATGTTGTTTGTGTTTACCACAAAAAAACTAAACTAGAAAAACAAAGCCCATCTCAAGAACTTTGATCACAATCTAACCATTTTCAAAGTGTAAATTACCACATATATGCATTTAAGTCCATTATTAAAGGAATATTTAAGACATTTTGGGAAATATGCTTACAGGAATTTGCTTTCTAGTTACCACTCTGGTATCAATCTTTTCATCTAGCTCTTTGCTAAGAGGCAAAAATACATCTGTCTATACATTAACACACACTTTTGGGTGTATATCTCTGTATGTGCATATTCTTTTTACACTTTGTAATGTGAACTTTTGCACATTCCTTGTACGATTTTGTACATTTATGCACTTAACTTTTACTTAAAAACTACACTGCTCTTTCGTTTTAATTCAGATACACTGAACATAGTTTTTGTGGTGTTTTTTCATATTTTTCCTCTTGATGTTTCTTGATTTTTGCGACATTTGCTTTCATTTCAGATTTTCATTTTCTCTCAAGATGCGTATGTTATGCACCAATACACCAAAGCAAATTCCTTTTATGTGAGAACCATATAGCAATAAACCAGACTCTGAATGAGCATATTTCCCAAACTTTCGAACCATTATTTTAAGTAAATAATTGTTTTTATGGTGGTATATACCAGCATAGTTTCTAAGTCTATATACTGGCGGTAGAGTTCCAGCTGTGTTGCAGAGAAACAAGGGAAAACAATTCTCTTTTCTCCGAGCTTCATCCTGTGTGTCCATTAACTGTGCTCCCACATAAACCAAACTGCCTTTCCTATCTCCTCAATTAGGGGGTAACAGTGGCACATGTGCACATGAAAGCTAACAGTGAGGGAGAGAGAAGCAGCAAAGTGAGGAAGCGAGAAGGAGGGTTGGTGGGAATAAAAAAGAGCATCTTAAAGACAGCGCTGCGAGCTGAGCCGAGCCGGCTATAAATATCTCCTCCAGTGTTGCCCTCGCTTCTCTTCCCTCCTTCTACAACGGCTCTTCTTTCATGTTTGCTGTGACTTCCTGCGCCGAGTGAGCCATTCACCTCATGGTAATTCAGACAGGATATTACAGTGACAACGGAGGTGAAATAACGGAAATGAAGGCCCCACCCTGTTTGAAGAAATAGGGGACAGGATGATCGACACCACCGACTGATTACTTTTTGGTCTCCTGGCAACGTGATGAGAGGGTCTCCCACATGCCCATCATCATCATCATCATCATCATCATCATGAGAGTACATGTAACAGGAAATGTTTCCCGCTCTAATTTAGAGTAATTAGACCTGAGGGTTTATCATGAATGGAGATAGTTAGAGGAATTAATCAGCAGCTCTGTGACATTTCCGCTGTTGTCTTTACGACTGAAGCACTTCAGTGGGCTTCAAGAGCTGAAAACATGGTTCACACTGCTCGGTATAATGAAGATGCTTCACCCTGGTGAAGAAAGGTGCATGTTGATAGAAAATTTTGAATCCATCATGTTCTGTAAAGTCACAGCACCAGCTTGATTCAGTTCAGTTCTAGTGCCCTCAGAATTTTTTCACAGGGGTGGCCAGATGGAGCCACTGAAAATCTTGGGGTGGCAGATCAAAACCAAAAGCCCTAACTGAATATAGGGAAGCAAGTTGAAAACTATGTCAATTTGAGAGTTAAGAATCGCATACTGATATACTTTGGGTTATTATTTTCACTGTAAATAAGCCCTCTGAAGTTTAGGGGAGAGCCCATTTTCATTCAGATATCTCGAGGTGAGAGTTCAAGGGACCTATTTTGAAATGGTTGCCTTATGTCCTTTTTTTTGGTCCATTGTGAGTCCCACTCCTATGTTTTTGTTATGGAGTGTGTAGGATTTAGTAGTGTCCAGCGATGAGCATTGAAGTTGCAACCAGCTGAAACGTCTCCCATGTGCCGAGCATTAACTCCAGGTTAGGATTCCCTCAGTGTTCATTGTTCAGGAGGTTTTTACCAGGAGCTGAATTATCCACAGAGATCAACATACTTGTTGATTTAAACAGGTAGTTTCACGTTATAAATCAGTGTTTCTCAAGTGGTGTTCGGTTTGTCGCAGATGGGTTACTAACCTCGCACCTGCTAATGTGTGCTCACCTTATTTGTCTGATAACTTAAGACCCAGACTTTCAGGAGGTTTTTCCCGGGAGACGAATTATCTATAGAGGTCTCTTCAAACAAATGGACCCTGTGATTTAAACAAGTAAAAGCAATAGATAAAGCAGTATTGTATCAAAAATGAGTGTTTTTCTGATACAGTTTGGTTCATTGCAGAGGGGCTGCCAACTAAGGTGGTCGACGCGAAAACATGAATGTCCCTATCTGGAGTCAGTGTTTAGTATGTCTGTTCTGGGCTACTGTAGAAACACCGCAGTGCAACATGCCAGACACTTTATAGCCCCCTAAATCCTACACACTGGATCGTTAAGCAAAAATATGGCCTCGGGTCTCAGGGTCAGGTTCAAGTCTTAAATCTGTCAGTTTTAGGCCCCTGCAGAACCAACACTTCTCTCCCATACCACCAAATTGTTCCATATCCTGTTAGTAAGAACATTAGTTCACTTAACAGCCCTATTGTTTAATAAGTACACAAATATTTTAAACAAATGATTAACCCTGCTGCTGATGATAATGCATTGCACAAGTGAGTTGAAGTTACCTCAGAGAAGGAAGTTGGGCCAAAGTGTTTGTAAATATTAATAAACAAATAAAACAAGTTGGCAGCAGAAAAAAAGCAATCTTCTCTATATCAGTCAACGGTGACACCAATTCTAAAAAGCTGTTTGCACACTGTACAACCAGAGCTGTAAAACCCGATTATACAACTAACATTGCATCAACCAAACTGTTCAGGAGTGTTGAAACGATCCGAGGGTGAACGAAGGGTCACAGGAGAAAGATATCTGATCTCAACACTTCCTCCTCTAGAGAAACAGCAGGTACTAACCGCAGCCCTGGACATACTGTGTTGTTGAAGAAACTGTGTGTCTATATATGTGTGTGTGTGTGTCAGCTACCATTTTCGCAATCTTGAAAATATTAAATAGCTGTATGTTAGTGCCGTCATTTCTGAACGCAGACTTATTTCAGTAATGGTCCTGCCTCCATCTTCTTTAAATGAGATTCTCTTCGTGCTCTCCGTCTGATTGACAGAACTGAAACTCGTAAATTACATCTGCCACAGTCCTGACACTGACAAACAGAGGAGCTCGGGTCTGGCTACTTTCACAAAAGCTCCACTGTTGCTGGCTCCTTTAATGGGCTCAAATAATTACAGTAAATAACTGCTATAGCTGCTGCTGCTGCTGCAGTACTTAGGCGAGCACTGTCCTCCCACTGTGAGTGGTACTGTACTCTCATGTACTGTACTTTCAGCTCTCCTTCACAGTTATATAAAGAACCAGTGCAGCACTCTCTCCAGCAACGCACCACTTCAAGAGCATAATGAGAGGGGAGCTGGGAGGGAGCGGAAGTGGAGGGAGGGAGGATGAGAGGAGTGAGGGAGAGATGTTTCATCATGTTGAGGCTTGCATACCTGTAAAATGGAAACTAAAAGGAAAGGAAAAGCAGAGAGGGCTGGGCGAGTGTTTCACCTACAGCACAATACCTATTACTCACTCCTTAAAGGGGACTATTTCCTTATTTCTGAGTCATATATATAATGTAAGAAGGTTGGATGCTCATAATAAATGTGGCCAAAGTTTAAAAAAGATGAGGTAAACATATGTAAACGTAATCCCTGTGAGCATAAACCTCAGGCTTTAGACTGCTCTGAATACTGTTTCCAACATTTCCTTTATACTTTAAAGACAAACTGATGTCAGCTCGTGATGGATTTCTGTATAGGGTCATCTGCTACAGGCATGTTACTGTACAGTGCTTAGAACAGCTACATGAAGCTACCTGCTAACGTCAGGGAAACCTGTAATCTTGGTTGTCGATGTTGTTAATTTCTCCCTGATTTCAGATCATATTCCCGCTGGAACATGTCTGGTTGCAGAGATTTTGGTTTAGAAGCTATTATTGGTGATTTCTCATGATAAAAAGTGTGGCCATACTTCGTAACATTCATCCCTGGCTGCAGTGCTGGTGCAGAGATGCCAAGAGTGCACATATGAAGACTCAGAAAAGCTAACCAGTCAGAGCAGACTGAGCTTTCTCAGGAGGAGGACGTAAAGAAACAGCCACTGAACAGAGACTGAATACAGATGTTCCAAGATGATTAAAATAATGTTTTTTAAACATTAAAGCATTTAAAATAGGGATGAGCGAGTGCACCATTATCTGTGTCTGTTCAACCAGCTGTATCCATATCTAACATGCTCTCATCCTACGTCGTCCACACATTACACACTGTCCTTCTGCATCTGCTGTTTACGTTCCATGATTCCACTACCAACACCAGAATGGTAACAAAAGCACATAGTTAGGTTAAGAAAAAACATCTTAGTTTGGCATTTGGGAGGCGAACACCTGGTTCTCAGGTGAAAGTGCAGGGTTTGTTGGACTCATTCACCATACCCTCCCACCCTATATCTACTTTCCAGCTCCTTATATTACGTCATTACTGGCAGTGTTTCAACCTGACGCTGTCTAGCGGCCGATCATACGACTGTGCAGGTGCCGTCCTGGCCATGTTACATACTGACGCCACCCAGCTGCGAATCATACTGCTGCGAAACCTTGGCTTTTGGCATCACGTGTCGCCAAAATCACTGACAAAGCAATGACTTTGGGAACGGGTTGCCATATCTGTAATAGGAATGGGTGGGTTTGAAAGCGGAAGAGGGAGGGGCTTGATCGGATACATGTGTAACCTGCAAATGAGTATAATAGGCCCCCTTTAAATCCATCCAGCATACTGTGATCACTATTGTCTTCACATCTTCATCACTAGTTTGCCTTCTGAATGTCGCTGTGTGTTTGTTAGATAGTGGTATTTTGTGAAAATCGCCAACCTAAGTCATTGATTGGTACATTACGGCTGTTCAAATTAGTTTGTTTGTTGTTTTTATTTAAATTAATATTATGTTAATGTTTCTGCTCAGTGAAACTACCCCCACACCAGGAAAAGGATGTGATGTCACAGCTATGATGTGGGCAAAAAATAAATATTGACCAAAGTGATCACAAACTGTGAACGGTGTATGAGAGCCTCGCCACAGTTTGTGGTCTAGTGGTGTGACAATGTACTGAAAATATCACATCCAAGCTGTCATAGATGAGTGTGTGTCAGTTTCTTAAATTCAAAGCGGGGCTTGCATGTTCATCAAAGTGTGTTTACAATATTGAAATATTAGATCTAAGTTAGTACTTTTAGAGGAACTTGACACAGTAAATAATACAGTGAGGAAGCTATAGGAGCACTGGATCACACGTTATCTTCATGAAAGCAAAAGTAATTTTTTAAAATTCAGTTTAGACTTGAGACCGAGACAAACTTTACAGAATATAGTATATAGGTTTTCACTCTGAAACATTACAGCCACACATGACAGACCATAAAGGGGGAAAGCAGTGGGGGAAACTTGTTTGACAAGAGCAGCTGGGTAATACACACTTCGTCAGCCCACCTGTGTTAGCTGGTAAACTTCCTGCCAGCTCATTAAACACACACACCTGAACGAACTTTGAACTCATCAAATCACTGACATCACCTCAAACACAGTGACTGCTGCCATAAAAGAGAAAGTCACAGTGAATCTTTTTTAAATAGATAATGAAAGAGTTTTGCTCACAGATCTTTAACCCACCACCCAACAAAACGAATGGAGACGTGGCAGTGTGGAAATAAATCCTCGCCTGAGTCATGTGGAGCAGATTTATTGAGGCCAAATATGGTTAAACACTTGCTGCGGGCCACAGCAAAAGATTGTTATAGACTATGATCTCACACACTATATTTGTGTGCGTGTGTATGTGAGTGCGCGTGCGTCTGAAGCTTGTATATATGCGCATGAGCAGCCACATGTGCCTATGTGAATGTTTGACTTTGACCCTGTTCTCTGTGAGCAAACATATGCAGTGCGTTCTTATCTCTTTGCCCCCCCTGTGACATTACCTTAGAGGCCCCTGTGTATTTATTTAATTCTTATAACGTCTGCGGAGTTTCTCATTGGTTTTGTGATCAAAATTATTCAGCTACTCCTGCTGTTATTCATGGCATTATTTGATGATCACAATCACATACAGTAGATACAGTCGGTCTTTATGTGAACACCCACAAACGTCACTTCTTTTTACACCGGGGGGAGGGAGCATTCACTAAGAGCTGCTGTGTGGCTTTCTGCATGTCAAATAAACTCAAAAATCCAAAATTAAAGGGTATTTTTTTAAGGTGTTTTCTAAGTGACTAATGACAACAGCATTTTTTGACATTGGCTCAGTATTGAGCGAGAGCAGTGACCAGGCTGCAATGTAAACACTCAGGGCATGTTTGCATCATCAATTTACGTCAACTAAAGGTGTTGTTTTTGCCAGTGACACCCTCTGATTGTTATTGTAAGTGTTTGGCAATATTATTAAAGGAACCATACAGAGACAGATCTTTTTGGTAAACAGTAAGATCCCTTTTGCTTAACCTGAAACAGCCCCAAAGCGCTATCACCAAACGTACCAGACTCCCTTTCAATAAACACTAATTTTATCATCATTGAACACACTTCATTTAAAGTCAGCAGAAACAAAATCAAACTCACAAATATCATCTTGGTTCATATTTCCACTGTTCTAACAATCGCCAACTCTGTTTTGGTTGAAGTAAACCCTTAATTCACCCAGTTAAGTGTGAAAATATGCTGGCTCTTTACACGCTAAAATTCTGTTTATTTGAATGGAGTCTGGTGGGGTTAGTGATGGCCATTTCAGGGCTGTTTCTGGTTAAACTAAAAGGATCTTACTCATCATCCAAACAGATTTTTTAGTAGTTGTTTTTGTGGATGTATTTATTTTTTTAATGTTTGCTTAGCAATTTTTCATTTTAGTAATTTATTTAACACTTGTGGAGGCGTGTCACTTTCAAAATGGCCTCTCATTGTAATCAATTGTTGTCACCCACCTGTGCTCACTCATTAATCAAGACTGGGTGACACCCCCAATCAAGCTTCTCAAAATGTTTTGCTTGACTCCTGTCCACCATTTTGCACCCTGTTGAAGAACTTAGGGTCGAAACCAGTTGGTGTTTTAATGTAAGCAGCCATGTTTTCCAATGAAGGCTTTTTAGCTTAATTCAAATGCATTTGTTCCTGCTCCACATATGAGTGCCTGAGGTTCATTTTTTTTTTCCAGATTTTTTTAGTAACTGCTAAAAAAAAAGTTGTAAGCCTCCAAGGACCTGAAGTTCTTGAGGTCGCAAATCCCTGCGTGATAACGTTACAGCACTCCCATAAAACAGAGGTTTGGCACTGCTATACTTTGGGATGTTTACACCTGTTGTCACAGAGCAGGTCAGTGTTGTGCACATTCACACGTCACAAGAGCTAGCTCAAAGTTGACCTCACATTGAATAAAAGGATTAAGTTAACGTTCATAGTTCACAATTTGAATTTTCAACCAAGTTCACAGTACCAAAAAATGAACTAGTACACACTCATTTTGTGTTTTTAAGGGTTGAGTGTTCAGGATTTAGTGGCATCTAGATTTAAACCAACTGGAGCGTCTCCTCTGTGCCAAGTAGAACTACAGTGGTGGGATAATGTGAGTGTTCCTATCTAAAGCCAGTGTTTGGTTTGTCTGTTCTGGGCCACTGTAGAAACAACATGACTGCCTCCGTTGCTTTGGTATAATATGTATCTTTTTACTTTTTGACCTGACAAAGATCTGACTTGGATGGAAACGTTTACATGAATCAGTTTTATGGCTTGGAGTCAGTCTGCAGGTGTTTTTTTTAAATCCACACAATCACATATTTAATAACTTAAGGCTTTTTAGTTCGTTTGTTTTTTTGGTTAACAATTGAAATAACAACAAATACTGACTGGTTTGTTGTAGGTTTCCACTATCCAAACTGGTTTATCAAGCGTCTTTACCTCACAGAAACCTCTTTCAGATTCCAGCAGTGAAATGTGTGATTCAGTGTGAAGTCTGGCGCACAGAGTGATAAGGATGAAGTCATACCAAGTTCTTTCACTTCACCCTCTCTGTCTTTCTGTCTTCTTTTCCATTACACTGAATTTTCACCTCATTTAACTCCTCATTTCCTCTGCCTCTTATTATATCTTAATCTTCTTTCATTTTCGTTATCCTGGCTTCCTCTGTTTCTCTCATTTCATCTTAATATCCATTTCTCCACCCGTCCCTCCCCTCACCTTCACCTCTTCCCCCCTGGCTGGTGTAACATGACTCCAGACAGGTTAAAGTGTTCTCTAGACCAATAAACAGTGCACACATCCGCTCTGAGTTAAAGAGTAACCACAACAGGTGATTACCACACAACAGGCAGTCAGGCCACAGTCCAGATTGTAGAAACCATGACTGGGAAACATACATGAGTGCTTTGGGAGAGAGATCAGGATAATGGTCATATAGTAAAACTAATGGAACTTTGCTTGCTTTAGGAATGCTAAAATAATTATACTAAAAGTTTCTTTTTAGGACTGGAAAAAAACAGAAACGATAAATCCAATAGATCCAAAGGTAACCCCCAAATAAAGAAAAATACACAGTAATTTGGTGTTAAGTGGCGCATAAAGCAAAAAAAAAGTTTGACTCCTGGATATAAAAGTACCTGAATCTTCTGCATCGTTGAACCAATAAAGTAAGCACGCTACAGATTTCCATCACCTAAGCATCCAACTTCCACTTTAGCTCTCCACTAGCTTTAATATGGTTAAAATGATTTATTGGTGCGGCTCTTCAAGACTTTCAAAATGTTATTGAACCTAATGGATCAAATCCTGATATGTCA
This sequence comes from Cephalopholis sonnerati, assembly GCA_019142605.1. Classification (NCBI taxonomy): domain Eukaryota; kingdom Metazoa; phylum Chordata; class Actinopteri; order Perciformes; family Serranidae; genus Cephalopholis; species Cephalopholis sonnerati. The sequence goes on from JAGQAX010000002.1 coordinate 19,633,658, forward strand.
TTTTGCTGGGTTTGTGATGCCCAAAAAATGTATTCACTGATTTAAAGACATCTCCTTCACAATGTAATTCTTATGGAAAAAAGTGTTTGTGGGCCCATGCGATCATGTGATGTACCTGGAAGTTGTAATTCCACTGTTTGGCCGCTATATCAAATTGGCTTGAAAGCCCAGTGCTGTTCCTGGGGGCTTGATCAAAAGAATAGGACAAGCTTGATTTTTATGACACTGTGAAGTAGCGTGGCATCATAGGAGTTGTCGGCATTGCCAGTGAAAATATATCTGATGATGACAGAAACAATGATCATGAACGAGTTAATGTGTAAGTTTTATTTGCATCACGTTTAGTCACATAATGTCATTTCATTGTCATAAAATAGCCACAAGTAACGTAAACTACGTAACATTGACTTGCTAACTTACCATCAGATGAGTCGTCTGCACCTACAGCTACTGTAGCTAACGTTACGTGGTGAATTCAACCATGGAGTAGCCCAGCACTGTTATCTGTGGTCAAAACAATCATACTAAAAATAATTTTATGAGCATGTTGACTGTTGTTGTAACGTGTATCATACGTATTAGCTGGATGGCTAGCATGAGCTTGTCATAGTAGTAAGCTGGATCGATATTGAAAATCATATTAGGTTCATATTAGGTTTATTCATTCATTGTCCGTAACCGCTTATCCTTTCCCAGCTGACATTGGGCCAGAGGCGGGGTACACCCTGGATAGTTCGTCAGGACGATCACAGGGTGGATACTGGAGACAGACTTAATTAATCCAATAATGAACTCATTAATCAATGAATTAAAATGATGCTATGTGTGGCAGAAAGTTGCTATATTACTGTTACTGAGTATAATTGACATTGTCTGATTCCGTCCTTACTCTCTGACGTATCATCTGGTATTTCCTCCTGTGGCTCCCTAGATGTTAGAGCAACATTTGGGATGATATAAGTACACAACTCTGCAAAATCTAGTTGTTTTAAACATAATAATGCTTAAATGTTACATATTACACCTTAAAGCAGAGCCAAGAAAAAAAGTTTTGATTTAAAACTTTATTCATTTAAAATGTAGACTGGTCTCAAGCAGTTGAGACACATAAAAAAAATGTGTTTCCTCTGTGCCACATTTGTGTTTACAAAAAAAAAAAGGACTGAAATATATTGGTTTATGGCGATATTTTTATATTATATGTGAAATAAATTTAAAGTAAGAAGCATCCAGCCTCCTCAGCTATTTTGGACTTCACCCAAACACTGGCAAGGTCTTTGTGTTACTTTGTGAACCCACTTTTAAACGTCTATCACAGCATTTGTCAATTCACATGTAGGTTATTCACTAGAGTAGGAACAAGATATCTTCAGTCATTTTTCAGCCAACAGGTAATATGCACCCATAAAATAATCAGTGATCAGACATGCTCTCTACTCTGGCGTTCATGAATGATGAATGAAACGCTGTGCTGTGCTCCCAGGAGTCGGATTAGCACACCATTAGCACGTTGACTCCTTTAAATTGCCTTATCGTCTCGGGAGCACCTTACAGGCGTTAGACCACCTCGGCGCTCCTCTTTCACCCCTGGCTGCTCCTTTGAGACAAACGGTTAGATTAGAAATTATTACCGGATGTGAGACAGGCACCAGACACTCTGCATGAGGGTGATCTTTACCTCTGGAATAACGACTGTGTTTGTATGCTGCTCGAAAATCAAACCATTATGCTTCATCAGTGTTTTAAGATTGCTCAAAACAATAACTAATATGCATTTACTGTTACCACCACTGCAGGTGTCATCAATTAAACCACGACTGAAATCAGTGTAAATCTTGCAGCAACCTCCAGGGCTGAAAAATGAAGTCAACATGGAAGTGCCAAAAACTGCAGTTCCTCTAATGGCCACTTGAGACTGGCTCCCAAAGATTGAGTCAGACACTCATGTTAAAATAAGTCGTCAAGTTGTCACATATTACAGCTTTGTCAGTGGACATATTACGTGCTAGGGATCCTCCTGCGTCTGCTGTTGACGTTCCAAGACGCTGCAACCAATGCTGGGAAGTCAAGAAAAGCACATGGTTAGGTAGAGGCGACAAAATCACGTAGTTAGGTTTGAAGGAAAACATCGTGGTTTGGCTCTATATTCATACGGGAAGCAAACTCCGGGCTCCCGGTAAAAGGCTGGGGTTTGTTGGACCCATCCACCCCTCCCTCCTGCCCAACTAGTTCTTTTCAGCTCCTTATATTATGACTTTACTGGCAATGTTTCAAACTGATGTTGTCCTGCAGCAGATCATAATGCTGCGGCAGGTGCCATCCAGCTTCATTATGAACTGACATCACCTGCCCGTGTATCAGAGAGCTGCAACAGGTGATGTCCAGCCGACCAGCGACGTGTCATAACACTGTGAATTGTTTCATTCAGCGACGTAACAAACTGACACCACCTGTCGGCGTATCATACCACCACAAGAGCTGGCTTTGGCGTGGATATCTGACGCCGAAATCACTGTTTAAGTGGCAGTAGACCTATTTGATGACTTTGAAATGAGAACAGGCTGCTTATCTCCACCCTCTTATTCAAATGGTGGTCACTTCTCATCACTACTAGCTCCAAAGGTCCAAGATGGCGACAGGTCAAAACGCCAAACTTGAAGCTTTAAAACGGCAGTACACAAATCAATGGTGACATCAAGGTAGCCATGTCTCGGGGTGCCCAGTAGGTCAATGGGTAGAGCGGGCATCCAATGTACACAGGCAGTGTCCTTGTTACAGTGGCAGGGGGTTCAATTCCAGCCCACGGCCCTTTGCTGCATGTCATCCCCCCTTTCTCTCTCCCCCCTTTCACACTCAATCTGTCCTGTTCAATAAAAACCAGAAATACCAGTCTTTAAAAAAATAGGTAGCCATGTCTGTTATTTCCATTCAGTCTGTGGTTTGGTGTTCTTGTTTATGTTTCTTATAATCAGCAAATTCTATGAAGAGACCAGAACCAACAATGTGTTAGTCCATCCTTCAGTACTTCCTGTCTGTGGCACTGAGCCCAGAGCCCATTGATTCCTACTGAAGATGTGAATCATTTAACTAGTCAACAAATATATAGTTCATAGGCTTCAGAAATGCGTAGTAAATTCCAAACACAGCTGGGCACGTTACTCAAACAGGAGTAAAAAAAATTGCATTTGTTGGGGACTATTTTCAGCTGCAGTTTAAAACACATTTGGTTGCAAAAGCAGGTGGGTGTACGACTCAAAATAAAACTCAGTGCCTACAGTCATGGTGCCCAGTGCAGCAGTGTGGCTCATTGATTTATGGTTTATAGTTTTTCTGACAAAAATAGAGGGTACAGAGGGATAAGAGATGTCAGGCTATGTTTAATACCACGTTCGATTATTTAATTCGTTGTTGGTTTGGTGTTCTCGTAGGATTCTCATAGATCTAAATTAAAACTTCAATTATTTTACAACAGGGAGACTATGATTTACCTGTGTCATCATTTCCCTCATTTTATTCTCGCTCTAAATTAAAATAAACCACAGAAATGGCTAAACCAGAGCTGGTGGATCTAATCGACTTTAGAAATGATCAATATGTCCTATAAAAGCAGAGGTTTTAGAGCAGTTTTACTTTATATTTTTAGGTGATATTTTCAGCAATATTTCTTTTGTATGATGGCGCCTGCATGAAATTCATAACACAGCTTTATTTTAGCCAGAAAAGTGATGTTTGATGTTGTTATTCCACACAATGAGGAAACCGAGCCCTTCATCTAAGAAACACCGGCTTCCTATCTACATGTTGTGTTACAGCAGCTGCTCCACTGTCCATCCTTTGCTCTCTGTGTGCTTCTGTTTATTTGCGCGTATCAGGATCTCGGACAAATATTTACGCTTTTTGCAAGCGATGAGCTTCCGATTGTCTTTATGCTTTTATCTTGTTTTAACTTCTCTCACATCCTCTGAAATGGCTGTACACTCCAGCTGCAGCGTGAAACCTGCGAGGACACTCAGTCCCCTGGTTATATGGAGGCAGAGAGATGGGGAAGTGGAGATAAAAATAATCTTTGCGGCCCGATCCATCTGATGATAACAGAGTTCTCCTTTACTGTTACCATGGTAACCTGGGAACAGGAAGGAAGTGGAATTGTTGCAGAGCTCAGCAGGACGGGCTGAACCACTGACAGAAACCAGAATAAGTGATTACAGCCTGTAGAAGATGCTGCGTGTGTGTATATGATCGTGTTGTATTAAAACGCTGTGCAACTGTCTGAGATACAAGTGGAAAGTCGACAATTACTGTGTGCTCCTTATTAGCGTAGTAGCATGCGGTGGTAGCAGTGGTGAGCTGTTATCATCACGCTGTGGACTCTAGCCAGAGTCTTATCTGACCCCATTAGATTATCTATCAGCTTGCATAATCAGCCTCTGCAAACTCCCACTGACCTGAACTGCACCATACTGAACCCAAATCAGTTGAACTGACACTGTGCACACCACACTGTGCCCTGATTATAGAAGTGGTCAGCAGGGTGGCAGAGTGATTCAGTCCTCTCTTCACAGTTAAAATGCACCCTGCTGAAGTGTCCTTGAGCAAAAAATCAAACTCTTTTAGCTGGAGTGGTGTGAGTCTCTGTCAGAAACTGTACTTTGATCTCACTGTAGACAGTAAAAATGACGCATTTCTCTTCTCAGGGGTCATCGGTGTAGCATGAACGCATCTATTTACTGTATTTACTTCTTAGAAAAGGCTGAACAATCAAATTTACTGCAGATAAAGGGTGCTGGTGAAATGTACACATGCTGTGCCAAAGTACTAATTTGACATATTTGTACTTTACATGAGTATTTCCATTTTATGCTACTTTATACTTGTACTTGACTACATTTCAGACACAAATACTGTATTTCTTACTCCACTACAATTATTTGACACTTATACCTACTAGTTAATTGCTACACAAAAAAACATGCTTACATGATACGCAATGGTGGCACGGTGATGCAGTAGCTAGCTTTGACGTCTCACAGCAAGAGGGTTCCTGGTTTGAACCCAGGGTGGGGAGGCCCTTCTGTGCGGAGTCTTCATGTTTGCCCCGTGTCAGCGTGGGTCCTCTCCGGGTACTCCAGCTTCCTCCCACAGTCCAAAGACATGCAGGTTAACTGGTGACTCTAAATTGTCCGTAGGTGTGAATGTGAGTGTGAATGGTTGTCTGTCTCTATGTGTCAGCTGATAGTCTGGCGACCTGTCCAGGGTGTAGCCCGCCTATCGCCCAGTGTCAGCTGGGATAGGCTCCAGCCTAGCTGTATTTAAACAGTGCCTTTATGGAATGTAATTAGATGTACCTGCCCGGGTGGCATCTTACTCTCCTATCTTTTCACTACAGCAACATTAGCAATTCTACAACAATGTTGGGCTGAAAAAACATGCATGCATTAAACTTGACCGTTTTTATTGAACTGAATTTCATCTTTGTTAAATGATCTTGTTGTTAATCCATGTTTTATGGTTGTTTGGAGAAGTTTTTAGAGAAGTTTGTACTTTTTAGAGCACTGTCAGAGCGGCAGCCATTTTTATGTGTAGGAAAAGGCTAACTTCTATATAAATGTTTATACAGGCAAACGGACTTGCGAACGAACTCGCTAAGGTGAGGTTTTGCGGTAACGACCTCATGAGCAGTGGAATAGTAATGTTATGTTTTCCAATACGCAATCCGTTACTTTTAAAAAATTGCCATAACTGTTATTTTCTTTTGTTGCCATTAATTTCACGTTTGTTGAAGCATGTCACACTGTAGCTGCCTCCAAAGAGTGCGCTGATGCTCAGCAGCTGCTCAGCCAGCTGCACGGATAAACAGCATGTAAAGCCATGTTTTGTTTTTTTTACAAGTCAATGAATTAAGGGCTTATTTGGACCAAACCAGAGGTGGTGATTGTTGCAACAGTGGAAAGGTGACAAACAAGTCTAAGACGGTTTTGGTGAGTTTTGTTCTGTTTCTGTGTCTGTATACATACATACATAATGTGACCACAAATGAGTCTCACACTGGCACAGAACCTTGACGAAGTTAGTAGCAAAAAAGTACCAGGTACTATCCACAAATTATGCTGCTGGAAAACCAAAAGAAGAGCGTGTGGAGTTCAGTAGATCTGTGTCGTAGCATGCTGTGGAAATGCAGCATTAGAGAGAGTCGAATTAGCCTGACTAGCTCTAGTTGTCTGGGTTAAAAAGAGTTCACTGTTCCCTGAGTGAATAAAGATTTAAGGAGCTCCTCTTTAATCCTCCAATAAGCACCTCTCCCTGATGTGCTGAAGCCGAGAAAGCGTTCCTCCTCTGGCCTAAACTTATTTAAACTCCATGCCCTGTTGTTTGTAGGAAGACTTGAACTACATTGAGATGTGTTACATAACGCTGGAGGATTCCCTGCAGGGTAGACTTCACACACAAGAATGTCAAAACTGCACATTAGTACAATTTCCACTAATTATTCAAATTCTACATTTCAGTGTCGTCCTCTGTTCCTCGCAGATTTAAATGAATTCATATACAGGAGGCAGAGTGGAGTTTCATGCTTGTTGAATAAATGCATTTCCCTGAAGCTTGGAAAACAACTTCCCCAACACAGAAAGTCTTGTGTAAAATTTACTCTTCAGATGAGAGAATAACCTGGTTCTGTTTATTCTGCGCTGAAATTCAGATACATTTAGCGCTAGATTTGCTGTTTAACTAGTCACAACAGCTCAGAGTAAAAACACACTGACAGAAAAGCTGACCGTGAGCCGTGTCCTTCGGAAAGACTCACTGAGGGCTGTTTATTCATAGTGCTGTTTTAAAATAGCAGCTCTGATGAAAAGAAAGAAACATAGTATTGCATAACCAGCGCTCTTTCAGCTCCACTCGCCAAAAAAGTCATACAATATGTAGAAGACTATTAAACAGAGATTTAACTAAGTCTCAATACGACAAGCCTGTATGAATGGAGATATAATATTAATCTAAAGGGACATCCCAACCTTTTTACGTGTTTTAAGTATACTATGATGAAAACGTCAGTTACTGTTTGTAAACAGTGTCGTTAGCTAAAGAGAAAGCGAAAACCAGATTCACTCTTGTTTGCTATGTTTACATTTTTTGAGCGCTGTGTCCGTGAAAAGTTTCCTCTTGAATGCGTGCTGCTTTTTCAAGTTCCTGACTGTGCCTGCGCGCTGTGCACAGGAAAGTCCCGAACACCCTGCAGATGAATACACCACCACACACTTTTAGTGGATCATAGGTTATTATTGAAAGGGATTACTTTGTATGAGTTCATACATGTTTTTTAAACAGGAAAGTCTTGCACAAAGATTTCTACATGATGGCATTGCTACATGAAACCCCCTAACCTACTTTCCTTAACAAATGACCCTGTGCTAAGTCCTGCCAGAGTAGCCAATCATAACGTAGCAACGGGCTGGCACAGACCAGGGTCCAACAACAACACAGCTGTGCTCCATTGACTCTAATGCAGTTGTTTCAGATTTCCTTCATTTTCAGGCTGGTTTTGTGGATTTGGAGCTAAATGTTGTGCCTGGGGCACGTCGTGTATTAATGATACTCGTTACCTGGAGAGGTTGGAAAAAGATATACATTTCTTCCCTGTTCCAAAACCAAAATCAAACCCTGAAAAGTGTAGGGTTAGCTAGCTAGCTACTGAAGATATAGCTTACTGAATGTATACACATGCTGCTTTTGCTTTGTAATGATTATAACAGTGAAACAAAGACCGACCCTGCTGTACAGGAACCAGTGAAGGGAAGCAGGGAAACTTTGCTGATATTCAACCAGCTGTGTGTCATTGCAGTGTGTGCAGATGAATGTTGTTTGACTTCCCCCAGAGATCCCTGCCCGTCCGCTAGCACCCTCACAAAGGCAAAGCCAAACACTGCTAAGCTGCACACACTGCGAACAAAAAACAAATTGCAAACAAATCAAGGCAGCAATAGAAACTCCCCATGGTAAAATTACTGTTTCTGTCAGTGGAGTCTGGTGGCTTTGAAGAGAGCAATCTGACAGCTGTAGTTCTCTATTGGAAAGGACTGTCTGACAGCAAGGTAAAGCAGTAAAAATACTCTGAGTAAGACTTACAATTGAATTTTTAGGCAGTCCTTTTTGTTATTATTATTATTATTATCATTATTTTCAGAGCTAACCTACCTCGCTGCTTTTTTGCTTTCTGCTGAGCCGGCATTTCCATTTTAAGAGCCCAGAAAATAATGTAGATGGAGTTGACCTTTAATAAAAATGTAATTCAGGTAGTTGTTCCTTTCTGTGAAGCATACAGTATTTACTGTTGCAAACCATATTATATAAACTTGGGCCAGGAGTGCTCTTATTAAGCAGTCAGTCAGATGTAGAGAGAAGGCTTCTTTTCATTTTTCAGTTTTACCAACGACAAGAGGAACAAACGAGTTTCAGTTTCCTTACTGTTTTAACATATTCAGCGTTGGTTGTTCAGACTGAGCAAACGTGTGCAGTCTGCATGTCAAGTGCTTTATTATCGAGGAATACATGCGTCTCAGTATTAACGGGGATGAGAGCTCTCTGGTGGATTCAAAATAATCATGAATGTTCTTTCCACATTGTAATCTCATTATGTGCTCACAGGGTGTTCTTGTTTCATTCAAACGCGTTTAATTGTCTCTGCCACTAATTCATCCCATCCCCTCTTTTTTCTTTCATGCGGCTAATGCTTTATTTTAGCCCCCCCTCCCACTCCTTTTTTCTTCTCATCTGGTGTCCCTCTCTCTGCTCGTCTCCCTGTGACTCTTTGCTTCTGTCTGTCTCACCTCATTAGTGTCCTTTATCTGTGGGGAGAGCTAAAGATGCAGCGTTCAGAATCAGGATGTCAACAAGTCATTTCCTGCAGGAGACACAGGACACTGCGTGTGTGTGTGTGTGTGTGTGTGTGTGTGTGTGTGTGTGTGTGTGTGTGTGTGTGTGTGTGTGTGTGTGTGTGTGTGTGACAGGACACTGCATGTGTGTGTGTGTGTGTGCGTGTGTATTGAGGCTACTAATGATCTAGTCGTGTTGAGGCCCAGGCTCCGTGTCATTGCTACTTATTGGCAAACATGAATCGTGGCTTTACAGCACAGCAGCTGAGATGTCTGCATCACACACACACACACACACACACACACACACACACACACACACACACACACACACACACACACACACACACACACGTGCACACACAGATTAGTTTCTATCATCACAGTAAGTGGAATCCCTTTAAGTGGAAGAGGGATTCCTGCACTATAAGAACTGGCTCAGTAAATTACACCTGCTAAATATAGCCTGATAGAAATAATACATTTAATACCAACAGTGTCTTAAAATAAAGATAATAGGAATGTGTTTAATTATCATGAACATGATTAATTTAAAAATAGACTGTTATTGAAATTGTGCTGTGTAAAGTAGTGGTGTTGTGGTCTAAATGAAGAATTTACAATATTTGTTTTTACCTTGGTTAACCTGTGTTTTTTTCATGCCTAAGCTGGGGGTCGTGCACAACAACAGACCCAGAGATTAATTCCCCAGGTCAAAAGACAATCAAAGTGATAAGAAAGGCAAAATAATTTGTGACGCAAAATTTTGTTTTCTTTTTTCTTGCAAAATTCAGAACACTTTAATCTCATTCTTCCTGAAAAAATCATTTTGTGGTTGCTCTCAACTCACACCCACACTAAAGCCATAACCTTTGATTAAGGGTCGCAGGTCGACACTGATACATTTTAAGGTGTTACAGTTTCAGCCTCAAAATTTGGAAACTACAGTCAAAGGGAAATCACAAAGAATGGGTTGCAGCCGCCGATAGTACCATGAATTGTGCATCATTTGTAACTGCTGTCTGCCCTGTCTCAAGGTCCAATTCACAGAAGACATTGCACTAATAATATCACAACACAAACACGCCTAAAAAGTTTTGCAGCCGAGTGCAATTATCCATGTGGTAGAAGGCTGCGGGAACAGGTCCTGACTGACGTGGTGCGGAGGCATTCCTTTAACTTCATGCAAGGAATTTAAACGTGACAGAGAGGAACCATATTGGTGATTTAATATCCCAGTCTGTCAGTTCTGTTAGTATTTTTAACACACACGCCTGGCATAATGATGTCATCGCCTGGCTACAGTCACTGATGTCATGATCACTTGAGAGTGTGATCATGACACTCCTTATAAATGCACTTTAGTTACCATCAAGTGTCTGAAGACGCTAATAGTTTCACTGTAACTGCATGTGGCTGCCAGTGCAGATCTTTGTGAATGAGACTTTGCAGTAAAGCTCATTTGCATAGGAAGGGGCCAATTCTGTACTAAATGTATGCATAACCGTAATGTATGCATGCATACCTAATTTAAATATGTGCAAATAGCACAGGAGCACTGAGACACTATTTGCTTGGCAGCACAGTTAGGAGTGAATTTCCTCCTTTGTGGGTGCTTTGAGAATTACAGTTTCTTTTTGTCTCGCTTGTGCAGGTTTAGCGGCCGCAAAAGCTGTGCAGTCTTTTGTGAATTCACCGATCAGTGTTAAGCAGCCCACCACCAGTCAGAGTTTTAATGTGAGAAGTGTGCAATAACCCTGAAACTTAACCTTGAACAAGCTTTTTCTGACTGTTGAAACATAAACTGTAAATGGCTGGCAAATCTTTTCATGTTTTAGGTGGTTGTGTTGATACAATTTGTAAAAAAAAAAAAAAAAGGAACTTACTGTAACACTGAAGTGAGTCCACAAAATGTCCCTACAGATTAACAACAGATGTAACTGACCAGTTAAAAATATACATCAATAAAATGTAACTGGGGAGACCTGCCGCTTTTCCTATTGACACCCACATTTCAGGCGTTCCAACACATGTTGAATGGCTCCGCTTCTTGATAATGACTCAACACAACACATGAATCTGAGTTTCTGTTTTCTTTTCCTCTCAGAGGGTTGATGGGTTGTGATAGCCTCTCTTCTTCGCTGTGTTAATGACAGCATGTGACAGCCAGGGTCAAGTCAAATCTGCCCTCTCACTCTCTCAGCTAACAAGTCACACAGTGACACGTGTGTGTGCTCTTTAAGCTGAAAACAGGTCGTTATTGGAAGATTTTCTGCTGTGGGCAGGACTTAAGAAACATTTACAATGTAAGTTTAACAATTCAGAACTAATACATGACACATTATCTACAATATACAGAACACACAATACTAAATACATAACTACGTATAGAAAAATGAATTGTTGCAAGCAGCCTCAACCATCTTCTTTTATGAGCATTTCAAGGCCTTCATCCTTCATCCACGTCCAGGAGAATCACAGGGGCCATTATTAGCTGTTCTGAAGCTTTTGAAATACCATACAGTGTTCACCAGCAGATGAAAAAAAAAGTTCTTCCTTTAACCCTCCCGCTGCCCTTTGTCATCCCGCCAGTCGTAGTATATGTGAGCACCACTGGTAGTAGTATCTCCTGGCGTCCCTACGACCCGCCGTCGATTACCACCGCGCACGCAGGGCAGTACGTGAGTGTGCAGCGTCTATACACGTGCGTGTTACACCGGCAGCACACCATGGTCGTTTTACAATCTGCCTTAGGCGGACACAGCCGACACCTCTTCCTCTTGGCGGCCCCCTGGGCCGCGCCTCGGCTGCACCGCATCCCGGTACAACTCACTGAATACTAGTTCAGTTCACCATTCTGTTGGCGAAGAGTTGTTTATATGGAGTTTGGCTATGAATTTGACATTGGCCGTGATGGTGTTTATGTACGGCTTGTATTACACACGTGTTATGTACAAGAAATAGACGATATACCAAGCTGCCTTTAATTGCACTGTAAATGGTTGTTTTTAATAAACATCTTCACGTGTAACGTCATTGTATTGTCTTTATTATATATACCGACATCGTGATACAATGCAAGAAAAAATGTACACGATCTGCCATATATCCATATCCCCTTCCTTGGCTTGGTCCCCGGTCTCACACTGCGGGTCACGCTGCGGGCTTCACGGGTGCTGTTGTCATGTAAAGTAGGAGTAAGTCACAAGAGTGTACTTTATTTTTAGTCTTAATATAGTACATACAATAACCCTACCTCCTATTATTGATGGATCGTTAGCGTCAATGGTATGCTGTTTATCGTGCATACGGTGCATGTCGTCCTTGTCACACGTGTCACGCCTCACGTCGTCCAGTGAACATGTTTCATGAGTGTCACACCTCACGTCGTCCAGTGCACACGTTGTGGGGCCGTGCATGGCTCCACCAGACAAGAAACACGGTCAGTATATGACCGACGACCGTGTGGTATATAGCCTGTGCGCAATCAAGGTCAAACCAAATACAACCATCAGAAGAGCAGCTATTAAGGTGGCCTTGAGCCAAGTGTCATTTTCATAGCTCCACCAGTAATTACTGTAATAGTCATTGTGGTCAACCATCGTGTCTATGTAGTGTTCATTCTGTTTTAGTCTGCACCAGTTCCTTCATATTTGGGTGTTATTTTGGCAAACAACTGGGCTTCAGTGTCTTCATACAGGCTGCAGTGAAACAGGAAGTGTTGCTCTGTCATTGTATTTTTGTCTTAACTGACAGAAGTGACTCTCTCTGTGTCTGTCTCTCTCTCTCTGCCTGACTAATGCTCTGACTGTGGGAAAGTCTTGGCCTGTCCTTGGCCCGGTGCGACAGATTCCACCATGTGATCGGAGGCGACAGATTCCCTGCATATCAGACGGCTCGGGTGTCCACGTCCGCTTCCTGCCCTCACGGGCACACACAACACACACACACACGTATACTGACACCTAAACCCCAGTGTCCAATCTGCCTTCCTGTCCTGTGCTCAGGGCGAGTGGCCCAGTCCGGGTCCACACAGCTGCCAGTCGTCTCAGGTTGCAGCACTCAGCCTGAAAATAGATGCTATGACCATTAACATCCAACGTGCTAACCACCGCGCTTCCTGTTAAAGCAACGATGGGCGTGTTAGGTTACAGAGACAGCAGAGGAACCACTCGTACTACCTTATGGTTAAACAGAACAGAATATAATAAAAAAAAAAGTCTCATGTGGCAGTCTTCACTTAAAATACCCTGAAGCAGCTATATAGAATTCAGCCATAGTTAATCTGATTATTTACACCTGTGCATTTCCTACAGTCTGGTAAAATGTCTTCTATGAAAACTGTATGTTCCCTGACTGCCCTCCAGTTTTCCTCACTTTCTTTATTACCTGAAGTTCACATCTACCTATACACCTGACCCCAATCACCTCATCATTGCTTGCCAGATCGTCCAATGTGCAGCTGATCCAGCCTTCTCGTCTCTGCCTGTCTCATTGTGAGCTGCTGCTTGTATGTTACCTGTTTGCCTTGGCCTCTTGGTTTTGATTTCCTGTTCCGGCTGCCTGTTTGTTACCAAACCCTGATTTTGTCCATCAACACTGTAAGTAAAAATTGTACTTATATGGTGTTGTGAAAATAAAAGATAGCATTGCTAGCCAGCAAATAATAGCAGTCCATAAAGTAGTACAGCTTAGCAAACATTTTTATTGTCTTTACACTCGATGTATGTCCTTGCACTCACTGCAGTTACATAAAGAAGTGTATAAAGATCAGAATGTTTTGAGTGAGTGATCGATCCCTCTCAAAGTGTCATTGGATTCAACTTATGCCACTTTTTTCATAGGAGATATTTTGACTTCTCCCAGTAGAAGAAGCACAGGTGTAAATAAAGAAATTGGTAGTGGCTGTATTCCATTAAACTGCTTTAATTTCAGGTTTCTGGTATCATGAATGCTGGCTTGCCGTCACTTTCACTCGAACACTTGCATAGAATGGAGCCATCATTAATGTTATTAGTAATGCCAGTGCTTTTCCTGCTGTAACAGGTCAGCGGTCTGCAATAAGGGAGGCCTCTGGATCACTGTGCAACATGAATCATGAATCCATCTTGGACTTTTTCCTATTGAAATGAATGGAAATCCAGTGCAGGTAAGACTGCAACTTTACTGAGAAATTACAGCAGTGGTAAGTCCACCTACCTCAGTTACTGTTGTTGGGTTGGACAAGCTTGACAAAAAGAAACATGACAAAGCTGGTTACGGTTAGACAGGTGCCACAGTGTGTACTACATAGTTTCTGGGCATACAGCAATACAGTGTTCAGAAGCTGTCAGCAAAGACTACAGTATGCGATGGAAGGATATATTCATGATGACGTCATGTGTATCCAAATAAATAACACTACTAGTTATTTTGGGGCGTCACATAGCCTTACAGAGATAATATAAACAAAGGAACGTTAGCCTTGAGCTTGTTGATGACGTGTTAAAAACATGTCAGTAATCTGTCCTTTTCCAAATCTCTTAAATATTACCACAGAAATAAGGAGGAAGCAAACCTGGATGCCATTATTGATCTGACATTAGGCTAACTCTAATTTGACTAGACGCAAGTGTGACACCAACGTAATGTGTCAAGTGTTGCTTTTACAGGTCCCAAAGCCACATCTTATAAGTGCCTTCAAAATTTGGTTTCCTTTTCAACATAGATGAGCCCAGTACATGGTAAACTTAAGTATAACAGGACAGGGGAAAAGTGATTGAGGTTTTGCCGGGTATCAAGCTTGCTCAAATGTTATCGGAGGACAGAGCGAAAAAGAGAAGGACTTAGGAAGGGTCAACTTTAAGCCATAGTGTCTATAAATAAACATTGAATAGGTTAAAGTAGTTAGCAATACGCTGCAGATTCTATTGTCCATATGTCCCCTATTTGTTGTATCCATAATAAACAGTCCTAGTTTTTGTGAGTATTTAAAAAAAAGGGACAATTAAGGAACTGAAAGAACAGAACTGAATAGCGCATACAGCAAAATTTTCCATTATTATTATCTTATACCTAATCCAAGCGGCAACATTAAGGGCAGAAAAATGAAGCCGACAAAAAACGGTTTTGATCTCTATAGCTAATTTCTCCCATCACGTAAACCAACGGAGATTAATTTTTACATATCTTACCTGTTTATATTTTTTTTAAGGCTAAAACTTAAACATGATAAAGGGTGGGCCACTTTGAGTGTTTGGCTTCTCTGTCAGATCTGTCCCTTACTCCTTCGCAGCACCAGCCTCTCGCCCAAATATGGTCACTTCTGGCTCCAAAAACCGAGTTAGGGACGTCTGAAAAGCTGAACTGAAAAGCCCACAAAGCAATGGGTGACTTCACTGTAGCTACGTCCATTGTTTTTACAGTTTATGACCTGACCCTGTTATGGAGTATCTTACTTTCTGAAAACAAGCAGCAAATTAATCATCACCAATCAAGTGTCATTTTGCATGCAGTGATCTGTCTTGCATCACTATCTCATACTTATTTTAAAGCACTGACTCTTAGTCTTAAAGACAAAAAAACACTTAAGACTGACGTTTTGTTCAGTGAACGATAAACTTCTGGCTCTTCACATTTCATATATGGCAGTATATTCTCCAAATTAAAGTTATAAAGTCGACCATAATTTGCAAAAGTCAGCTCTCAGCTGGTTGATTCAGGGGGAGAAAATGAGTAATTTTTGAGTCAGAGTGGTCAGAGTGATTTTCAGTCTGGGGCTCAATGGAAAAGAGGCCCTTATCTGGTGAGTAGGTGTTCATAAGGCCTATTTCTGGTTGGAGTGCCGACAGACGAGCTCAAGTGTTTCCTCTGTTTTATCATCCACACACACATTCACACACACGCGCAATGACACACAGCAACTCACACAAGCAAAGGCACACACCGAGATGGACCCACACACATTTGCGTGCTCACACACACCAGTGCTGTGGCGAAGCACTGATGAAATCCTCACAAATCAACACTCAACACGATCTGGGAGAGGGTGAAGTGTGACAAAACACACACACACACACACACTGAGCTCAATATTCTGTCACCCTGTCACTATGGCAACTGGGGCACAGCAATAACTAGTGTGGTGAAGTGTGAGCGTGTTTATGTGCGAGAGTATAAGTACCTCGACGGATGTACACATTTGTTTGTGTACATAAACATGTGCTTATGTGTTTAGGTGTCTGCGTATGTGTGGCTATGATTAACTTTTATGGATATACAGTATCATCTCAGCTCTCTTTAAGCCTGTGAAGAGGATGTTCAAGGGGGGTTTCAGTAAATACTCCAACAGCTACTGTGGGAATCCTTTCCATCTCACATGTAAAAAGATGAGAGTCGACAACATCTGCTCTTCATCACAGCTGATGTGTTATTATCATTCGTGCCCCAGGCGGGTTGGTCTCGAAGGTAAACGTGGCTCTTACTGTACCTTTATTAGAAGCATTCACTTTTAACCAGGCATTGGATTTTTTTGACTGGCATGTCAAGCGCTTGAGTGGCTCCTGTTTTTTATCCAACTGAGGAACATTGTAAATAGGTTCCCTTGTTGCTCTGATTTAGAACAGTGGTCAAACTGCTGACCACAGCTGAGGTTGAGTCGTCCTGTTATACCAGAGAAATGAATGTTTTTAGCCGCGCTAACAACAAGGCTCTAGAGATCGTAATGTCAATTACAGGTCGGTCCACCACTTGAAATATCCCGACAATTGCTGTGACGTTTTTAGAAACTCATGTGCGTGTGGTGATTGCCACCATCAGTTAAAAAATGTTTTTTATCATTCAGTAAAATATCTCAACATCTACGAAAAGGACCGGCACAAAGTGTTGCATATGCATGGTTCCCAGAGGAAGCATCCTATTGACTCTGGTGATCTCTGGTGCCCAAGCCAAACCCTCAGTTTGTGTAATGCTGTGCTTTATCAGCCTCAGCTGTACTGTGCCCTGCTAATTAGCACGTTAGCACGATAGCACCTTCCCCAAAGCTGAGCATACACTGTAATGACTTGACCAGTTTCACCGGATTTTTGAGCCGCATGACTCATTTCAGAGTCGGATCGGAGTCAAATCATTTGCAAGGATGGTTCGTGGCCCAATCAGCTGCTCCCGACTGGCTATCCGACAATACGATGAGTTTTTGACACGTCAGAAATTTTAGTCTGCCTTTGTCAGGCTCTCACGAGTCAAGGCAGAGCCATGAGTCAGTTCCACAAGGTCAGTGCCTTTTTCTCACTCAGTGTATACCCAGATAATTTGATGGTGCTGCTAACTTGCTGTGTGCTTGCTTGTGTATGTATGTGTGTGTGTGTGTGTGTGTGAGAGAGAGCAATAGAAACTTAAAAAGAGATGAGATCCAAACCTGGACTGACCCAACCCTGAAATTACCTTTTCAGCTCTTTTTTCTGTCTCTATATTATTTTTTAACTGTACCTCCACCAGCAAGCAAACTCCCACTTGCCCAAAGTCTTTATTGACTGAGTCTGACTTTATTGACAATTGTCAATAGCAAGAAGTCAGCAAGGACCAACAGGCCATTTTATCTTCTATTTTACAGTGTGAGCACTCAGGTCATAGCTTGATGATCAGGACTGTACAGTGTGAGCACACTAATCCTGAGCTTTGGCTTTACATCACAGACTATTTACTTGTACAGGGAGAGTTGGAATTAACAACATTTCTAAAATGGGCTCAAACTGTACAGTGTATGCCCGGCTTAAGATGGCAACTGTGGTAAACACACTTGGCAAACATCAGCATGACTGTGGGTATAAAGCCAGTCACTGGTCACCTATCTCAGATGGTCAAAATCCCTGCCACTACATGAAACTTGTCTCGCCATGTGCAAATGTTCCACCAAAACCCTTCTCACACTGTTTTGCAAGAGCACCGTTGCTGCATCCTCACCTTGCCCACGATGATTGTGATTGGTTTAAAGAAATACAAATAACCCAGACCTTTTTTTCCTTAGTGTGTTATTATGATAGTTCAGCCAGACCTTTCTGTAGCACCGGCACAGCATGATGTAAGTCTGACTATGCAAGACTAACATGTTCTCATGATGAGCATGCTTACCTTAGCATTTAGTTTAAAGCATCACTGTTTCTAAGTACAGAGCTGCTAGCATGAGTAGAGCGAGTCTCACCTCAGTGGCCATGGTGTAATCTTACATTCATCAATTTATTTCCATTAGCAGGACTTCCTTGGATCGTTTTCAAGCAGTCCAGAGTGCAACAGTCTATACAAGGTGCACTTAAAGATCTCATATTACAATCGCTGATATCCTTAGACTGACCATGGGTGTATATAGAGAGCTGGATACAGGGCGGCCATTTACCCCACTCTTATTTTTTGTCTTTACTATCAGTACTTACTGCAGCTGCCCCCACAAAGTATGTACTGTTGCATGGAGAATGCATACAGTTGGGACATAAAACTTTGACCCTCTTGTTCAAATGTTTGTTGCAGTTTGTGGCACAAAATTTGAAGTAAAAGGAAAAGGCATGCAGTAACTTATTCACAACAGTAAGATTTGTCTGTTATTGCGATTTTCATCGGTAATTTTTATGTTATTTTGTTCACTTAAAAAATACACATTCCTGTTGTTGATATCAATTCAACAGGTCAACAGCCGCTTGAATTCACAGTCATCTGTAATTACAGCCTCTGTAAGTTGTCAATGAGCTGTCTAGCTGTCTGGACTAGGAAAGATTTTAGATAATATGATATGCACTATCTCTCTGCATCTACAGTATTTTGACTGTCTGTCTGTCCGCCTGTCTGCCCGCCTGTTCAACTCTATCAGTAAGGATATACGGCAGTTCGGATGTGCCTGGATCATTAAAGTTAAAATGGGTGAGCGTGCTGGGTTACAAGGGGCTCTCCCTGCTTCATTAATAATCCATAGGAGACCAATTCACCTCCAGACAGCAGGAATACTAACTAACCTCTTCCTCTGCCCATTCACAGACTCTCCCTTTCTTCGTCTCTCTGTCTGTGCATGTGTGTCTCGTATACCTGCTGGTGTGTGAGGTCTACCTTGTGCATCTTTTTGTGTGTGTTTTTCTTATGAATGACCTCTAGACAAGACATCCTGTCCTGTCTGGAGGTCAGCTCGGTGATGTACTGTAGAGAGCGTCTCCTACCTACCATCTAATGGGTTTGCTTAATTAAGCATGTGGCTGATGTGTGGATTTCCTCCATTTACAACATGTTTATTTTTTCCTTAAAGGTGGGGTGTATGAAAAGCATGTTGTGTTATTTCAAAAATGTATCTTTGTATCTCTCCATTATGGAAAAACTGATTTTGTAAATGACGTGTTGTAGATTTGTACACAAGAATGGCTTAGTTCTGGCTTAAAGGCAGATGGTAGCAGTAATAGTAGCAGGATAGCTACAGGGTTGGTGGTAGTAAGAGTGTGCTTTGGAATACGTGACCTAGATGTTTTTATCTGTAAGGGTCCATGTGGACCCCTATGTCAACATCCACGTGCAGCCGAAAAACTTGTGATTGTGCTGATTGTACACATATCAAGCACGCATGAACTGCACATGCTCCAGTTACAAAATATAATCTCTTGTTCTTGTTGTTTACCAGTTTACTGTTTTCCCCCGTCCCTGGTCCTATTCATGTTGACCGTCCACTGTGCAGGATTTAGAGGCATTTATTGGCAGAAATGGTATATAATATTTGTAACTATGTTTTCATTAGCTTATAATCACCTGAAAATAGGAATCATTGCATTTTCGTTACTTTGGAATGAGCCATTGTTTCTACTGTAGCCCAGAACTGACAAATCAAACACAAAACCTTTAAGTTGTAATTATAATTCAATAGCACCAAGAGTCCACCGCCATGCTAGCACCTCTTTAAAGCTGAACTTAGACACAGCGTTGCTTTGAGCTAAATGCTAACATGCTAATGCAAGTTTTATGGCAAATCAGTTATTGAGATTTTATATTTCACTCAAAAGGCAGTGTGACTAAAAAATATGAGACTTACAAAGTCAAGATTATGGAATGACAAAATCTGACCTATTTGTTTAAATCCAATTTACCATGAGTATTTTTACTCTTGTCATTCCTGACTCTTTTCATTTGCCTTCAGAAATGGGCATTAACTGAGAAAGTTCCAGAGCTAACTGATGACAGTGTTGATTCATGTTCTTCCTCACAGCATGGCACATTTATTTTCTCCTTTTGCATATTTCTTGTTGCTCAGCAAAAAACAACAAACATGGGAACTTATCGTGCTGTTGTGAGGTTGCCATTTTCTTAAAGCACATGCTTCTTCATGATTTTTTAATGGCGGTCGGCAAAAAACATTATGGTACATATCGTCACTAAATTGAATAAAGTGTGGATTGGGAAATGTGCAAGCATGGAAAGCCAGACTGACGCAGACCCTCAGTTGTAGTATGAATGTTACCTCGTCTGCACAACCGGTACAATTCCAGAGCTGTTAGCAGACATGAGATGCGGAAAGTATGTTCAACAGCATGTCTACACAGAAAGTGATTCAGCCATGTTTTTTAGTTGTCAGTCTTACTCACCTCTGACCAAATAGATACGCTCCTACATTAATCTATTCGACTGTCTCCACAGGCCGCGCAGCAGCTCATGTTAAACTTGTACTGTATGCACATAAACACAACTTGAAGCATATTTTTATGCTTTAAGTTTATTTTTCTTCTGTTTTATGTGTGTAACTACAGTGATTATGTGATGGGCTCTGAGTGCTGGAAAATGCTGGGGACCTACACTCAGTACTGCACCTGAACGCATCCTACGCAGACACAGAGGCAGCGCTGAAACAGCTGCTGCTGCTATGCTAACAGGCC
Organism: Cephalopholis sonnerati; assembly: GCA_019142605.1. Taxonomy (NCBI): domain Eukaryota; kingdom Metazoa; phylum Chordata; class Actinopteri; order Perciformes; family Serranidae; genus Cephalopholis; species Cephalopholis sonnerati. Next base: position 19,654,401 of record JAGQAX010000002.1, read on the forward strand.
AAAACACAAGCACAGAAATTTATGTCATTTGTTACGAACAGATATAGCTGAGAAAACAAATAAAACACTGACAGTGAACCTTTTGCTGATAAGATCAATATCAACATTTTGCAATTTGCCACATAGATTATTTAACAATGTTTCTTCATAATGCTGATAAAAATGTAATCAGGATGCCCTGTCATTTCCTATTAAGCATATTTTTTTTTACCTTAAAATGAAAGTATAAACATGGTCTCTATATACAGTGTGTATCCAGGGCTGCAGCTAACAGTTATTTTCATTGTCACTCAATCTAAAACTACTAATGTCTTCAGATATCATGTTTTGTGTGACAACCCAAATGAATTTTTGACTCAACAACAATTACTTTTACTGATACTAAAACTAATAATTAAGATTAAAAATACACCACAATGGTACAATAAAGACAGTAAAGATCCAAAAAATTGTTCAAGACTCATTTTAAAAATGATACCAAAGTTAAACATTACCAGATAGACCAATAAAGAATTGCAAAAACATTATCTTAAAAACATAGTAATGGTGTAGTGGGTGTAAAGGTATGCAGTGTAGAGCTGTACCGCTCCATTTCTCTTTCTTAGTTCAACACAACAACACCAGCGTTTGAAAGCAGTTGTTGTTGTTGTTGACAAACACGTGGCTTGAAGGTGCCCTGGCCTGTAACATCAGACTGGACTGCACCAACGCAGAGGGATGGATGAGCGGATGACATTAATGATTCATGGCCGGGGTTTGGTTGTTGTCGGTTACTGGCAGAGCGCCTGATGTCCCTCCAGACTGGCTAAACGATGATGTCATGCTTTAGAGTATCGATTAAACTCTCCCCTCTAACACATCACTCTGTCTCGCTCTTTCTCTATTGTTCTCTGTGTTTCTCTCTTCACTTGTGCCTCCCGTTCCTCTCCTCTCCCCCTACACTGACCTCATCAAGTCCATCATCAGAAACCAGATGCAGCCACTAAAACAATAAAGCTCCCATCCAGAGAGTCATAAAACACATCATAATCAGATGGTCCGTGCCAGGATCAATAATTTCCAGTTAGACCCAGTACCCTAGGAGGCAGTTTTGGATGCTGCAGCTGGATGCAGAGGGGGCTGAGAGGATTGATGGGGGCCGAGAGTTGGGTTACATCTAAAGTGCACCAGAGAATCGATAGTTTGTGGAGGCCTTGGCACACAGTCAGAGTTATGGACCGGTCTCTCATGGGATGTGGAGCACATAGGCCTGCTCTACAGAGCAGCCCTGACAAAAACAACAGATTGTGTTTCACTTTCAAAAAGCATTACACTTGCCATCAATTCAAATCGTAGCAGTAGCCTATTGTCAGACAAAAATATATGCGCTTTCTAAAAAAAACTGACGGGCTGTGTTTTTTGGATATGATACAGTGAGGCCTCATGATTCCAAGAGCCTACATTGGGTTGCAGCTATTTATAAAACCTTTGACTAAATTTGTATCTAAGGCCTTTCTAAGTTCTTGGGAACATCTAGATGTGGTGAAAGAAGGTCTCAGATCTTTTACTTACAGCACAGAGGAAAATATTGACATTGTACACCTCTGCGAACCAGGGATCCATTATACCTGTACATTTCATAGCCATCATATCTGTGTTTCTAAAATGGCGTAGTACATGAGCTGACTTCGTCATCAGAAGGTGGAGGGGATGGTGGATGCTGTGGCACCTTGGTGAGATACATGCCAAGAAGCAGACCACTGTTTGAGACCAACAAACAACAAAACCCAGTGTTTTTTAGCAAGTCATCGCTGTGTCTCCAGTGACATTTACACCCCAAATGTGTGTGTTCTTTAGCGATGGGTCGCTGTGTTTTCATCAGGGATAGTGCCATGTAAAGAGGTTGCTTTTACAGAAGCATTGCTGCTGGGTTTCTTTCACCAGTACTGGATATTTTGAGTCAAAATGTGATCTTTTCCTAACCATACTCATACATGGCAAAACCAAAGACAAAAAGATGGTTTCTGTCATTTTAGGTAGATCTTATCACACTGCTGTCATTTTTTTGGCGCTGCTCGTGATTGATTGGACGGGTGTATGGAACTTGATACCAGCAGAGAGCAGACTGTCTCAGAATGATGCGTATGAAAATATAGGACCCTTTTATATACAAATACAGTAAAGTTGTGTCTAAATTCAGAATGCGTCCTCTGAACTATGTAGCTTACAAAGGTAGGTCCTCAAGACTTCTGAGCCTCCTTGCCCAATGAGACGGTCGAGCCTTCAGATAGCAAAACTACCACTGAAAGTTTATAGAGCAGATGTTCAAATGAGATGTCGCCGCTACAACAGCAAGCAACTGGCTGAAGGTTATCTAGAGTCGAAGTGGCATGTGTTTGTGGACTGAAAAATACACGTGTCCTTTGAGGTCAGCACTTGTTGGCATGAATTAACTCTAGAATTACCACAGTTATCCAATAGTCCTCTTCTATACAATACACGTGTTGGTTTGACCTGACTTGACTTGGCATGACAGCCCAGTGTGGCAGGGATTTGCATCTCCATGATGACACAGCTACCAACATAAAGGTGTGACTTTACCTGATGATGCGCTTGTCTTCAGTCGATACATTTTAAAAGCAGCACCGTCTGTAGCACTGTTTATTATTGCACTGTGCCATGGTAGCCAGCCTCTTATCATCACTGACTGTCAAGCTTTTGTCACAGTTTTGCTGGCATCTACCACTTATTGTTTAAAAAACGTAAACAGGATCACTTTTTTTGAGACACAGGTGAAACCGATAGAGTACCCACTATGTCTGGCAATAGCAGCAAAGGCTGATGCTGACTTGTTCTTGATTGACGAAGTCCATCTGACATCACCACACTCCACTTGGAGGAGCTTTGATCTAGGAGATGGTTCATCTTAGGTTTAAACTGGTAGTGGAAATGCAAATTGTTGCAGCATGGTTTGACTTAGCGTGACCAAAAGGGCCAATACAAAAGCTCTACCAATTCTATAGAGCAATCAGAGAAACCATAGGTGATTAAATGAGCCATCAACAGTTTCACTGTACTGACTATGTGCATGGCTTAATCACTGAGACCTGTTTGTAGCGTGTGCTACAAAAAACATTGGGATTTATTTTCTGTTAATGTCTGAACAAAATTTCATATCCGATATGCTGAGATATTTCACCCTGGAGCAAAATGTCGTTCTGACATTGCCATTTGTAAAGCCACAAAGTGGCAAAAAATGCAAATACTCTGTAATTATGAGCAATCTCAGTTAAGCCTTTCGGGGAAGGTTGAGTGTTAGTGTATGTAAAGAAAAAGAGGGATGTAAGAGGTGCCAACGACACACTTATGAGAGAGTATAATGGCTAATGGTACAAAGGATGTTCGTGGTGCTGAATAAGTGCAAAACATACCATAGTGTGGCATTGAAAAGAGATTTAGAGCACAACAGCTGACAAAGTAAACAAGATATTCATGATATGTGACAGTTATATTCATTCAGCTTTGATCAGACTGTAGTTAAGATGCTAAAACAACAGCAGAACATTTGGGGAGAAAAGAAAAATAGAGGAAAGAAAAGAGATCAATGTACAGTAAAATACTGCTACAGGTGCAGAGCGTACATCCTGGTTGGCCATTGGCTGTTTTGCAGTGTGTCCATGTGCAACGTTTCGGCCAAGACACAGGCGATGTCAGGCAATGCAACAGTCGGCCTTTGTCCCTGCTAGTTCTCCGATGTCGGTTTGGTGTGTCTGGGCCTTCAACTACACACGTGTAAAGTTGCGTGACTGCATCTTGCACAGTTGTGTCCACAGACAGACAGACAGACATAAACACCTGCCAAAGTACTCAAAACAGCTTCTGTGATACCTCCCACTACAATAGGTGTCTCCAGGACCACATTTTGCCACGGTGACACACACAGACTCACGATGTGAAAACAATACCAGCCGTCAAGACACTGTCGTGACTGGTAACAATGAGACATGACAAGATGAACCCTTTTGTACTTCATTCCCATCTCAAGTTTGTACTGTTGCCTATTACTGCCTTGTGACAACAAATGGCAATGTACAAATGTCTTGTTTTCATCTGTAAAACCCAAGGTTTGCTTTATTCTTCTCTTATTATGAGCTCAGCCACTGCTGGAGGACTGACTACTAGAGTGTGTTCTCCTCAGAGCAGAGCCGATCATGTGACTTTTCACACATCGCTGTGTTTCACTCAGGATGTTTGAACACAGCCTGGGACACTGCCCAACCATGTTTGTGTGTTTGGATACACAATGGAGGCCAGACCGAGGCGTGCACACGCACACACACACACACACACACACACACACACACACACACACACACACACACACACACACACACACACACACACAGAAAGAGAGAGAATGAGTGCCCTGCATTTGCCTTGCTGAACTGCACTGCAGAGCTCCATTCATAGTTAATCAATGGAGAGGAAATGTAGATCCCAGATTCTAATTATCCTTTGCGTTGGCCTCTTTCCTCCCCCTCTGTCTTTTCTCCTTCCTTTATCTGCTTCTCTTATGTCTCTTTTTTCTTCCAAATTTGTCTCATACCACCTCGCTTTATCTCTGTCAGCTCCACTTTTCTGCCTTGATCCCCGTCTTTCTCCTCACCCCTCCCTTTCCTCTGCTAAGACTTGGTTTTAGCTGAATGATATATCAAACAGTAGCTCGCTGGTGAATGAGAGGGATTTACTAACACCCCCTCTTATGCACTCCCTCTCTCTCTCTCACACACACATATGCATAACAATCCACAGTACTGAGTGAGCCACAAGAGGGGATCAAAGGGAGTATTAATTCCACTATACACACACATATGCAAGCGCGCACACACACTCTATGCTATTCATTCATTAATGCTGCACATCTCAGTTTCACACATGACCAGCCTTTAGTTAGTGAAAGAGACGACTGAGATGGACAGAGGGAGTGTGTGCGTGCATGCCTGTGTATACTCTCTCAATATGTTGTTTTCCCTGGTACACGCACACACACAGGCACAATAGTGTGTCTGTAGCGAGGAGTATGTGCTAATAAAGCATGCTCGCTCTCATGCATGGAGAGATACATTAGCGTGTGCATGAATGCATGCGTAATTGTGCGTGCATGCTCCCGTGCGTTGTTGTCTATGCAGTTGCTCTCCGCCGCCTGCCTGCTCGCTTGGATCTGCTGTCACATGGCCTCTGCTCAGGAACACACGAGGCAGCAGCAGTGCAGAGGAAAATCATCACATCTCACGCTGTCAGGATTTTCTTCAACTTCTCCACCTGCATGTGAGAAAACATTTTCATGGGCTTGCATTCATCAGATTTGTTACAAGTTCTCTTGGCTATAAAAGTAAGATGTTATCTGTGATAAGGGTCACAGCAATGATTAATCAAGTCCTCAGCTGGGACCACAAAGTGTATTTTTTTTAAACCACTCCTGCAGGATTTCCGATCATTTCAGCTCAAACTCCTGCAGATGCATCATCCCACTCCCACCTGCTCCCTTGGAGATCCTGATCACTCCCACCCACACCAGTGTTTTCTATTGGAAATCTGTCTACCTCACCCTGTACAAAAACAAGACACATGCAGCCCTTATGGATTAAACTTGAAGCTGTGGGACCTAAAATTGGATAAAAATGTTATGGATCGTGTCCCTGTTTCTCTGATAGTTTGTGCTGTTTCCCATAGCAGCAGACACAAACCAGATGCTGGAATGTCCGATTTCCGAGAAACAGTGATATTTGTTGCTATCTTTACAGATCAGTTGAGGATAAGGGATGGTAATTTTTTGTGTGTGTATTGATGTTTAAATGAAGCTTACGTAATTGTATATTACTTGTGTACATAGAGCGCAAGGGAAGGGGGGTGAAGGACAAACTGAACTGGAACCTTTCGTACATATGGTGTATATAGTGGTTTACTGGAAGACCACATACAGCCGAGGCGCCAGAAGAAAATGTTGGCATCGTTCATTTCTGCAAACCACAAATGCGTTTTATTTGCACATTTCATATGTATCATATGTTTCTAAAGTGACGTAATATATGAGCTGCAGAGCACTGCGGGCTACTGTTTGAGACCAACAAACAACAAAACTAGTTGTGTTTTAGCAAGTCATTTCTGTTTTTAGTTTGGTGTCAAGTAGTGACCCATCTGTGTTTTTACACTGGCCTTTTAGGCCGGGTGTCTTGTGGTGACCTGTCAGCAGGGATAGTGCCATGAAATGCCTTTTTTTTTGTGAGACATCGCCGCTTTTCCCACTGGTATGGTGCCACGAAAAGTGGTTACGTTTTTAGCAAGATATTGCTGCTTTTCATGCCGGGATTGTACCCCTAAAACCAGATATTTAAGCCAACACATGAGCTCTTCCCAAGCGTAACCGATTGGGTTTTGTATCTCAACCTAACTATATGTTAAGCACAGCATTGTTGAAATGTAAAGTTTCAACATATCCCTCCATAATAACGTGTAAATGCAACATATCAGTGGTTTGCAAACACGTTCAATGACAACATTCTTTCTGGCGATTTGGTTGCCACACATGTACATGCAGGGTTAAGCCCATACTGAACAGTAATTTAAACGCAACACTTCTCCCAACCTTTAAAGTCTTAGGTTAAAAATCTTTCTCTTTTACTTAATAGATATATTTCTCTAAGATTTTGGTCACAAAATTGTTGAAGTCGTATTACAGAGCTCCTCTCCTTTACCAAGATAATCCATCCATCTGACAGGTGTGGCATATCAAGATGCTGATCAGACAGCATCATTGCTGCACAGGTGTGCCTTGGGATGGTCACAGTTAAAGGCCACTCTAAATTGTTTGAATACTCAACAAAATGACACAGATGTCCCCAGTTTTGAGGGAGCCAGCCATTGACATGCTGACTGCAGTAATGTCCACCTGAGCTGTTGTCTGTGAACTGAATGCTCATTTTACTACCACAGTGTTGTTTCCGTGAATTTTGCAGTACATTTAACTGGCCCTGAGCGTCAGACACAGACACACAGAGTCACTCTTTAGCGGCAGAGCGAGACACAGAAGTATTTTTTGATGCCCTGGGCAACTACTGTAGTTTAAAGAGCAAGAAAGTCCACATTGGGTGGGTGGGTCAAACAAACTCCAGGCTTTTGCCAAGGAGCCCTCTGTCCGTGTCCCATGTGAAACCAAAGTCAATCAAGTTATGCCAATGTCACGGTGTGTCTTAGCTGGTCTTTGTAATCGTGTGTAGTTGCCGGGATTTGCATTTTTATGGTTCATTTCTAGAAAATATTAACTTACTTTTTGGCTTTTCTTTGTAGTAATTTTATTTTGTGTTTTTTATATTGCTTGTTTTAGAGCTTTACTTTTTTATTCTGTACTTTTGTTCTATGTGGTCTGCCTGTAACTTATGTTGTCTGCCTGTCTCGGCCAGGACACTCTTGAAAAAGAGATTTTTAATCTCAAGAGGTTTGCTAGTATGTTCTATGCTCGTGATGTATGCCATGTGATGTTATATTACTTTAGTAGCACCAAACCATGTACTTTTGTTGCCTAAATCTAAGAAAGTAAACCTAAAAACAATGTTTTTTAAGTTTATTTTGGAAACAAAAAGCAAAATGTATGCATTCAATGAGCCACAACAGTGCATTTCCTGTGAAAACGGACAATTATTTTAAAAAGTGACAACGCATATAACCAGTGTAAATTGATACGCCATCGTTAAATCCAAAACAGATGCTGGGAAGGCACCTATCACATCATATTTTGAGGTGTGGGGCCACCGACTAAGTAATTGTATTTGATAAGCTAGGAGTAAGAACATGTTGCAAATTTATGTTGTTGATAGGCTGTTTTCACATTATTTTGAGTGTCTTATAAACGTTCTACACACACACAAAGTAGGTTATTATTACAGATACTACCCAACTTTATGTGTTTTGTTTTAGCAAACCAAATGAGTGAAATTCTTCTATGTTAAAAGACCTGCCTAAGAATTATTTTTTAAACACCTCATGAGTGAAAATACTTTCCGACATGAGGAAGTAAAACCTGCAAGAAAACACACCATCTGATGTGTGTTTGCACAAAGATTTTGGGCTGACCTGAAAATTCTCTCACCATCAAAAATCCTCAGGCAGAGCTGCAGCTCTCTTTTCCTCTTGCCAACGTGTTTAATCAACACCTTCATCTAGCAGCAAACTGCATATGTGTGATTAACAAGATGAGAGACCTACTTTTTCCTCCATCAGACAGACAGCAGCGAGTTTCCAGCTGTAAGCACCGCTCCCCCTCTGCATCGTGTGTGTGTGTGTGTGTGTGTGTGTGTGTGTGTATGTGTGTGTGTGTGCGCGTGTCGACATGTACAGGCCAGCCACCAGGAGCTTCGACTGTAATTACACACACCTTGACAGCAGATTAATTCCTGTGATATAAAAGAAGAGAGAGCGAAAGAAGGTGAAAAAAGTAGGAAGATAGTAGACAGAAAGACTCAGGGTGCTAAATGTATCACTGTGAAACCAACTGCTTCAAAAATGTGGCCATTTTTGAACCGTGTTGATAGTCTATACCAGGGATTCAGTTTGCTTTGCCTGGGGGCCACTTTTGCAAAATAATAGGAGCCCAGGGGCCATTTAATAAACAGACTTTAATAATACAGTATGTCAGAGCAGTACTGTGCAGGTCACATATATGCAGGATCATTTCTATGATTTTAGAACAATCTTGGCTTGGTCCACACCTCTATTTACATTCAAAGTACATAAAAATATCTGTATGAATCAATTTATTTTTAGTGTAAATGTTCACTTGTTGGAGGGCTACCTGACACCCTATTGCGGGCCAGTTTTAGCCCACAGGCCATAAGTTGAGTACCAATGCTCTATAGCATTGAGGAGAATTAAATAAAAGTTGCGCAGGTCTCTCTGGAGTGGTTTGCTAAAATAAAGAAAAGAATAAGAATAAAATAAAGAATTATGGGTTTGCTAAAATAAAAGCTACTTGGTAAAATAAGGTTGAATCAGGTTCTGTAAGATGAGGAGACCAGGAAATTACAGTAAAATAATAAACATAATTACTGCACTTGAGTGACTTGAATTGGGTGGTAGGGAAAGTGTCGTGTCTGCAAATGGCAGCTTAAAATACAATGCACTTACAGAAGTGTGCATCACTTTTAAGAGTGCAGTTTTGATGATGATCATGTGTGGTAGTTTTTAATTCTGAGATTTATTTTAATCAAAATATTCCTTGTTGGTCTGGTTTATTGTGCATTTGTGGCGCACATGGTGACATAAAGTAAAGCAGAAACACAAACTACGGTAGTCTGATATACACTGATCTATACAGTGGTTCGAAAAAATTAATTAGAAAATGGTCCAGGATTTGAAAAGGGTTTGGAAAACACAAATATAGAGCAGATCACTGAGTGAGACGGGCGAATGGTTTTGTCCAGGCCTAAAGAAAAGAAGCAGGATAATAATTGGAGCAAACCCAGAGCCAAACAAGTCCTTCAGTATACATGACTCAACTCTCTGAGGAGCTTGTCCTTGTTAGAAAGGCTGTGTATTTTTTCACAGAGCCTCAGCAAAGAATATTGAAGGTTAAAAACACACCCAGGCATGACCATCAATGGACTTTGGGAAAACAGCTCCACATAAGAGTGATTTCATAATCAGTTTTTTATTGTTTTTTTTTTTTAATCTGGAAATGTAAGGCCCAGTGTCCAGAGAGAAATCCAAAGTGAAACACATACAGCATTTACAGCAATCGAAAATTATTTACAACATTAACTTCGGTTTACCAGAGCTAAAATATGGATTGTTTAAATGATTTTCAGCCACCTAGCTTCATAGAAGAATCACAGACATTATTATTATTATTAATTTGAGAATAAACCCCAGCCATCATGTTCTCATCCTAACTCATCAAATACTGTCGCTTCATCACTGGGCAAGTTTAGGCAAAAAAAGCACGTGGTTAGGTTTAGAAAGAAAAAAAAACATGGTTTGGCTTGAAATAAGTATGGCTCTTACTCACATAATGTCACATTGCTTGACATACGTCGTGTGATATACATCACTAGTGTAGCGTGCTACACATACTAGCACATGTTGTTATTAAAATAACTCAAGGGACTTTTGGTTTCACACTGAAATTAACTGTGGGCCCCTGGGTGAAAGTCCAGTGTTTGCATCTGAAATAGTCGCCGCCGCCTGGTGCATATCATGCAACAAACAAGCCAGAACATTTTTCCCCTACAGTAGAAAGATAATGTGTGCTTCCAGACCTTTCTCTAGCGCTGAGGCAGCACTGTGAAGAGAGGTCTGGCTTAGCGAGACTACTTTTAGCCATTCGTGGACTACAGACTGCTTTTCTTTAGTTGAAGTACTTTGGGGAAAACAATGACACAGTTTGCACACCTTCCCAACATTGGGTTGATGGTGCTGTTTCAACCACAGACCGTATGAAAATAGTGGACTGACTGACTTGTAGAGTCCCTTTGTGAGCCTCAGGTTTGGCATTTTTGCAGTCGCCATCTTGAATTTTTGGAGCCAGAATTGACCCAAGGTTACCATATTTGCACTTGAGGAGGAGTAAGGAGTGGCTCTGACAAAGGGCCAAAGATGATGCCACGCAGACAGCCTGTCACTCAAAGTGGCCACACCTTTAATCATGCACAACTTAACGCCTTGATAAAATGTCAGTGGGGGAACTTATAAAAAAATCCACCTGCTGTACAGTTGTCATAAATGTGTAAATCATAGAGACCAAAAGTGTTTTGGTATTAGGCTGTAAAGATGTTTATTTCTGCTGTAAAGTCGGGCATTTAAACACGGGGGCCTATGGAGATTGACTCACCTCTGGGGCCAGTTTAAAGACGCCATTAGAGGAACTTCAGTTTTTGGCACTTCTGTGTTGGCTTTATTTTTCAGCCCCTGAGGTTCAGCAGATTTAAAATACAAAAACACATCCATTATCTTTTCTTTGCCACAGTACATCATCCTATAAATGTGTGCAAGCCTGTATTTTCTTCAAAAGTTCACGTTTCTAAATTAATACACAAAGTGACCTAATTCCACTGAAGTTTATGAAATATTGTATTGGCAATACGTTGCATTTTATACAACGTCTCAGAGGACCATTTATATAAGTGTGAAGCTGCGACAGTAAAGATTATCAACAGTTAAGAGTGTCAGGAGCGTTGTTGCTTCCGCTCAGGGTCAAGCGGTCACAGAGGGTTTAGTAGCTTTATTATATGGAAGAGTTTGGGAAGTGGGCCAGAGTGTAAATTGGTGTTAAAGTGACAGGCACGCTTTGCTTCTGACACAATTCTTCTGCTAATTATGGCTTAGACGTGTTTATTATTGTCACTCTGTGCCTCAGTGTATAAAGCAAATGTTTGTATTCACACATTATTTACAGTATAAAAATATGACTCTGTAATTGCTATGTATGTACGTATTTAGCCACCGCGAAGTGTCAGGAGGTCATGTCTGAAATTAACTGTCCTACATTACATCCCACATCACAGGTGGCATTATGCATCTGTTACCTAACAGGTGTGGTGAATGACTGACAGAACAGCAAGTGGAGGATTTCACATAATCTTGCAGGCTGTTATATGATAATTATATATTTAGCCCGTGTTTTCAGTTGAAACATGTGTTGTGATTGGATAGAAAGTGGTTGTATCCTACTTTTCTTCTCAGTGGTGGCATTGTTCTGGTAACAGGCAAGAAGTTGCACACATAGCAGCAGGTTAGACAGTAAAGATGACGGGTCTAAGGAGCCAGAAGTGATCATATTTTGGTGAGAGGCTGGCACTGGGTAGAAACATGGAGTAGATCTGACAGAGAAGCTGAGGACACTACCAGCACTCAAAGCAGCCCACCCTTAATTGGCAATGTTAAGCTTTAAAAAAAAGAAAAAAATCACCCCCTGCACTGTAGTCATAAAGGGGGATATTAACTGTAACGACCTAAACTTTTTTTTTGTACCAGGCTGTTACTTTTTCTAGTGTAAAGTTGGGCATTTTAACATGGGGGTCTATGGGGATTTACTTACTTCTGGAGCCAGCCTCTAGTGGCCGTTCAAAGAACTGCAGTTTTTGGCACTTCCATGTTGGCCTCAAGAGGAGCCATATGATTGAATCGTTTTATCCCCATTCAAGTTCGCAGAATGCTAAACCAGAAGTAGCTGGTATGCCCAGGAAGTCTTTTTGGCTTCATGCTACTGAGCAATTTTCATAGGAATGAACGCTGTATCCACTTCTCTTTATACATCCATGCTTGATGTGCACTGCTCTTTCACTGGTAAACCTACTACAAGCAGCAGCGGGAGGCAGGGCAGAGGTCAGATCCAGAATTTCTCAATGAGGGAGCAAAATTATATCTGCATACAGCCGCCCTCTTTCCCTCTCTCTCTTTTCTTTTTTTTTTTAACTTTTATGTTGGAACCATGTTAAACTTCAAAATGTGTCCGGAGCTGAACTGTAAACTAACTGTAAATCAGTGCAGATTATACATAGACCTTTTTCACAGCAGACATTTTGACTTGCCATAGCAGGAAAAGCTCAGGTGAAATTGATAGCATTAGTGATGGCTCAGGTCCATTAAGTGTCCCAGTAAGTTATTCTAGTGAGTCAGCATGCACAACAGCAGGGCCTCCACTAAATGGAAAGCAGCTATGATTAATGTTATGAAATACACCTATGCTTTTCCTACCATGACATGGCAAAATGTCTGCCATGAAACAGCTCTATCATAGTCAGACTTCAGCACTACACTTCTAGTTCTTGATTATTCTAAGTAGGACTCATTTGCTACAAATTCAGGGTAATGGGGGAATTTTATCAAACTTGCTGAGCTCCACTCACTCTTGTAGTTTGCCAAAAAGTTACAAGGATATTTTCCTGGGAAAGATTTTAAAACAGTGTGGCAAAACTTTCAGTAACAAATAATCTCAGCACAGTGCAGACCTGTAGCAGAGCTGAGCTGCTGCCGCTCCTGACTGTGACAGGACTGACAGTGCTTCTGCTACATGTCAGGCTCAGGATAGTTTCTCTGGGCAGGTGGAATCGACTGATGATGCGCCCTCTAAAAACTCTTCACTGTCTCATTACTCGCTCCACAACATCGTTAACAGACCACAGATTATGAGTCGTGTTTTCCTGTCATTTGGTTCAACTGGTCAACAGGTGCCCCCCCGATTGTTACCATGGAAACACTTGTCAGCATTGTCACTGACTGTTACCACAGAAACAAAGCTCTTAGAGTTAACCTGAGGGGTAGGCGGCTAACTTTTCAGGCTTAACATGAGTTGATCTTCATTAATGTGAAACTGACTCATGAACAGATTTAAAAGTACAGACCAAGACTACAATATGTTTGCGTAACATATTTGTGTAACAATAACTTTGATTGTGACTGATGGTGCTGTTTGGATGTGCTGCTCTGAATAATTAATGCAAAGTGAGCATATAATGTGATCAATTAATCATCGTCACCTGCTGAGCTGAATGACACACATCCCGACACATCTATAATCTCGTTACCAGTGTAGGTTCCTGATGAACAGTCATCTCATTAAATGCAGAGGACACAGAGTGCTGTGTGATATACCTCTGCTCATTTGTCCTCAAGCTCACATTTTACAGAAATGTGATAATCTCCTCTGAAGGTAGCGGAGGTGTTATTTATGTAACATCATATTGTATTGGACTGGTAGATAAAAAAAAAAATCTTGCATTTAGGGACTGTTTTTCATTTATCAGAGGAGGGAGATGGCTGGGGTGTGACTTTTATTATTTTGACCCTCCAGAAAGCTACAAATATTTTTTGCTTGTCCATGTTTGAAAGTTAAAAGTTAAAAGTCGAAGACCAAATCCTGAAGTTGAAAAAAGCCTCATTTTTTCCACTTTTGCAGTGCATACTGGTTAGTCAGTGCAAAAGGTTTATTTTTGGCCAAATTTTAAATGAGAGGTAGAATAAAGTAATTTTGATGAGATATCATGATTTTAGGATCAGATTTGATTATGGGTTTTTGTCTGACAGGAGCGCTCGTCACACATGATGTGTCTCAGGACCGTCGGAAATTTGAAAATCCAACAATAATTTCTGTTTTCACAGTTTCTAGCTATGATAGATGGTGTAATGTTGGCAATCTGTAGTAACGTAAACAAAAAATACCCTTTAATACCCTCTCCAAAGCCAAAAGTGCTTAAAAAATATTTTTAAACCTTTTTGCATTTGCCATTTTTTAAACAATTGTCCACCCAACCCTACTGATCAGGCAGTTGAGCGGTCTCACAGGACGACTACAGGGCAGGTGAGGCATGACAGGATGTAGAAAACCCCAGAACAAGTACTGGGACCAGGAAAGGATAAAAGCTGGGCCAGATCATCACTTTCCTACTTGCTGCATGGTGCACTATATTCTCTTCCCCCTATTTTATTGGAGTTTGTGATTTCTTCTTGTAAAATTTACATAGTACCTTCAAAAGTTCCCCAAAAGGAACAAAAAAAAAAAAAAATGACGTCCATAGCAGGTATATGTCGTCTTACTAAAATCCACCAGTGCAGTTCTTCACCTCTCATAGATGTGAAATACTGTCATTCAAAACAACACCTACGGCACATTTATGACTCATAAGTGTTAGAAATCTCAATGTAAAGCTAACTATAGAGTCAAGTGGTGTTTACTATGTAATGAATTAATTAACTACATCAGATGAGATTCGTCATTGCACACAGTAGGACCAGTGGAGTGAAAAGCCACCCATTTCAAATGTTATCAGCTTATTAAATGGCTGTTAGGTTTCAGCTTTACTTCTGGTAGGTCTATGTGGTTAGATTTAGGAAAAGATTGTGGGCTGGTTGGTTTCAGTGATTATATCCTATTTTTCACACACACACAAACAGCGGCCTCCTAGGTGAAAGTCCTATGTTTGTTTGACCCATCCATCTTGACCTGGCTGATAACTTCTGAACCTACTAGTGAGTGCAGCAGGGCCCTTCTGATAACCACTGATAACACCCACTCAATCAGTTGATAACATTCGAAGCAGGTGGAAATGCAGTTTAGTATCGAACATCGCCTCATTAACTTGATATGTTGTTTAATTCAAAACCTCCTTTTTCAAAGAACACTTCAGAATGATTATATTTTCATATCAAACGCACCTCATATCACAACGCCCCCGCAGTGTTTTATTTTTTTCTGCGGTGGATCTCGTCAGTGTAATTCAGTAGAAATGCCCAGTGGCAGAGATGATGACTTTTAATCTTCATCTCTGTCTCTCTCTCTGGAAGGACAATAGTGAGTCGTGCCTGTTTGTGAGGCCAGTCTCTTCCCACCTTCCCACTGAGACAGAAAACAGGTCAGAGTAAGACTGGCTGTCCCTGAGACACATATTGTATAACAGGCTACCCAACAACACTGTGTTCAAAAATACCCAATGCTGAGCTGCACTGTGTGCAAGTGTGTGCGTAGGTGTGTTGTGAAAACACATATATGTGTGTGTGTGTGTGCTGTATGTGCAATATATGTGTGTGTGCACTGTGTGAATGTGAGCGAGTGTGGCCATGATACAAGTGAGTCACCAGAATATGATTAATACAGTTTGTTTGCTTTTATTTCTGATCCATTATTTAACCAGTAAACCGATTTACATTAATCTGTGTCATCTGCGATAAGGACACCGTCCTCCTAAGAAGAATGGCTTATTTCAGCCGAAAAAAAATCTGATTATGTTCAAGTGACAAAACCCTCCAAGTGAGCACAGGAAGTCAGGTGACTTTGTCACACTGTAAAATGAAAATGTCTGCAAAGGGAGGAGGTTGGGGCGGATGGTTGGGTCAGGAGAACGTCTGATTTAAGGGGACAGTTCACCCCAAAATCAAAAATACATATGTTTCATCTTACCTGTAGAGCTATTTATCAGTCTAGATTGTTTGGTGTGAGTTGCTGAGTGTTGAAGATATCAGCTGTAGAGATATCTGCCTCCTCTTGAATATGATGGAACTAGACGGCACTCAGCTTGTGGTGCTCAAAGTGCCGGATAAAAAAACAAAAAAACATTTGAAGAACTCAACAACAATGTCTCTTTCCAAAAATCACGACCCGGTTACTCACAATAATCCACAGACCTTGTATCACCGCGCACAAGGAAGCGTGCATGAAAATAGAGCCCACTAGTGTGAAAATAGTTTCTGCATGAAACTGCCCACAACAAATATTGTCATGATGTTCATGTCATGGAAGAAGTAGTGTGAGAAATTTCAGAATTGTATCTCAAAAACTGAATTTTTGACAATATTATGAATTTTATCTTCATGCAAATAATTGCATCAATAACATAATAATAATGATACTAATAATAAAAACAATAATAATAATATTTCTAAAACAAAACAGTGTTACCAAGGGATTCAATCAAATAAAATGAGGCTATTTCAAGAAATACAAAAAACAATAAAAAATAAAATAAACATAAAATACCATTACTGAAGCAGACAAGAAAATTTGGCAACTAACTGCTTTGTAGATTGCACTGAGGTATATCAAATCAAACAATCAGAATAATACGAAAATAAATTAAAACAATAACCAGTGAAAATACAAGATAATGACAAAAATGAGACATACATAAAAAGATAGTGTGCTAACATTAATAAAAGACTTTTTTGAACAGATAAGTTTTAAGAAGTGAATTAAAAGATGTCACTGATTCAGCGAACATAAAGCCACATTTAAACATCAGTTTGTCACTTATGGAGAAATCAGTCTTTGTAAACAAAAATAACAGACATCTCTGTGGGCGTGTTTACATGGACATGATTTACTCATTTATGGTCAGGTTTTTGGAGTATCCTGTTCATGTGTTTGAGCATGTAAACACCATATCCTGTTTTCAGAAACCAGGATAAGACCTTATCCCATTTATGAAAAAAACAAATATGCTAGGTAGAGTACTCCAGACGAAACTTGGATACTGTTGCATGTATAGATCTTATCTTGGTTACTGAGCCCTGCCTGCGCTTGCAGCTTCAGTCGAGTGATGTCACAGAAATCCAAAACCCCCGATGCACAGTTTATTCATGTCCATGTAAACACACTGTGGAGCCCCTTAACCACTGCACAAAAATAACATTAACACCTGCAAACACTAAGCTTTTGTATTTATTAGCTACAATCAATCCGTTCTCATTCCAAAGTCATCGACTACTGAGACAAAAAAAAAGCCGTCCTTTCACATTGGCATGACACACGGCCGAGCACCATTAGTGTGTAATGGCACCTGAAAGCATTAAGGGCAAAGGCGGCTGGACAACAACGTAATTTAATAGGATGAAAAGTCAGAATAGGGCAGGTGAAAAGGGTGGTGGATGACTCCAACAGCCCTGGAGGCCAGTGTTCGCTACCTGTATGAATGTAAAGCCAAACCATGTCATTTATTTCTAAACCTAACCACGTGCTTTTGTTTCCTAAACCTAATCACATAAGTGCTGGCTAGATGTCACCACATATGTTTGCTGCTGAAGGAAATTAACGTCAATTTGCAGTGTTGTACTGACACAGTTCATTTATTTTGAAAGAGACTGTATGCAAATTGTTTATTTCCTGTGAAAACTTAAGTGTATTTTGAAAAGACACAGTGCGAAAGACACTGAGGTTGACACGGCGTCTTAGAACATCAAAAACAGACGCACCCAGGCTACCTTGCACAATATATGTTGACTTAGAAAGCCCACGACCAAGTGGAAATATGTGACAAGGTCGGAGAGAGAATGTGTTGTTACAATCGGCATTCAATCCCGGGACAAATGACTCTGCAGTAGTCACAGGTATTTATCCGCTCCAGCTTTGATCAGCTCCAACTGGCAGTGATGGAAATATGACACCCAGGTGGACGCGCTGATTTTAGCCCTTTTGCTGGCAAGATGCAGCAATAGGCTGCAACAAAATACCGCCTGTCTCCGTCCAAATTGAACCTTGTTCAAAATGTAATCGGCACAGGGTTTGAATGAGAGACTGAATATGTAACAGATATAAAAAAAAAGAAGTAACCACTGCAACATTTTCACTGGTCTGCATGCTGCTTTATATTGTTTACAAACCTGTTTTCCAACCCATTCATTACATTGACTTGACACACCAGTAAAAAAAAAAAAACAGAAAGCATGCTCATCTGATGCAGAGCTGTGTACAGGACTCTGGTCTAATGGGAGGTGTATATGTGTATATTTTGTGCAAAAAGATCAGAAAATTTTGTCTTAATATCTGAAGGTTGGGCGCTAGTTTGAAATCTGGTTTCTTATTTGGCAGGAAGCTCAAGTTCGTATTTCACCCTTAGTCTGTAAGGTTGTAAGTTTAAGAATAATAAGTGCTAATGCCTGCTCGGGCACTGTTCTGTGTGTTTTACAGACATGTGATTTCAAAGGTGTTTTTTTTTTAGGAATTTTTAAGTTGTGCTAAATTATAGCTCTGGTCTGGGCAATTCTGCTCACTGACCCTCAACTGTCTACCTACTCTTCTTTTTTCATCTTCCTCCTGTTCTTTTTCTCTAAATGCCCAGCCGTGACTTACAAGTGTGCAGCAGCCATAATTTAAAGTTCTTATTTATGTGCTTCATTAACAATGTTCTTAATACGTTTCCCTCGATGAGTCTCCAATAATGGAGAGTGTCTGATAACCTAATAATGTCAAGAGGCTTCAGCAGAAAAGTCTCTCTTTCAGATATAACTATGACTGTGTATCCTGTGAACTAAGCAAAGTGAGTGAATCAGTGATATGTTATTGTGTGGTGAAGAAGTGTAATGCCCTGGTACTTAGCAACACATCTTTATAATCAGTATGTGCATTCACAATGTGCCAGTGAAAGGAGACTGAGATAATGTAATCATATTTACTGGCTCACATTCATTTTCTAGCGGCTGAGTTTAGAATTAGTTTGATTGAGAGTGGAGCGGGGACGCCGCAGACAAGTACATTTCAGTAATTAATACTGGAAGAAATAACAGCATGTCTCAGTTTTTTTTTAGGTCATTTTAACAGAGAAAAAGCCTTATTGTGGGTTTACTTCTAAGAATATTGGATTTGTTGGGTATCATGTTGATGTCATCTTCAGAGAAATGGTGATTTTTTAAACGTTTTTGATGTCTAACAAATGTTTATCGTCTTAAGTTATTTATTCTTGCACTTTTTACTAGGGAAAAATAAAACTCATGATTGTCAATGTTTTGATATGTTAAGATTTTGTATTTCCAGCTTGTATTTCATGTTTTATCTCATTTCATGTTCCACTACGGGTTGGCGAATAACATAATTTCAGTCCTCTGTATGTCCTGTACATATGTGGTATTGACAATAAAGAGACTTTGACTTTATTTCTGCAAGAAAATTAACATACACCCAAACAAAGAATACAAAAATTCCCTGAGGGACATCACATTAACATAACAACAGCCATATAGTGCTACTACACTGAATAACATTAGAGGATCTCCTGGTGAATAACAAACAAAACCAGTTGTGTTGATGTAAATGTTTTTGGATTTTATGGCACGTAGTATGTTTTTAATCTTTGTTTCTGCATCTCTTCACCGATGACTTTGTGCATGTTTTCTGTTTGATTTCTATGAGGTTCTGTCCGTGTTGTTTTACCCTGATGTTAGACTTCATTGCACTTATCGTCGTATTACAGTAAGTGGACTTTACATCTGTCTCGTGTCCTGACTGACTGTTTAATGAGGACTGACGTCTGTTGTTGTCTCCTTTTGCCAGAAGCAAATTGATGCACAAAGTCAAATATGACAGGAAAAGTCAAACAACAAGACTGATGTGCAAGGTCACGATGAAAAACAACAGCAAGTAAAATACCAAATGTGAAATTCAAGACTGATGCTATTCTGTATTTAAAATGCAAATGTGAACAGACACAAATGAAGCCACAAATATGTGTAAAAAAATTTTTAGAGTGGGTGAGGTGTTTTGTGGTATCAAGTGAAATGTTTCTGTAGCATTGAAAGCTTTACACAACGAGAATAGCTGGATGAAAGTACAGGTTTAAATGAGGATAGTCGCACACTCATACCCATGATGCAAAAAATATTTTAATAATCTACCAACATTTCAACATGACAGTCTTCTTCAGGGTATTGAGCACCCAAAAACTAAAATCAAATACCAGAATTGTACTCTCCTTTACTTAACGTTTGATCACTTATTCTCTAATTTAAATTTCTAAAAATATTTATTTATTCATTTATTTACTATTTATTTTATATTTATTTATTGTATATTTATTTTATTTATTATTATGTATGTATATATATATGTTTGGCCAAAAAAGCAGTTCTTGCATGATAATAGAGTAAAAATAAATACATTTAAAAAAAAATAAAGTAATATAATAGTAATAGTAATAGTAATAGTAATAATAGACATTTAATTTCCAGGAGGTTGCAGCCTCTATCAGGAGGACTCAGATTCAGCATCTTGAGAATCAACCGAGCTCTTTTTGTTCTCGAAGACAACAAAATAATTTTATTGAACCATTTTGTCACTCTAAGTATTAGTTTGATTTTCAACAGGTTTGCTCTTTGTGTTTATACCAGCTGAGCCACAGCAATATCAAGGATGGAGGGGGGACAGATGACTGGACAGATGGATGGAGAGAAAGAGGGGGGAGGTAGGTAGATAGATAGATAGATAGATAGATAGATAGATAGATAGATAGATAGATAGATAGA